>JACDOX010000126.1:1126257-1251231 GCA_014549065.1 Cardinalis cardinalis | reverse complement strand
GGTGTTATGCGGCGCTCCTGAGGGGCGAGCGCAGCCCGGCAGGACCCGGCACGGCCCTGAGGGGCGACGGGCTCTCGCTGCGCCTCGCCGGCCAAACCCATGACTACGGCAAACTGCGGCGCCACCGACGAGTTCGACTTCAGGCTGATCTTCGGCGAGGACGGGCAGCCCGGCCCCGGGCCGCCGCTGGGGCCCGCAGGTGCACCCCAGGGCCGGGGGGGGTCGGTCGGGTTCCTGTTTTCCTCCGAACGAGGCGGGGAGGGCAGCGGGGACTGCGCCGGCCCCGCCGCTGCGGGAGGCGGCAGCCCGGGGGGAGCGGCGCCGTCCGTCCGTCCGTCCCTCAGGCCGCGGCCGCTTCCCGGCGCCGCTCCCGTTCCTCCCGCGGGACGCGGGGGCTCGGGAGCGATCGGCCGGGCCTCTCCCCGCCGTAACAACTTTCTTTGGGAAAAGAAACCCAAGAGCTCGCATCGTGCGGGAGGAGCCGCCCCGGGCGCGGTGGCGCCGGCGGGGAAAAGGCCCCGGGTTGGATCTGGTGGCCCCACGCCCCCCCAGCCCAGAGAGGAACAGGGCAGAGAGCAGCAGAGTGTTAACGGGGCCGGAGCTGGGCACTGCTCGGGCGCTTGCGATGAAAAGTTTCAGCCGAAGTGTTCCCCGTATATAGAACATCCCAGTGTGTTCTGCAGACTTTGTGTACGTGTGCACGGGCGAACACCGCGTGTCGAGATGTGATGGTTTTTTTGGGTCCCTATGTACAGATGCACGCATACATCTCAGAGTGCTTCCATTTTACTTTGTTTTGTAGTACTGGAGCCTGAAAATCCCGTTTTAAAATGCTCGTATTTCTTGAAACTGCAGAAAACAAAGTATTCCCTGTGAATTGTGGCGTGAAGAATCAATAAGGACCAGCTGTGCCTTGTTTAGCTGTACCAGAGTTTGATGGTTGCGTGCTTTATTTTCTAACAYACTTGAAATAAGTTTTGATTGGTAATGGGCTGTCTTATGTCTAAGTGTTAGATGATAAGATAGCTCTGAAACACGGCTGTATCCAGGCTAAATGATGCAGCCATGTTGTTTGACTCGGTTGTCTGCCTAAGTTAATTAGAAAAAAATCTGTTTGATACAGTCTATGTGGAAGCACTCACTATTAACTTCTTAGAAAATCCCTAACTTTCTTGATGCTCAGATTTAATCTGCAAATTCGTTCAGATCAGGGAAGGCTTTGTCTATTTTCCATCTCAGTACAATAGCAGATGGTGTGTGTTGTGACAGGAGCCTGAATTCTGCATAGATAAGTGCATTACAGTACCGTATGAAAACAATGGAAAACATGTGAACAAATGACAACAAAAATAATTTTGACACTCTCATTTCTATTATTTTGACATAAAACTGGTTGTCTAAACTATGTGCCTTTGTTGATGGTAGATGAGAATGAGAGAACAAGTTTCTCAGAAAACTGGAAATACTAGTGTGGTATCARCTCACTATTATATTTGTATTTGGGTAGCAGTCCTTAACCAGCAGTTCAGATGTTACTCTGAACACAGAGAATTTTCCATGCTTGATAAGTCAAAACTATTCTTATGTCAAATTTAAAAATGTGATATTTGAACCATGAACTAGTTTGTTTGCTGTAGCTCTCAGTAAGAAATTCTGCATCTGAAACTCAAGTAATTTYACTGTTTTGTAGAATTCTGGAGATGATCTTGCCTGCTGTGCACAGATGTGGCCTTCGGGGGAARGGGTTAGAGTAGAACTCTGCCTTCATATCCTCTGTTAAAAGTATTGCCAGAGCTCATCTGTTTATTCTGCTCATGTATTTTACACATGAAGAACTAGAATTCATATGAGAGGTCCCATATTGGAAATCTATTTTTTCCCTTACCCCTCTTCTGAATACATTAGATGAACAAAAAGAAAAGTTCTTAGAGCTCCCTAAAGCATCTATTTCATAATCCCATATCACTTCCTTCAGTGGTGGTGTCTGTTGTGCTGCAAAGTAAGCATAAGGGTGTATGCTAATAATAAAACATGTAGGTCACAGGGAAAGTTGCTTAATTTGAAAGAAATAATACTAAAATTACTCAGTTTTCCATGATCATGGAGAACACCTAAAAACACATTCTGATCCTTCATGCTTTGTCTCTAAAAGTTTGAGACTGGCATTCTGATGAAGGAAGTGTCTGGTACTAAGTTCTTGTGCAAATAGCAGGGAAATCTATGTTAATGGTGTCTTTTATACTGAGACTACTCTAGTGTTGTGAGGATTCTATTCTTTTATATTTGTACACATGTAAGTATACACAGTTCCATATTTATATTTAACTCTATTTGTAATCAAAAGCAAGGAAAAGTGAGCTGTTCTTTCATTTCCTTGAAATACTTTAGATATCTGAACTACTAAGGAAATGCTAGTGCCAGGCAGTAGATTATCCTTTTTATGATATTAAAAGAACAGTAAGAGAAATTAAATCAGCTGGGATCTTTAGTTATCCACAGAACAATTTCAGTGGGTTTCAGGATAGCAGGACTGACATTTGTAGTTTTGTGCTAAGTGGCAGGACTTGAGACCTCTGTGCTTCTTTGCTTGATCTGAGGGTTGTAGTTCCTGCTGCAGAGGAGAATGCATGAAAGAAGATGTGTGAAGATGCTTGCAATCCCTAGTGTAATACTGCAATCTTTGCAGAATACTTGGATTGAAATTAAAAGGAGTAGCTCATTTCCAGTAGGTTTTGAATTGAGGTAAAAATTTGCTCTGGTAATTAATTGCTAAATTAAAGATTTTCAAAAGCTCTTCAGCTGCTTTTGAGTGGATGTTAGGTACTGAGCAAGAGTTTCTCCAAACTTGCTTTCTGTTTCTCTGTTTGTTCAGTATTCTTATCCCAAAGAACAAAGAAATTGTCTCTTYGAGTTTGTATTGTTAAGCACTAAAAGCTTTTGATAGAGTTCTAGGTGCTGATGAGCTTCATCTTTTTATGACCAAGAAATTCAAGCCTCCAGTGCCCAAAGTTAATGCTATAGATCACTCTGAAGTGAACCAAATCTCTTTGGTGTGCTCTTTGTTGCAAAAGTTTGGGTAGCTGCAGTAGCATCCGATTGCATCGTGCCACCTTGTATCAGCTGCATTTGAAATGTCTAAGTCAGCACGTGCCTCACAGTGTGTTCAGGCCCTCCACAGTCTGCTAAAAGAGATGTCTCTGGCTTGCAACTGTCAGTGACAGTGTTTGATGTGCCACCTGGTTTGGTCTTTTTGATGAAGAGACCTTTGGGATGTAATATGTGACACTTAAGTAATTGAATTAGCTGGAATGCTTTTGTAATGATGCCCTGATTCCCTTCACCACCACCACTTTTGCAATACTATTCAGGGTAATTTTGGGGAATTTGTCTAGAATTTATTAGGCAATTAAATTGCATTGAGTTTTTCACACTGCTGAGGACACATTATACTTTTTAAACGCCAAACTTCTCAAAATGAAAGCAAATATGAGTTGCTATAATATTTTCTGAAGTTTTATTTTAGGGGTTCATCTTCTCTTTTAAAGAATGAGTTKTTACAAGGTAAAAGCTGTACTTGGAGTATATACTACTAAGCTGAGAATTTGGGATCTTATAGGGYTCTGCGTCATGCAAAACTATTTCTTGGTATGTGAAATTTCATTGGTATGTGAAATTAGAACTAACTTAAAATTAGAGGCTGCAAACTGTTCAGTATGCAGAAGATGAAGAGTTACAGATGAGTTATTGATGCTGCTATTCAGCCTYCTGCCTAAAATGTTCCTGTTATTTCTGATTAACTATTCTAAGAGCTAAAGAGGGGCTAATGTTTTTTTACCCCGTGAAACAGTAATATGAGTTTCACCTTAACTTCTACCTTTTGTTCTTGGATTACGAAGTAGAGAAGGAGAAGTTAATATTTCCATGTAAATAATCTTCCTTGGTTGATTTTATTTGCTTTCCCACAATATAAGTGCTTTAAAAGAACTGATCAAACTACCCTCCTTGGGCTTCAGGTTCATAGTATTTTTTTAATATTATTGGAAACCATGAAACAAGCCGAAGAYGGGTTCTTCGTATTTCCTGTGACTTAACATTTGGTTAGGTAATACTATTTGGTAATCTTGTTACTAATGAATCTTAGGATATCTCTTACTTTTTTTCTGAAGAGTATAAAAAACCTCCCAGTTCTGTGATGAAGTTAGTGACTGTTGAAAACATCTTTGTGAGCTGCAGCCTCATGCTGCATAAGGATGCTATGTCTGGATTTGTCTCGTTTTTGGTTTACAAACTTTTACTCCTGTTSTCCTCTGAGATTTTTTTTCCTTTCACTTAGAGCTGGTGGCTTATTGGTTTGTTACTGGATAACACGACTGAAATACACATTTTGCTGTAGTGACTGTTAGAGTAATACCTCATCTTCTCTTTTGGAGGTTTTAGTGTCAGACCTTTTTCTATGAGCATCCATGAGCTGCTTGGGCTGCTCAGCAGTTGTCTCCTGCCCACATACCAAGTGCTCTGAAGTGATGATGGGAGCTGGAKTTTCCCTCAGCTAGGCAGAGTTCTCTTGTAGTGAAAACTGGCACTATGTATGTGTTATTTCATTTGTGTATGCCATAGAAGTCTTAAAACCACTGATTTGTACAGAAACACCACCACATTACTTGTCTTTATAGCTTTGCCTTCATCATTAATATGTAAAGTATCCTTTTTCCCTTCCTGAATGTGCATTCATGACTGGTATTGCTGTCAGGGATTGTTGGTAGAGAGTAGAAAACAGTCAAAGCTGTTGATGAGAGTTTGCAGCATGGTTGAACTTTTTGGTTTTTTCCCTGAGGTTGTGATTAAGGTAAATAATCTTAAGAAAATCAAACTGTGGTAGAAAAGAGAGAGTAGTCTTACAGTTAGATTGAATGGGAAATGAGGGGCTGGATGCTGGCGGTAGCTGTGAACTTATGGTGTGAGTTGACTGAGGATGCTCTTGGTGAAATTTGATTTTGTGCTCAAAAGAGCTGGTCCAGAAGTGTTGCAAAATTTGCTTTCCCTGGCTGAGTTAAGAGGAGCTTGTGAGACATCTTTTGAAGTCTTTTTACCAGGCTACCTTGCACACCTGTAAGTTTCACTTGAAGCTTTATTATTTTTTAAATTATTTTGATTCTATTTAGATTTGGATGTCTATAGAAATAGGTAGGAGAGAAAGTCTTTGCACAAGATGGTAACTGTGGTTAATATATATAATTTGAGCCATCCATCTAAATACAGCTGTCTGTGCTAGTCTGTTAACATTTGCTGTACAAAAGAGTGCTCGTGTGGTTAAGAATAGGATCAGCTGGTGCTATTCTAACAAAGGAATGAATGGATAAATTGCTTGAATCCATTTATTTTTTTCTCTCTTAGATATAAATGACACTTTCTAACAGAAATATTTATTTGATAACTGAGTATTAGATATATAGTGATAAACCACCACTTGCAGGAAATTGAGCTACTATCATTTTATTTTGCAAGCTGGTGGATGTTGGTATCTGCATGTAAAAGATTGACACACAGGGACACAATGCAAATCAGTCATATAGGCTGTGGTTATATAATCTGCTAATAGGGGGGAGGAGGGAAAACCAAACAGCTGCATCTGACCAAAACCAGAGGGTCTTGTGACTTCAAGATAGCTTAGAGAATCACTGAGGAAGAACCAAAGGAGAATGTGTACTAAAGTGGGATCAGTGGAGTCAAGATTTGCCTGGCAATTAAGAGTGAGAGATTAAGATGGTAATCCTGGCAAGCTGACATGTTTGAGTATGTTGTGATTTTTCACAGTGTTCTGGATAAATTAAATCTTGCCTATTTGAATGAAGCTTGACCAGGATGAGACTATTCAGGGAAAATACCAAAATCTTTTGTATGGTGTTGCAAAGCAGTCGTAGTTGCAGCTAATCTAATGTAATAACTTTTCTGTTTTGGCAGTATGGTTCTTTGATCACTACATAGTGCATTGAGAGTCACTAGCTAGTGAGTCACTATGTATTGCAGGGATTTTTAAAAGATCCCCAGTTTGACAAAATGTCACTTATTTTGTTTGTGAATTCATAGTTGCACATCATTCTCTGTCCCCTTTCCTCCCAACTGAATTGTAGGCAGAGTGTAAATGAAAACAAATCTTGAGATTTGTGATGTGGGAGATGGTCAGGTACAGGTCAGCATTTGGGTTACTGCTTTTGTCTTACATATTTCTGAAAATTATAAATTTCTTGCTGTTTCTCAAAGTAAAAAGTAGCCCTCTGCTTAAAACATACAGTCCCATTACTTTGGTCTGTATTGTCCAACTGGAAGCAGTTTGTCAGATGCCACCTGAAGTGTAGCCAGCTCAGTAATGTTCCTGTGAATGAGAGAGAATAAATTGGAGTAGATGGGCCTGGGTCAATAATAAGCAGCAGTTTGGCTGTTCACAGCAATAACGTAAATACGGGAGCTGTTGCCTCAAGCTGCCCTAGTGGGCCAGGGAAGTACGTGGAGCAGACTTGGCAGAGAGCCCAGCCAGTAAAACAACATCCAAGTCCTTGCATTTGTCCAGGCATGCCATGTGGGTTCGAATGACAGTGGAATTTAAGATGAGTGAAATGATCAGTAAGGCTAAGTAAAACTGCAAGGCCAGGAACAAGCTTATTGAGAGGGCAGCATTCTCTTCTACCTTTAGTACACCCACCCATCTGTGAGTGTTCTTGTGAAATACTGGCAAAAGAGAACATTAAAAAATCATAGAACTGTTCAAAGTCATTCAAGGAAGACTGAAGCACTGCAGCTCTGGTGGAAGGAGAGAAGAATGAACTTTCTGGGGATCTGACTACCAACCCATGACCTTTCAGCAGTAAAGTCATGAAAATAGAATTCTGTGTGGTTTGATTTGGTATTGTGTGATGATTTTGGTGGGTTTTTTTAAAGCAGAAACAAAAACTTAAATTGAGGTTGCATGAAGATGTTTGTAGGTGAAAACATGAGCAAGTACTTGGAGCTAATTTATTAATACCAGAAATGTAGTATCATATTATTTATATTAGTATTTAGATTATTATGAATTGCATGCTTAAAAATGGTCTCTCAGGCTGCACTTTGAAGATTAGTCATCACTTCTAAAAGTGAGAAATATTTTTAATATACAAAAAATTCTTGAATGGAGTTGAATATTTCTGGTGTTTTCTGGGGTTTTTTTGGCAGGTTGATGGAGAGGGTTAATGAGAATCTTCATGGGTTAATGGCTGCTAACATTGCTTTTTTGGGAACAAATGCTATGAGAAGTGTTTTTTTTAATCCCACGTTTTAATGTTTTTAATGGTTTTGGGGAAAATGGAAGGATGACTTAGACATACTTTGTGAGAGAGAGGCAGTCTTTGTAGTTGGGCCGGGGCAGAAGCTGTCAGCTTTTAACTAAAGTTGTTGTACAGAGTAGCCCTCTGTATCTTCATAGSCAAAATGAAAGTGTGACAGAATGACAAACTGCTAATCCAGTCATATTGCATTTATTAACTGTTAGTGACAATGATTCATTGCTTTGATGGCTGCATAATGGCCTGTAATAGTATCTGCAATGATGTAGAGCTGCTCATGTGTATCTTTAGATGCTTTCTAGAAGTTATTCCCTAAGTCAAGGACACGAAGAAGATGAGATTCAGTAACTGATTACAAAAGGCTTTAATAGTGTCATTTGGAATAACTGTATTCAAACAACAAGGCCATAAGGAAATACATTATTTAATCCAAAGAACTGCTAAGAAAATCTGTCAATATTTTGTATTTTGCACAGCTTCTTTAACTGACCTAAGTCTCTGTATTTCATCAGTGCAATTTGTCATGTTTAGTCTTTTGAGAGCAAATGCTGCTGTCCTTCAAAGTGCCAAGCTTTTTGTGTTGGGGGCAGGAGTTAGGCTGATGTACAGTATGAGGTGATACCTCCAGTCCTGCTGGAATAAACACAAGCCATTTAGGGCTCTGGGAAGAGATGCAAAGTTACATGTGGCACAGTCATGAGGCATGCTAATATCACCACCTCTTTATTTTGGGGTCTCATTCTGAACCTTGCTGAGAAAAATGGTATTTGTGCTCAGCTTCAGCCTCCTCTTTTTCATTTGGCTGATTCATGTTTCTTCCTTTTACTGTATCAATCTAGCAAAGTGAATTCAAGGTGTTTCTGATTCTACATTCATGCAAGCAGATGGAAAAACAATGCAGTTTCAGATTGTCATTCTGGCTCATTACAGTTCTTTGGTGTACACAGCCTTTGAGTTTAATGCACCTGAAGTCCACATTTAAACTGCATTATAAAATATTGGTGAAAAGCTGTAATAATTGATGGTTTGAAATACTGAGTTAACTATATGGTAGGAGTGCTTGCTGTGGAGTGGTTTGCCCTCTGTCATGCAGGCTGCTGCAGCAGTACAGTGGAATTTGGCCAAGGTGTGAAGAGTTCCCAAACGAGTTTGTTCAGATATTATTGATACCAGTTCTCAATCTCTGTGTCATGCTCTGTTTGATAATCAGAAAGGGGATGCCGCCATTTCAGTCTCCCCTCCACTGTGTAACTGCTCCCCACTCAGATGTCTTGCCTTGGCTTACTGCTCTCCCTTTTCTACCAGTTTGCACAAAGACCCTGCTCTGTGTCACTGAACTCTCCTGTAAACTAAAATACAAATTTTCTTGCACGCTCCAGTCTGTTTTCTTTGATACGGCCCTACTTAACACCTTCTGATTTTGCRAGTTTGGTTTCTGCTCAGTGCTTGCTTCAGGACTGGAGCAGTGAACTGGCGGTGTCTCTGTATAGAGCAGCAGGTTGCTGTGAGCAAGGTCATGTTAGAAGTCAGTTGGTGGTGAAGGCATCCATGTAGGAGTTAGGTGAATTAGGTGAGAATTTCAGTTTTTCTGTTTGACTGACTGGAGAGCCTTTTCATGGAGTCTGTTGGTTTTGCCCCCACAAAGGAAGAGTTGTGTATCRTAAATTGGCCCACAGTAGCAAGAATCTAGGCAAACCTGGCCTGCTGGCAATTACAACCCATGATTAATTCCCTTGTTCCCTTCACTCGGGATTTGCCTAATCTTCTCACTTACCTTTATGCTCAGTCTACTTCCAGTGGGTCAGGCACAGCACACCAGTTTGGGAGTGATCAGGCTTCTCTCACGTCTTATGTCTGCACATCTGAAATGCTCTGGGGTTGCAGGGCTGCAGTCCTTTTGCAGACTCTAACACCTAATACAGAATAAGAGAGTTCATCTTCAGAACAGCAGTGTCAGATGGTTGCTCATACTGTGTGATAGTACCTGCTGTGCCCATGTACTGTGCTGTTTCCAAAAGGCTGTACAGTAATATCGCTGAACTACTGGGTTGTGCTAAGGTTACCTTTGATCTGACAGTGAATGACAAGTGAGGCTTCATCAAACTGGAGGGCAGCAGCTTCTGTTTTGTCTACAAGGTTATTATGCAGTGAAATACCATGTCTTCTTGAATGATATAGCCACAGATTAAAAATAGAGGAGCCCACAGAACTTGGAGGCTTCTAAAGTAAGAAGCAGATTTTTTTTTAACCTGTTATGAGTGTTAATGAATAATCCTTAAATACTCAATCGAAGGCTTTATATGAAGTTATCATTTAAAGACATGCTTCATATCAACCAGAGATAGCAGGAGAGCTGGAGAAGGCACAGGTATAAACACTGCTTAACGCATCCGGTTGTTATTTTCTGTTTTGTAACTGAACTTAGAGTGACTAATTCTTGTTGAATCTTACAGTTACAAGTTGAATTCTTTACCTGCCTTGTACATAACTRTTAGCAATGTAGCTCAAAGCTGTTCTTTCCCTATTTGAAATGTAATTTCATTACTTCAGTGTGAAGCTGGATGTACACTAAGACAACAGTTCTAGTTTAAATGYGTACCAGGCTGTGGCCTGAGGGTTTGTGTAGTTGCATGTTACATTTTTATTTGATAGCGAACACCTGCAGTTCCTGTCCTGGTTGCTTGTTTSCTCCCATGTCCTGAAGCTTGCCATTCTGTCAGTTGTACATATACAGGTGTTAGTGCRCTGTAAATATGATTACCAAAATCATCTGTGTTAAAAGAACATCTCTTCTCAGTTCCCCTCCCCCTTTGTGTGTGAAGGTGTGTGGGAGGRTGGTTGTTGCTCAAAAAACCTTAGTGTAGTTACACCCCAAGARCCAGTATGTTCTTATTTTAGTCAGTGTCAGTTGTAAACATTTGATATGCTGGATTCTTCTCTTGTTTAAACTGCTTAAACTACTGCAGCTTCTTTATTCTTCTCTATTTCCACAAAGGGTTATGAATTCTTATCCAGACTAGAATTGGAAAACACTCCTTGATGAGCTCCCACTGTTGAGAAGGTTCTTTTTCTTCTACATTTCCAGTATACTTGCTTAACAAAAGAAAATGAGTGAAATTGTGACTGGCACAACAGAACRGCTTTTGGCATACATGATTGACAAAAGTAAAATTCATTTTTATCCTTTTTTGAGTAATCTGACATGACCATGAAACAGAGCACAAAACCATTGAAGAGAGTGAACTACTTCATAAAATGAGACTGTAAATCATCCCTTTCTGAAAACTTAAACTTGCAGTACTGCTTCATGTRTTTCTAACTTTGGTCTAGAAGGATGTTTCCCCCTACTCCACCCTGCTACCTACCTTAATTTTTTTTCACAATTTATTCTTTTTCAGTACGATATCTGGCTTGCTAGTCAGTTGTACTCCTTATAAACTAATACATTGCTATGTTTCAGTTTAGGGTTGTGGGATTTTTTAAGCTGATGTTTAAGCTTGTAGGAAGTGTTTCTGGAGAACTGATAGCTTGGAAAACTGGAATTAAATAGCCAGTTATAGAGCTTCAGTGCAATAATATACCAAGAAGAACTCTCATCAATTGTGTTTTTATGTACACAAAAGAAAGACTATTGATTGTTGACTATTTTGTGTTCCCTGTGAAGATTAAGACACCTCTTTCATCCCAAGAAGTATATAAACTTGTGCAAACCTGCAGAGTAATGAAATAAAAAACCAGCCACATATGCTTTTTGTCCCTTTTTACAAATATTTTTGTAACCATTGTGTTCAGAAARAGATAATGGTAACTGTCATGACAGAAGTGGAAAACAGAAGAGTTGGTCATTCTTTTTAAAGCTTGTAAGTGAGACAGACTTGCCTGAGAACACACATGTCTGTGTCAATGTTCAGGTCTTTCCTCATGCTATTTAAAGGACTTGATTGCTGATCCTGTTTTCACAGTAGTAGTTTTATAAGACCTTGGTCAAGTTGCACTTTCTTCGTACCTTATAGCAACTCCTATTGTCTGAAAATGTTTGTTTATGGGCTTGTAAACTTAGAATAATAAAACAGTTTGGGTAATTCTGGCACAGGGCTTGTGTTCAGACATTTGATAGTAATTGACCTTCCTTCTCTGGAGAAATCTGGCTGAGTGCACAGCTGCACRTGTGCATGTGCCAGTACAACACCAGGGAGTGAACAACTGGTGGGCAAGCATTGCTAGTCCTAAATGTGCACTCTGATACAGCAAGTAGCAAGCAAAATGTACTTGAGAAGCAGTTGTTCTGGATATTATTTAATTATATTCCCCAGTTAGACAGCTTATGTTGAAGTGTAGTTAGCAGCTTAGTAAGGGATGAGCCAGCATTGTTTTAATGCTGAACAGGAGCTTCTGTACACGAGGCTGTTTCCAGACAGTAGCAAATGTACATTCAAAATGAGCAACCTTCTGGTTCTCATTGACAGTGGATGACACAGACGCCTGATGTAAGATTGCAATGAAAGCTTTATTTAGCTTATACACTGTGAATATAGAGCATCTGCTCATTTTTGTGATCTTTCAGTAGTGAACCTGATCTCAGCAGGGTGGGGAGGAAGACTCCAGTAAATTTCTAAAGACTCATGGCTTCTCTGTGCTTCTCAGTGGTAAAAGTCTTACTAAGTAAAGACAAAGCTAAGTTTCTTTCTGTGCCATTTGYCCAGAACATCTCCTTTGATTGTAAGAGAAAATGTGTTTGACGTGGTTTGTTCTTAGGAAACAGTGACTTGTTTTGTTTCTTTGTCTCCTTTAAAATGCTTACTGGAACAAATAAACTATTAATACTACTTCTAAAACTGAAGTTGAACTTACTGGCCCATAATCCTTCATTATTTTTTAACCTTTTGTTGAGTCCAGTTTTCTTTACTCTGTATTGCTGTTATCTTTATCAGCAGTTTATTCTGTTGTCCTTACTAAAGCAAAAGCATTTAGCACACCTGCCTTTTAGGCATGAAGGAATTCGAGGCGAATGGCAGTACTTCTCTTGGTCTGTGTATTTTGCTGTGTCTGTCTTGTCATCTTGCCCCCATGTGCTTGTGGTGGTTTTTGTGCTCTACCTTTGTAGGCTGCCCTGGTTTCTGTGTCATGAGTGCTTTCATATATTTTATGGTCAGTGAAGGCCTCCTGACTTGGCCAACTTCTTTGTCTTTCCTCCCCCAATAGGATTGTTTGGATGTAATAGCTCTCCTATGAAGTAACCAGATTTCCAGAACTCCATTTTTTTCCCTCGGGCTTCTCCATAACTCTTTTTTCCTTACACTTGTCTATTGTGAGACTTCCCTTTGTTTGTTTACCCTCTGCTTCTTGAAGCCCTGTGTTGGATTTGTTTTGTGCTATTCTCACTGCTTTCTCTTTTAAGGGTTATTAGGGAAGTTTTTTTCATTTTTTCTTTCCCCCCTCCCCCCTAGTTGTATGTTTATGTTTGTATGTTACTAGTTCCTTAAGATAGGTTAGAGGGCTCTTTCAGATTGGATTCTTTGCAATCTTTATTAGGACAAAAATAATTTCTGGTAAATAATTTAGTAGAATTAATGACATGATTTGTAAAGGTCTTAGTGTTGTCCTTTTTGTGAGCAGCTAACAKGTTATTTAAACACATCCACTGTCAGGGGGAGGATTTGTGTGCACAAACTGAAATAAATCTATGTGTTTATCAATTGAGTCTGAAAATTATGTGGGTGATTTAGACTTCAAACCTCTTGTGTTCACAGTGTTAAGTGTGCTTTTGGGATTGGATATTCATTAGGTTTCTTGCTTCCTGTTTTGTGTGTGTGCAGTTGGGGAGGGGTAACGGCCAGCACAGCCAAACTCAGGAGAGGGACCACAGAAGCCTGAGTCACAAAAGTTCTGTCTCCTGTCTGCTCCATCTATTTCCCTGTTCTTCCCAGCTGGTGGTGGTAATTCTGTGCTAGCCTGATCTCTCCWGATCAGCATTGTGAAAATTAAATTCTGAATGTACATCTGCTTTTTGTAAATCCCTGTGACACTGAAAGTAGAGAAATGTCTAAATATTGTCTTAAATATTTTAAGATTTCTTGATTATTGGTGCAAGAGGAATAAGGCTCTTTGCAATGGTGAGAGGTTTAGTGCAAACAATTTGCTGCTACTGTTCCTAAAACAATTAATGACAGTAAATGGTTACACACAGGGCTTGAAGACTTCCAACTGCTGTTTTTCTAAAACATTGTTGTTGTTATTATTATTATTATTATGATTGAAAAAGTTCTGTGGCTGTAACTGTTTTATTTCTAGGTTTTTATAAGGTAGATAATAGCCATTATAAGATTGCCTTTTTCTTCCCTAGATCTATGCTTTTATTAMTACTGAGTTAGGAAACATATCTGTGATCTTGCACGTTAATACACCAATAAATGTAGAAAACCTAGAACCAGTTACTGTCTGCATTTAATGTTTTGTGATGGAAAACAGCAGAAAGAAAGACTCTCAATTAATGCTTTTAAAAAATGTTTGTTACCCTAGTGAAAGGACAGGGAAATGCAGTTTTAGTAGTGYTCAACACAGTGAGCTTGAGTTAATTGTGTGTGATATATGCAGTAGTTCTTCCTGAGAGCCCTGATTATTTCAGTGTATGCATATTTAGAAATCAACCTATGCTGATTTTCTGTGCTCTTAACATGTATAGTAGTAGTTAATGATATATAATATGGATAATTGTCATACATAACCATAATACATATAAAATCATGCAGTGTTTATAATCTTACTAAGTACTCCTTAAATGCAATGTATGTCTTCTTTAATAGATTTCTTAAAGAGTTGTTCCCTGCTCATGAACCTTCAGCCTTTTCTTTTTTGGTTTTTTTTTGTGAAGTCTGAGGAATGTAGTCCATTCCTTGGTAACAATGTGCTTTCTCTTCATTTGAAAATGCTTCCCTGTCTCTGAGGAGCTGATGTTTTGTTTCTGTTTTACTTAATTTTAAGCTGATTGCTATTAGTGAAATAGACTGACTTCATTAACAAACTAAATTTTTTTTGTCATGTAAGGGTCTAAAATACATAGCTTCCAGTCTGGATATTTTAACTGATTGTGGGAGAGAATACATTTATTTTAAAACAAATATTATTAGTCTGCTGGTATTCAGGATAAAAATAATTTTTTAAAAAGCACTAATACCTAGAGATGCAATTTATGTCATCTAGCCTGGATTTGTGGAAAATTAAAGAGTGAAGACCCTATTTACAAGTGAGAAGAAACAAGAGTGGAATCACAGTACCTACAAAATAAGGGAAAAAAAATTGTGTTTTCTACTTTTGTTTCAGACAAATGTCTCCTACTGGCAGTTAATTTAATACTGAGAAATGGGGCAAGAAAATCTGCTTCAGTTCTGTGAGACAAAGTCACTGATTTTGATAGCAGGACTTGTACTCCTTCTCGATTGCTTGTTTTTCTTTGGAATATTTCCTGTGTTTTGGATAAGTTAGTGAGGTCTGAGAATATTATGTTTTGCCTTATTTTGCTGAACAACTTGTGCTCAAACTTCATGCAACTGTACTGAAAAATGTTATTTAGCAYAGGTACTTGAGAGTTTTCTAACCTACAAAAATATATCTTAGGAATACAGTTCTTCATAGTATCTCTAGTAATATTCCTTGTTAGGCCTCCTTTGGTTGAATGTTTTTTAGTAGCTCATAATCTTCATTCAAACTTGAGTCACTGTAAGATGCTTTCTACTGTTGAAGTAGATCAATATTATGGATGTGATGTTCTGGTGCTTATAAGTGTTGACAGGACTTRCAGAAAGTACCTTCATCCTATTTGTGTCAAAAAGATAAGATAAACTTTTAATGATTTTTTATTAAAAATGTTTAATTATAAGTGGAATACAGTTATGAAAGATGAAGTTTGAATTGAGTGTTCAAGCTTAGATCCTTTCAGGATTTTAACCCATTTTTCTGTTTGCATTATAATTTCTTTGTGTAGATGTGAAATCTGATGGAAAACAGGATATATGATAGAAAATCATATTGTAGTCATATTTACTTGTAAAATAGACTGGGGAAAACTTAAAATTAAGAATTGGCTTTATTTTGTGTAACTAGTGTAATGGGAAATGTCTAGGATGTTGATAGCAGTCCATATCTAGGAAGCAAAGGATTTTGTTTATGGCRTTTATCCAAGTATTGCATTCTGACTCTTACTACTTTTTTTCTTTTTTWATTTCTTTTTCAGATCTTGAGTCAGATGACTGTGCATCCATATACATCTTTAATGTAGAGCAGCCATCATCCTCTGTCAACCAGCCAATTTGTATTCCTCGCCATGGACTGCAGTCTCACTCCTCTCCTACGAGATTTCAGAGTCACAAGAGCTATGAAGGCACTTGTGAGGTACCAGAATCCAAGTACAGTCCACTAGGTGGACCCAAACCCTTCGAGTGCCCCAGCATTCAAATCACATCGATTTCACCCAACTGTCACCAGGGGATTGAGGCCAATGAAGATGAATTACACACAAATGGCACAGAAAATGAGTATATGGAAAGGCCTTCCCGGGACCATCTCTATCTTCCTCTTGAGCCATCGTATAGGGAATCATCCCTTAGTCCCAGCCCTGCCAGCAGCATTTCATCCAGGAGTTGGTTTTCAGATGCTTCCTCTTGTGAATCCATTTCCCACGTTTATGATGATGTAGACTCAGAGCTAAATGAAGCAGCTGCTCGTTTTACCCTTGGCTCTCCTTTGGCATCACCTGGTGGTTCTCCGAGAGGTCCCAGTGATGAATCGTGGCAGCAGCCTTATGGGTTTGGGCATGCCTTGTCACCCAGACAGTCTCCCTGTCACTCTCCTAGAACTAGTATTACAGATGAAAATTGGCTGAGCCCCAGACCAACATCAAGGCCCTCATCCAGACCTACATCCCCCTGTGGGAAACGCCGCCACTCCAGTGCTGAGATTTGCTATGCTGGTTCTCTCTCTCCTCACCATTCTCCAACTCCATCACCCGGCCATTCTCCCAGAGGAAGCATAACAGAAGACACGTGGCTGAACACGTCCATTCATAATGTACAAGGCCTTAACTCTGGGCTTTCACCATTTCAGTGTTGTACAGAGACTGATATTCCTCTAAAAACCAGAAAGACCTCAGAGGATCAGACTGCCACTTTATCTGGAAAAATAGATATCTGTCCTGAAGAGCAAGGTAACTTGTCATCATCCCTTGAAACTGCAGTGGATGATTGCTCTGGATCCCAGCACACCTTGAAGAAAGACTTGCCCGGAGACCAATTTCTTTCTGTTCCTTCGCACTTTACTTGGAACAAGCCGAAGCCTGGTCACACTCCCATATTCCGGTGAGTGATTAGAAAGTGGCTCTTTCCTGSCTTTCCCCTCCTATGCGTCTTAAATAGACGTATAAATGCCCTTGTATTTCAGTGCTGCATTAAAACTTCTTAAAGAAAACTTGTTGAAGGCAGACAGATGCTATAATTAGGAAAAAACAAGTTGAGATACCAAATACCCTTCATCTTTAAAAACACAGTAGATGCATTGTAAATAGGATTAGTTTTATTTAAGTAAAATTTGTGTATATGCACAGAGCCCAGCTGAACTAAATGTCTGTGGATTTTGTACATGCTTTGCAGTTCCATCTGATCTGAGCACTTGACATTTTAATATAGCTAGGGAAACCTGACTTACATGATTTTATAAAAGTGGGAGATCACAGAAGAGGTAGGGAGTTTATTTGCTTTTRTGTTGAATTATTCTTTGGGCTCATAAAATTCTAGAAATAGAATAAAGAAAAAAATTTGTATGCCGTGCTGAAAGTCATCCAGAAAGAATGGATGTCTGGGCTGTAGTTCCAAGGTATTTCCACCATCCATGATAGAATTAAATAGGGCTTTTGCTTTTGCAGTCCTCTCATGTGATACCAGAATGATTTGTGGAGACTCAGAAGAGGGAGCTGGTTTAATTAAGAGAAAACATCCCCCCCGCTTTCCACTTTTTATATGGATCAGTTCTGTGATCTTTCAAGTTATAGAGCTTGTATAAATTCTTGAGAAGTTGTCATCTAACTTGGCTTGTTAATAGCTAAATCCATTTAAACAATACTTATTCAGCCATTTGGTTGGTTTTTGCCTAATTTTATAACCATAGGTTTTAATTTCTCTCCACAGAATTGTACTGATTTTAGTAAATAGAAGTGATTTTTTTCTTCTCCTTTAATGTTCTTCCACATAACTGTTTATGGATTTCGTTTATTGTAAAATTTAACAGTAAAGATGCAAAGCTGCTGGATAGAAAAATCTGTTCTACCAGGTCTGAAACAACTGTGTTARCAGATAAGTTAACTGTCCTCAAGTCTGGGGATTTTTAAAATTCCATTGCATCTGTTAGTAATAGATGTTCAATCTGTTTCTAGAATCTTTTTATTTGAACTAAAACAGTGATGACTGTTTTAACTTMTTTGTGTATTTTGGAATTGTATTATATTTGTGTAGGATTCTAAGCAGTCCTAACTTGCCATTTTTGTTTGCTTGCATGCTAACATTGTTCATAAAAGGTGAGCACTACTGTAGGGTTAGAGGTCATCAACATACAGGCATGGGCTGTGGATCTGTGGGATGAACAAAGTGGTTTGAAACATGGACAGCTCATACCTGTTTCCTCTTGTACTGCAGGGAACTGAGTACAACTGAATAAAAAGAAATTTTAGTGTTTTCATTAAAAAGTAAAAATATTTTTTCAAATGTCAGGCTTTATTTAGAAGCAGGAACTGAAGAATTTCTGTAAATATAAGATGGGCAAACAGACAGAAGACAATGAAGACTACACCTATACACAAGGAAGCTACATAAACCTATTAAGCTGSGTGCATTTGCTGCCAGAAATGTCAGCTGACTATTGAATTGGTGGAAATGGCTGCACTGGCAGCTGTATCCTCGTTGAAATGTTGAATTACTTTGGAATTGTAACCTATTCCACAGGGGCTATGGCAGTGTGCATCTTCAGTAGGTAAAACCTTCCATTCTGTCATATAGTATTTTGTAATTTTGAGTCTTATAAACCTAAGTTGACTCTTACACTTTATAAATAAAAATGAAATGCAAGATCCTCTGTTTCTAAATAGTTGATGGTAGTGACCAAAARTGAGCATATTAGTTATCATAAATAATTATGTAATCTCTATTTATATATTTRTTCCATAATGTATGTACAATTGTTTTAATTGTAGTATTAATTACAAGATATAGTGAAAATAGTGTACTTTTTACTGTCTTGATTGTGTTGTCAAGCACAAAGTAGTGCATGAAGTAAACAGGAGTATTGATCCAAGCAGATAAAATAAGTACACACCCAGCAGCAATAACTGACCTCTGGAAGAAGGGRAGTGATTTGCCTTACATGTTCTGTGGTGTGAAATGTGTAGGTAGCACCTTCTGCTCTGAATGCTCTCTAAAGTTTTGTAAATCTGTTATCTACTTTATCTGTCAGGCCTTACCATGTTTTCCTTCAYTCTTCTGTTTTCACTAAGTGTGCAATGCTTAAGAAAATCTAAAAATGTRTAAGATGCTTTTGAGCATTAGTCATATTTCACATGCCATCCAGACTGGTTTGTTTGATGACAGCTTGTTATTTGGTCACAGAAACTCATAATCTGCCAGTCAGTGGCATATGAAAAATGTCTTTGTATTACATGGCCCAAGTCCCATTTCTGCTCCTTGTCAAAGRGAAGTGCGGGCAAGGGCTTGGGCAGGACCACTGCAATTCCTTCCTCCAAGTGAAAGCACTGGGCAGCAGCTTCTGTACAGGGAATAGTGGAGGTGGCTGCTGATGGTGTCACTCACCAGGTATGATGGCAGACTCAGCTGGTCATTTTACAGAATATTCAGCACTTAACTTTGTAATTATATTTATTACATGGTTACTCTTGTTGCTGTTTAAGATACCTCTTTCTTTCACCCCCTGCCTCCYCACAGGGTGATGGATGAGACATGGTTTTATCTGTGTCTCTTGTTTTCCTTCCCCTCCACTTAAAAAAAACCCCTTTCTTCTTGGGATCTTAATGTAKTGATAGTAGATCCAACCTTCCCACTAGCATTTTACTCCAGCATTCCAGAMATGTGCCGATTTTATGACTTTCTTTCATACTTGCTGTTAAGAGTTTGAGTTGTAAGAGTTCCAGAAAGTGCAAAAAAATAATCAGAAAGTCTGTTTTACAGTACTTTTTATACTTGAGCAAGGGGAATAAAAAGAGTCTAGAGATCACCTAGAAATCTCTACTGAGCAGATGATATAATACAATACCTTTGGTGAGGACTTCACTCTATAAGTACAATTCATAAGAGGTCAGCAGCATTGCTGATGCTGACCTTGGTWATGGTATTGTGGAGTTAAGGACCATCACAAACATGACCAGCCCTGGTACRGGTAACATGGGGCTATTTCTTAGAAAAGTGCTTTCTGATGATGCAATTGGAAGTCATGGCAGTTCTGTTATTTTTGCGTGTAAAARGTCTTGATTGTCTTTTGCTTTAAAATTTCTGTTTTAACATGAATGACTAGTGGAACAGTAGACTTTAGGTTTGGTCAAGTGGATCTTGAGAATCTAATTTGTGTCTCAAGCAAACAGGCATTTGCAGGGTAGTAAACTTAATGAGTCATTCATATTTTCTTTCTTTCTTTAGCCCCACAGTATTTGATGGCAATAAATGGTGCTTTTGTGTCTGGAAGATAACCAGGCAATATTCATTAATGGTCAAAAATCTTGAAATAAAACCTAGCTTCCTTTACTTCCCTCATGGAATTCATAGAGACTTATACWTTGATTTAAAAACTACTACATAAATTGGTCTTTGTTTCCAGACTGTTTTGTCATTAATTTAATCTGTGACACTGAGAAGTGATGGGACATCAAATAGGTTTTTTTTGTCCCAGTGGTAATGAACAAACAGGCTTTAACAGACGTATTTACAGCTCAGAAATCATTTTAACGGTGGACATGTAATGGCAGCTTGARAGTATTTTACTGCTGAAAACTAGGATGGCTGGCAATGTAATTAAGTCATTCAKGAGAAAAAATAGTTTACATAAAGTGGTAGATAGTAGAATACTTGAGAAAACTGTTTCTTTTGTTTGAATCTTTCTCTTGGAAGTCTAAAGAATAGAGAGGAACAGAATTATGCATTATGTCCTATTTTTACGATAAGTATTTTGGGCCTTCGGTCTTAAAATTAAGACCTGCACTCACATTGAAGGAGTTCTGTAGACAAAGTTAGTCTGCCAAGTATTTATCACCTTTTTCTGATTAATAGAAATAACACCAGCATTCTACTAGCAAAACTTTAAAGTGAAAATGTTTGCAAATTACTGACTTTGAAGATAAGAACCCACTTAAGTGAGACAAGCAAAGGAACTTTGACCCTCTTAGGTTTTTAATAAGCARCGCTATCACTGTCATGTTTACACACYATTACTGAATCCAGGGAAATTCAGGTAGTGTTTAGTGCAGGACCTTAGTGCTGTACCTGTTATTCATCTCTCTGCTTTGCTCTGGGATGATGGGACAGAGATTTCCCCATGGCAGTTCACTGTACCAGTACTCTGACAGCAATGTGAACTGTTCTGCTAGGAGCAGAATGGTATTTTGAATGTAAACAAATTAATAAAGTCTATTGATAGGCCACTGTGGCAGCTGTAATGGCCCCAAATTTCTTAACTTCAGAATTTCTCCATCAGGGAGAATATGGCTTTGTTCTAGGCAGTGAAGAGCAGCCACAGCAGTATCTTGGCTCTGCAAGAGATCTTGAAAACCATAGTATTGGATCATAGTTTTGATTTGATATTCTCAGGGGGTTGCTGTCTTGCAACATTGACTTGTCACAGAATACACTGTGGGTTCATCTCTGCAAAAACTTGGGGTGAGGAAAAAATGTGGAATAGCCATTGTATGGTCAGTGAGCTTTTTCTCTTTTGAAATGTTGGGAGTAGCTTTAAGTGGAAAATTATTTTTGCTGTAACTAAAAATTAATAAAAGCGTCTCTCTAGAAGATTCRGGAATCTCAACCAGTGAACTTTCACTATCTGGAGGTACTATGGGGTATCTTTGAAAGGTTGCTACTAGAATTAGTGCCTACAAGGAGATAGGAACATTTACATACAGAGTGGCTAAAATGAATTTTTGTATCCGTTGCACCTGTGTTCAAAAACAGTGTTATGAGTGGAAGGTAATTGTTTTTAGCTGAATTATGTTAATGACTCCTACAAGCTTTGTTCTTCCTTCTGTCCCACACACTCTGCTCTGGGCCCACAGTCAAAGCAAGTCCTGTTTCTGCCCCAGGCTTCTTCCTATGGCAGAGGGGCAGAGTCAGCCCATGAGCTGTGCCTTGCCTTTTACAGCCCTGAGTGCTCAAATCCTTATGGACATGTTTGGCTGTTCTTGTACTGAACATCGGTTGTTTCCTCATCAGTCAGTTCTGTTTTGGAGATAATGGTTGCAGAGAAGAAGGCATCTGTTAGATTAATATTGATAAAATCAATGAAGTGATACCTTCAAATGCTGTTGCTTCTGCTGAGAATGCTGCCAACGGGTTCTTTCTTTAGCTCTGAGTTCCCTTTAATAGCTGCTGTTCTCCAAAGTCTTTAGTCTTGATGTGATATGTATGAGTATGAGCTTTCTGAGGCTTGCATTAATCAGATTATAGAACTCCCTTGGTATTTCCAGAAGAACATTTTTAGGTTTACAGATTGGTGCTGTTTCAACAATGTGCAAAGATTTGATTTAATGAAAGCTTTAGAATGATTGTCACTCACTACTTCCCTGTCCTGATGTGATTTGGTTGTTTACTAGTAGGTTACTGCATTGCTAATAAGGTTTTTAATCAATTAAAAAAAAAAAAAGGGGAGAGAAACTTCTGTGAAAGGCTAAGTCCCAAGCTGTTCTAACAGTAATTTGGCACCAAACTGGGTAGAATTTACTAATAAAACATGGAAATATCTAGAAACGTGTTCCTTGTCCATCAAGACTGAAAAGTGAAGGGCCTTAAAACATGAGTTCTCATTTTTCCTAATCTTTTGTTCTAAAATAACTTGAAAAACTCCTCATGGCCAGCAGCTGATCTGGGTTCTGAATACAAAGTTAGGTGTCTTTATCAATAACACAAAGCTATCATGCTGTGTAAGCTGRGGAGAGACAGAAAAAGTACTTGTTCATTTCTGAAGCAGCTGAGCTGCTTATTCTTTAGCATGTTCCAGATATTTTAAGATATAAATTGAATTTAAGTTCTGCACTATCAGAGATTGTGCAGAAGTTCAGTGAAGTTCAGTGCACAGTTGACAGCTGATAACTGTGGTGAGTTAAGTYTAGCAGTTTTGCTGCTGATCCTCACCTATCAGTGTAGACTGAATAATATTATCTTGAGAACAGATCCTTACATGCAGTAAAGCTGGCAGCTTCAGACCTATTTTCCCATATTCAGCATCTGGTACAAAATAACATTGCTTCATATGAAAAAGTATTCAAAACATATGCAAATTGGTTACTTCTTGCACCCCAAAGGCTGACATGATTTTTCTTATTTGATATTGAATTGTACATAGAATAAAAAAACCAAAATACCAAGAGTTTGTAGACTGTATTCTGTTGGATTTTTTAATTTATCTGATAAAGTAGTGTTGTGGGTTCATGTGACTTTAAGAAGGTGACAGTGCTGGCTAGTAAGTTCCCACTCTGCTTGCCACCCCTTAGTTCTGCTGTACAGGCAGCTAGGACTCTGTAAAATTAATAGGATTAAAGAATTAACATTTCAAAATGAACCCAAGTTAGATCACTGATTTGGTTCAATGTGTTACCTCTATAGTATTTGTCTGAAAAATATGTAAGGATGATGTGGAAGCAAAAATACATAAAACTGACACCCCTACAAGGCAGGAAGGTGCATGACAAGAGTACCCTAAAACCTGTAAAGAATCCACTGCTGCTGAGAAGTTCAGGGATAGARATGTCAAGGAAAATATTCGGAGAGAAACAACAGTTTGGGTATCCAGCATCAAAAGGGAAGCAGCTGTAACTGTCAGACCAGCTGCTTCTAGAAAACATCTGTTTGATGCAGTACAGCCTCAAAAGCTGTGTCATTTACTGGGGAATTTCTTGCAAATTTTTTAGCATTTTAGGCATCTGCATGTGCATGGTCCTTTTCCTTGCTCTCTYGTGCTGTTATTTTCTTTTTATTTTCTTTTTGTTTTCAAAGAATGACACAATTTTGAGAGTTGGTTATTTTCTTGTCTCCATGTTTGTCCTAGTATGCCAAATATTTTTTCAAAAGATAATGTGAGTTTGATACAACTTCTGCCACATTATTGTTAGTTAATTGCAGGAGGAGTAAATCTCTCTGAGACACTGTATAGAGAGTGGTCATGATCAACAAATACTTTTTTCTTGACTAAATTTACCATTCAACTTCCAGTAATAGCTYCCAATAATTGGTGATTAGCCTGTGGTGCATTAAGAGAGTTCTCTCAGGTACCATATCTGTTCAATGTATASCAGCTATTTTAGCAGAGAAATTTGAGTACATAAGAGATAAAGATTTTCACTTTTAAATGTTCATAATTTAATTTACCAGGTAATTACTGGCTTGAATCTGACTGTTCATCTTAAGTCTATAAATCTGTGCAGGTAAAAGAGTAGGTAAACRTTGGTTTGAGGTTCTTCCATGTTATTTCTATTACTGTATTTTGTTCTTCTTCCCTGGAGTGACTTTGCTACTGTATGTAAGGGTGTGTCTGTGGACAAGCTGAACACAACTTTAGGTGTCTTTGTTGCCTGCTGCAGTAAGTCTTTATGCTTAGATAGAACAAGTAGCTTTTTAAAACTTAGGGTGATCACACAGTGTTCATTTTAACGATAGTTAACAAAATGCAGTGCTTGCCAAAGGAAAGCAAAAACAGCAAGCTGGAAAACAGYGCAGAGTTAAAGCTTAATGACTGGCAGATTGAGTTTACACTGTTCCCTCTAAACCACATTTGAGTTTGCTTGCTGATATACTTAAGGTTAAAAAGTGAATATAAAGGCATTATAGAGTAGCACTGGTAGTGTGGGGCTGGGGGTCATAGAGTACCTTTCTTCTGCTCGGGTGTTGGAAAGAAGAAATTCCATTCTAGTTCAAGATTTTAATGTACCAGSAAAACTGGTTTTCCACATAACAATTTTAAGCTGATAGTTATTCTTATTTGGTTATCATTTGTTAGGGAAGTGACATCATTGTCTGTGTTTTACAGTGAAGGCTTTGTGCTGTGCCAGATGGCACCGTTATTGTAACCACGTGTCCTTATCTTGATTGCAGCACATCTTCATTGCCACCTCTTGACTGGCCTTTACCAAGCCATTATGGGCAGTGTGAACTGAAAATAGAAGTCCAGCCTAAAACTCATCATAGAGCTCACTATGAAACAGAAGGAAGCAGAGGAGCAGTAAAAGCATCTACTGGAGGACACCCTGTAGTAAAGGTAGGAAGTCTGACTTTCTTGAATAGAAGATAATTTTTAAACTACAGTTACTGGTATTTACAATGCTGTGAATTGTTACCTTTTGTGAAGCTTATAGCCTTTCCTGGGCAAGATTTTCTCCCTTAAATATGATGTTAACTATTTTGAAAACACTGACCAATAAAACCAGTTATTGCTGAGCTCAGAATAAGATGCAAGGTCCTGGTAAATTAGACTTGGCTTTGGCATCATACTCTCTTTGAAGAGAAAGATATGTGGGTTTGGTCTTGTTGGAATAACTGTGTGTACAAGATGTGATGTGCTGCTCTCTCATTTGGAGTGTTCAGGTGTGTACACAAATATCTTCCTSTATGCTGGGGAGACTTCTGGGTTGYTTAGGGATAGTCACTGATGTCTCCTTTAATATCCACAGTGTCAGCTGGCTCACTCAGCTTGGAAGGGAACCCACCCTCATTCACTGAACATGGGACAAATTGTGCTGAGAAACTGTGGGGCTCCTTAAGATGCCTTGGTTTGTTTGCCACATCTGTAGGTGAACGCAGTGTATCTTCACTTACCTCAATATTGCTTAATGGTCTTTATATTAATTCCAAGCCAGGTTAAGACAAAATTTAATGGGTTGTTTATAAGTCAAATCAGACAACAGTTACAAAATCTTTATAAAAAAAAGAGGGGAGAAAAATCTGATTACAYGAAGGTTGCAGGAAGTTTTGTCTTTTCCTCCAAATCCAGGATAATTTGTGTTCTTTCCAATAAAATCAGTGTTTCAGTCTTAAATCTTTTGCTACAGTGTATACATTAAAATTGTTCTTCATATATTTATYCTCTTCCAGTAGTCGAAAGTAACTCATTACTGTTGGAGACCAGATGCAAAGTGCTGACAGGATTGGCATTATCTGTCTCCATTCTTTCTCTTACTCTTGCTGTAGTATAAACGTGTTATCTATCACTTTTCCTCCTTACAGTTTATTCTTCCTCTTTGGGAAGTGAATCGTGTCAAATTGAAATTTACATCATTACATTTCATCTATATAGATGAAGATATACTAGCAGAATTTAAGTGTCTTGGATGATCTGCTGTTATTGATTTGTCTAAGCAACCTCTGCTTYCAGGATCTTCATCTGATTAATTTCTTCAGCCTGACTCCTAATCATATTCTTTGGGCTGTTTATCACTGTTYCTTCTCTGTTGGCTTACCTTGAAATTTTTCATTTTACACCTTTTTTCCTCTTCAAGACTTTACATCATTCCTTTCTCTCCCTCTAAAAAGGGTCGATATTCTGCATCCCATCTTCTTTCTTGAATGTCTTTCCTTGTTTTTTCCWTTGCAATTCTTAAGCTGAGCTCTTCATCCAGCTTCCATGTTCCCTGCAAAGCTGCTCAGTGTTTTTCTTCTCACAGTTCTGTGGCCTAACCAGCTGCAATTCTCTCTTTTTGTCAGACCTACCGGGTTTCTTAGCACAGTAGAGGCAAAGGTCAGGTGCTTCTTAGGGAAGTGTGTGCTGCAAAGTAGAGAAATTTGAGGGTGCCTGGCCTAGGCTGGGGTTGGAAAGCTGGCAAGACACGTTCCTTCATGTGGAGGAGTGTGTTTCTTCAGTCAGTGGAGGACAAGTAGACACAACTTCCACATGCCAAGGTGCTCTCAGTGGAATTTAACACATCATYAATGAGGACAGAAACCTGAGAGATTTTAGCTGACAAAATAAATCTTTCCTGAACTGCTGTGAACTGCATTCAATACTGTTTAATYTTTTTTCTCTGGGTGCTTATGTTTTGCTCTAATATTTGCATTAAGGGAATTTATGCTGATATTTGCAATATTTGACAAATATGTAGGCTTTCTTTTGCTTACAGAACTAGATGCTTCTAAGCTGCAGTACTGGATGCTTCTAACTGCAGTAATGCAAATTAGAGGAAACATCTGTAGTGGCTGACTTACACCAATGATTTTAAAAGCTATTTATTTGCATTGAAATTGTGAAATACCTTGCGATATGAGAATACTGTYTTAAAAATGAGGATGGCATTTATGTGTCTGACAGTCTTAAGCTTCAACACATGCATTGTACTATGCCTCTCTAAATTAAAATGAATGCGAATGCAAATTAATATTCAACTTCGCAATTTGGTCTSTTCCAGCTGGACTGCAAATTAATTGTTGTGTTTAATAGGAGATAGGAAGCTGTTATGAAACAAAGCATTGATTTGTATTTACTTTTTACTTACTGCTTGGAAAAACAGCACAGGAAAGGCCAAATTTGGAAAAGGTAATACTAACATGTGTAAGCAGGTGAATATTACTTTACTTCCATACAAACTGAAATGTTTTCCTGTACTTCTGGAAGCTTATTCCAGAAATCCACATCACAATATGCATTACTACTTCTTTCTGATTTTTCTTTTTGGTGCTCTTAGCTTTAGAGCAGTCACTTCATGTGTGTGATCATTGCAGTAAAGTGCTCCACGTTTTCCTTTGTAAAATAACTGTTTGTTTACCAGTGTCAGAGATGAGAAAGGAGCTGGGTAAAGAGAACAGAATCCTTTAATTGGAACAGACCTAAAGAGGTTGTCAAGTCCAACTGCCACATCTTTGGGTGCCTGAAGGCCTCTGTGTGCTTTTCCTTCTTACACAACTTGTTTTGCTTTTGAACATTATTTTATAGAAAGCTGGAGTATTTAATCTCCAAACTGTGAAGCCTCTGTAGTTCTGCTTATGCACTTGATGTATTATTTAAAATAAAGATTTTTAAGATAGTACATGTCTTCAAGCCTTTAATGTATTAGTGCATGTCATTAATCTATTGCTAATACTGTACCACACCTGTTGCTAGGACACTAAGCTTCTGACAAATTTGGCATCATCTGTTGTGAGTACATTTAATCAGCTTATTTCCAAATGGGAGGAAATTAAATAAGTAGAGCATCATGCTTTGCTTTGTATATCTCTTAACTTTAAGAAAGCTAATTCTATAATGATGTTCCCTTGTTTTTAGCTTTTTTTAATGCTAAATGTTCTAAGTAGCAGATACCTTCCATTTTAAGCTTTGCTTTCTTGGGAGTGTGTTCCAGCTCATCCTTGTCATCTGGAACAGTTTCTTTTACCTTGGTAGAGAATCTGCATGATAATGCTGACAGTTTTCATAGGGAAGGAATAAATAATATAGCAGAAAGGTTTGCAAGGAGAAAGGTGGCATGTTGAGCTTTTGTCGTCCAAATGATGTGGAAATTTTATAGTGGATTGCCAGGAGACAGCCTCTGAGCACTCCCTAATTTTACCATTCTAATTCATAGGTTAGACTCTGCAATTCACTCATCTACAGAGCCTCTTAAACAAGTAGCTGTCACATTTTATCCAACTCTAAATGAGCAGTCATCATTGCTTGAATTTCCACCCTTCCCACGGGTACAAATAAAATAATGTTTGCACTTAGAATTTGCTAGAATGAGCTTTTACTTCTGTCTGAACTGGTAGGGTTCTTCATGAGACCTCACTTGGATAATGCTTATGATCAAAAACAGAACAGCCTTTTAGAGCAGGCGGGCACCTGATAAGAATCTCTTTGGGATAATTTGGGGTTTTTTACTTTTGTACCTTAGTTTTCTGATCTAAAATGAACTTTTCTTTTTTAAATAAACAGACTTGTTTTATGTATTGTGTTCCTGTTACTCATGTAGTTTTCTGCAATTTTCTGAGCTTGACGATTTTAAATTAATGACATCTTTTGGTAGTAAATCATAAAGGCTGTGTTGTGCACAAGAAGTGTATTTCCTTTTATCTTTTGTCCTGTTGCTAGGGAAGAAGGTGATGCCCATGCTGGTCATCTTGGAACCGTACAGAGTGAGGTACTCTGGGACTGTGGGCTCACAGCTGCTCCTTAGCACCTTTCTGTGTGCAAGGAGTGTCTGTCCTGGGGCCACCTGGCAGTCAGGTGTAGGTATGAACTGTGATGGGTAACTGGATCTACAACTGATGCTGTATCTGCAGCAGACACTGTCTAGAATCCACTCACACCCTGGGTATGCAAGATAGATTTGGAGTGGTGGTGGCTATGAAGAATTTGCCTGGACCAGAAGTGTCTTTTTGCTGTATTGCAAATTGCTTAAGGGTAGAATCATTCTGTTCCTCTGCCATAAGCAGAATTATTCCTGTAGCAGATTCACAGTAACAGAGGAGGGGATGCTTGTGGAATCCATATGGACAAATCAGCAGTTCTGCAGCTAAAAAAAAGATGTAGGATCAAAAATCCAAGCAATATTAAATAAAAGTCAGTTTATTTAGATGGCTACACACTGCTACTCACTGACAAGCAGAGTCTTCTGTGTGAGATTTCATGGAGATCTGTAAAAGAGGGACTCTGTGTCAACTCTGTTTAAAGTGATTGCAGAGCTTGAAGTCATGACAAGCGCTGCTGTGGATGAAAAAAGTAAACTAATTGAGCAAAAGTAAACTTACTTTGAACTGGTTTGAAAGTTCTGAGACAGGAATGTGTTCTCAAAAGGCCTGTCAAACCCTGCCTGAGTCCTGATGGAAGAAACTGCAACCAACAAGAGAGGATCTATCCAGGCAATGTCAGATGATCTGATAAAAATAAATTAACAAAGCATTGTCTAAATGAGTGTATGTTTCCTGGCCTGTAATTCTGTTCTGTCACCTTTTTCCAGCTGTTCACTGTGGCTAATGCATGTAACTACTTGAATATTAGGTATAATATTGGAATTCTCTCTCTTCTCTATGTCCAATAAACAGTACTCTTTTTCKGTGTTTTGCAATCCTTCCCATTCTCCCTGCCTTCCACTCTCTAGTTTTCATTTTTGTCTTGAAGTTTTTCCTGGTTTGTCCCTCCCCAGAAGGCAGGCTGTATCCCAGCTCTGGTTGCCTGCTGTTGATTGGTGACAGCATCCTGCCAGTAAATCTAAAAGGCAGAAGGTAAATCTCAGCCTGTGTGAACTGTGTAATGGGCTGTACTGGCAAAAAAATTGACCTTTGGATGAGATTCTAAAACTATGTAGCTTTCAAGAGCAGTTTGATTTAGGCATCTTCTGCTTCAGAATCCCAAAAACAGATAGCAAAAGTGATGCCTGTACTGACTCTAGAAAATGCAGTAATTGGTGTGAAAACCAATAAAACAGTCATTTGCTTTTTGTATCATTGGTTTACTAAATTTTTCTTTTTTCTACAGTTTATRTGGGAATAACCTCTTCCTATCCCAGCAATGCTTGTCCTAAAGCTCTCCATTGCATAATTAGCATTTGGAGTTGGTATTTCAGTAATAGCACCTTTTTTCTCCAAGAGTGTGGTAGAGCCAAGTGCACATGGATGGTTTGATGGCAGATTACATGGGACTGGCAATTCTGCACTGTGTGTCAGCCAAATACTGTTTTAGCTATTAGATTATATCCTTTTTTGTGTAATGTAAAATGGGACAGGACTAGAACACCTTGAAAAATTCCTGAAGTCAGTATTTAAAACCTTTCCAATACTGTCTGCAAGCAGTGAGTGTGTAAAAGTGTGAGATTTCAGAAATAGAAATCCAAGTTTTTAAACCTTGAAGAATGTTCTGTACATGTGTAAACACATGGTACCATGCCCAATAATGAACTGATATTTGCCATTACTCTTTTTGCTTTAGTCSTTTGCAGGATCTGTTTGTTTTTGTGACGACCTTTAAAATGTTTTTAATTGGACTCATGCCCCTACCCAATAGTTTATTAAAGTTTGTTCCTTTTATCTGTCACTATTTTTTTCACAATTGCAAATGTCTGTGTACTATTTTAAAGTCTTGAAGTCAGTCTAGTCAATAAGTTTATTTAACAAAGCACAAAGGAAGACTTTTCTGATGTGTTTGCTTTTCCTTCTCTGTTGATGGAAAGGTGCACCAAATAATCAAGYGACAGAAAATAGTACTGCACGTCAGGAAGGGATTGGCATAGATGTTTTGGTTCAGTGTATTGAACTTTAAAATCAGACACTTAACTTGTTGTAACATTATAACCTTTGCAGAATCAGAATGAAATTGTAAAAAGAATCCRATGTGCTGTTAAGACTTTCTGAGCCAGCGGTTGGGGTATTGCATGATAGATCTGAATGGAGTTTCCTTCCATCAGTTTCTGCAGTCTCTTTTAAACAGTCCATTGGAGATTATAGGTCAGCACTCACAGCACCTCTGCAAGGCTGCAAGGGATGAGGTCAAATACTGAGGTCTTTGTGACTTTCGGTAGCTTCCCTGAGCTCTGCTTTCTTCATTTCATGCCCATGGTTTGCTTCAAGTTTTTCCAAACGCAGCTGTTGATAAATTCAGAATAAATTGTATCACTGGMATTAGTCATGGTGTCTTTTGTTTTAAATTATGTTCATCTTCATGCCCTTGGATCCTTGTCATCCYTTACTTGTCATCCCAAGTCATGGCTGATAGATGTGCTGCTCAGCTTGGCAGATAGCCCTTCAGCTTTTAAACCCAGCCATCCTCACAGTTCTTTAGGACAGCTGCTGCACACCACTCAAAAGGGAAAGTCTTGTGGAGAAATGTCTGCAGAAAAAAAGTTCCATTGATCAAAGCCATGCAATGGTGCCTCTCTGATATCACTGTCCAAAAGATTCCAGGCCTGTGGGTCATGTCTCCCTTTTCTCAGAGGATCAAACATTTAGATGGTTCAGTTTTTCTTTAAATAATTTCTTTTTAAAAGAAATTGTATTTTACTTTTGAAGTTGACTGAARTTTAAGCAGTGAAGGTTCTTTAGGATTGTTTAGGTTTCATAGTGAACTGTACCATATTTTGCTYAGTCTTCCAAAGTAAAAGGAAGAAGCAGCTGATTCATGAGAACAGTTCTTCCTTTTCACACTCTGCAGTGGGGTCTGCATTCTTCTCTTTTGTCCTCCTTRCCTTGTCACTCTGGGGGTGTTCTAAGGAATACAGAAGTCACTGACATGCATCCAGCTACTGTGAGTCTGTCAAGGGGGAAATAACTATTTACAAGCTGCCTTTCGTATCAAGGTGTTGAAAAGCCTTGGAAATCTCCATCTGAAGTAAATGCTTAGTAACTGCTTGTGGATCTTTRCACAGATGAGTTTCCTTCCTGTTCTTCACATTTGAGCTGAGGATTTCTGTATAGATACTGGTGCATTTGGTGAAGATGGATTGTGAACTATAGGGACTTGATTATGTCAAACTTGCATTGTATTTCAAGACTGTGCCCTATTTTTAGGGAGGCCTATTTGTGTGTAAAAGCTTTCTTTCTAATCAGCCTACTTSACCAATCCACTAATGCCCTAAGCAGTGAATCAATTGTGCAAAGGCAAAGGAGCACTGAAATCTTCATCTGCAATTAGCAAGCAGAAAAAGGCACATAAAACATGAGTATTAAACCCCAAAGAAAGTTTGATTAAGCATGGCAATTTCCTAATAAATGCTGGAAAGTTTTGCAGGGAAAATGCTTTAAAAATACTTTAATATTTTTAATACTTTAATACTTTAAAAAATAGGTTTTGACACCATCAGAATGTTGTTAGTATCATAGTATACTTGATAGCTGAGCATAAAACCTAACTGATGAAATTATCTTTCCCCTRCCACTACCACCCCATACACAGACACCCAGTTCCATGTTTTCTCTTAAGTTCTAAGACTGAAATTGTAGGTGTATGGAACACTGACATTATTTCTGGATTCAGTGACRCTATTAGGTATTTGGGGTTTTGGATACATTGTTTCAAAAACCCAGACTATTTCCAAGTATACCACTGATGTCTGTAAGTACCTGGTWACTGTGAAGTGTCTGTTTCCTCTTGGATATTTTTCCCAAGCTTTGTTGTATGTCTTAAGAAATTACACTTTTACACTTGAATAGAGATTGGTAAGACTTGGCCTCYAACAATAAATGGAAAACATGGACTGAACTTTCTTCATTAAAAAAAAAAGGTGAGGAGATGGAAATTTGAAGTATTAGAGACTAAAAAGAGTCTTCTTACAAGCTTTTCAAGTTGCTGTTTTCTTTAGATCAGAGCATGGAACCAATGATATGTGAGCCAGCTRTGGTCCAAATATAATCCACATGAAATCTGGAAAAATGCTAATTTATTTTTTCCAGGTTGRTGCCTCTTAAATAAGGTGACCTCTTTGTTTTTCTCAGCAAGGAAAGGTTCTCACCACTGCCACAAAATTCCAAGTTTAAATAGTGCTGTCTTCGGTGATCAAATGAATCCATGTAGTCTCTAGTGTGACACATTTTTAAAGGATTWTCCATGTGTGCATTAAGAACATAGGAATGTTTTTGTTGCATAAAATACAGCTTCTTGATGATCTAAAACTCTCTCCTTAAGTGCCTGCCTGTGTAGTTGCTTGGTAAAAGCTCTGAAGTTGCAGTGCCATGCAGGGGTTTCCTGTGTGCAGTGTAGTAATACTCTGGAACTGCTTTGGCGTGAAGCCCTTGTGGCTTATCCTGTAGTGACCTTCAGTCTTTAGCCTTCCAGCTTTAGTTTAACTTACGCAGGCACTGACCTTTGCTATGGAAACGATATAGAAACACAAAAACAACTTGGCTGAGTTTCCTCGGCAGAGCAGTGGGTGGTGGATCAGGATTCTGTTACAGGGGAGGGTTTCTAGAGGTCACTAGTGACACAGCGCAGTAACTTACTGCTTGTCTGCAGCACACTGTTTGCTGCTCCTGGGAAAGTGCTATATCTTTTTTGAAAGTAAAATTAGCAATTTTTTGTTTGTAGTGAGCAGCTCTAATACTGCCCATTAATGGAATAAGTGCTGGAAGGTGTACCTTAAAGCCTTCCTAGGGCTCAGACAGTAGTTCAGGTTACTGTTCCTCTGTAAGTGACCCATGACTGAATCTTGAGCACACTGATACTGTAGTGCCTTACCATAATGCTTCTTCATGGTGCTGATTCTGCAGCACTTGCCAGTAGCTTGTAAAATGCTGTTTATTTAAATATCTATGGTCTATAAAARCACACTGTGTTCTTATTTGTGTATATTCTTTACTAAGGTGAACTAAAGGTACAGATCCCATGACTTCATTATGTATTTGAACAAAGTATAGTACTTTTTCTCTCAAGTTAATTACACACTAATTTTCACTGAAAAATAATTAGCAGGTTGGGTTTTTTTACTGATTAAAATGTTTAACRTACAGAATTGTGCATGAAGCAGACAAGGTGGTAAGAAGGCATTACCCTGTTGTCAATGAAATAAAGAGCAATCAATATTTTTTTGAGTGAAAACAAAACTGTATTTAAAAGGAATRCATTTTAAATGCCTAAATATATAATTTTTCCTGATTTGAAGTTGATTTGAGGTGGTAATTCTCCTTCATTATTCACAAGGTAGGTTTTGCATCAATAATGGCAAGTCAGCCTGGAGCTGCCAGCTTGCTTATTACACAAGATTTAAGGGGGAAATGTTCATTCTAAAGCACAGATTTGTATAATAAAAGTTGGTATTTTTCTATGCACAATCCCTCCAGCTGCCTGAATTTCACTAGCACATCAGGCTGTCTGGTTAGCATGCACAGCCTATTGAGCTTACTGACTTTTGGCTGTGGCTGTTGGGAGCACAGGGACACTGCAGCCTGTCCACKGCTTGCTTGAGGCTGGGATGTTTCCTTTAATGAGGCTCCATTGGTGCAGTCAGGCCCTCAATTACACTCTGTGCTGGAGTACATGGGGGTTATTCTTTCTTTCCYACTCCCTGGCTTACTTTATTGCCACAGGTATTGCACACGTTGGTTATATTTATTCCTTTACTTCRTGGGGGAATGGGGTGTTTATCTTTTTACTTGACCTTGAATAAAAGCAATAAATTGCCTGCAATACCCAATATATATTTTAAAGTCTGTGCTACCTTGCCAGAGTATATGGCCATGAAGTGTCCTGGSCAATACCAGTGTGACTGCTGGCATGGGAGATGTTTTACCTCCCTAAACTGAGCTCCTGCTCTGTCTTCTGTAGAAGATGATCTTCATGCACTGTAGAGAGACCAGCTTAGTTTTGCAAGTATCCCCCACCCTTCCTTATCTCTGGTATCACCAGTATCTCTAGAACTGCTGTGTAGATGTCCATTGTTCAGCATGGGGAAGATTAGCCTTAATTGGAAATTAGCTCTGTCACAGTGACCGCATTTGGAAGTCAGTCAAATTTTTGAATAGGTCTGGCTTGTAATTTTTATAATTCCCAGTATTAGAGTGAACACATTTAACTAACGTCACATTTAGGCTGTATTCCATTGTGTTAAGATTTAATTTTAACTCTGAGGAAAATGGATGGTAGAGTCACAGTGTTGAGAACTTGTGACAAGATGGCTGCTCAACTAATATGTGTCCTAATTTTCTTTAAACTCCTAAAATAATTCAGACTAATTTTAAAAAAATCAATTATTCATTTGATATTTAACAAAAAAGACACTTTTGGAAAGACACTGGAGTCCTGCATCAAGCATAAAAAGGAACTTATGCATGTGTATATATTTAATTGGTGTAACAGTCCCTATGCTCCACTGTGATGGCAGCACTAAGAGGAAAGTTCCTTGTGGTCCTGATGTTCCTGTAGTTTACAGTTGACTTCTGACAGTGAAGGGAGAGAAACCTGCCAGTACACTGACTGTCACAGGAGGTTCTTTACTGTAACCTTTCTAAATGCTTTTTTATCACTTTTACTTACATGGGAAGCAACTCTGACAAGCTAGACTGTCTCCACTCAGTGGCTAGAGGGATAGTTTGGTTTGGTTTGGTGTTTTTTAGCTGGATTTAGCTCTTTTTGTACTGAGAACTCCAGGGATAACATATTTGACAAAACAAAGTCTTTCCAGGCTTCTGTTGAAACCTAAATTTCTATTCTTAACTAAGAAAGCTTTAATAAAAGTGACAGACCTGGTAGGTGCTGCCACTTGAATATAGACACCAAGCTGTACCTTGGTTCATCTGGTCCATAAAACTGCCTGCCTGGAGTGCTGCACCAGCAGTGGGGCTTCTGGCTGCTGGGTGTGGGTGTGCTTTGGGTTTGTGTGCTGCTGACTACTGGCTTAAATTACCCTTTTAAGTAGGTTAAATTGACATGTTTTGTTTGGTTTTTAAGTGTTAGTTGTGTAAAGAGCTTGGATAATATTGTTGTGTGACTAAATAACTCTCCCTAGAGACAAAAATATTGACATGACAAAACCACGTTTAAAGAATGACTGTCTGTCCCTCTCTCACGTTTGAACATAAGTTGATGTCAAAGTCAATGAAACGTAAATCTGCTCCAGTGCAGTTTAGCAGTTATATAACTTACAGCCTGCATCAATCTGCCAATTGCAGCAAGGTGAAGGAAAATGGATTTGTAAGAAATACTCTGTAGGCTTCAGATTTATAATAAAAGGGGTTAAAGGAAATTGGTGTTACTGTTGTTTACATTTTTTCCTTAACAAATTACCCATGTRCTATCATAAAATGGGCTTTTTCTTCTAGTTTCAGTTCATAATTTTTTCTGCTGTTTCAGTGTTGCACTAGAATTGCTGCAGTTAGCTCAAGCAACAGGTGGATTTATGGTAACTGACTGCATTGGTGGTTAGRTGTGTATTTGAGAAACAGAAAGATGTGTAAATTAACACTTGCAGAATTTGGGGGTTTAAAGTATTTACTTTGCAAAAAATAAACCACACTTGATTGTCTAGATATGAGTTGAATCTTTTTGTCCTAACTTTATACMTTTTCATTCACAAAACTTCTTAAGTTTAATAAAAGTTGCTATTCCATTTCATAGTAGAAAAGCTAAAAGTTTTTAGTATTTCTAGGTGCATCTTAGTAAAATTGGTAATTGGTAACTAAAAACATTACCAGAAACAGACCTATAGCATAGCATAGCTTTGATGTAGAAATTCTGTAGATAGAAAAATTGTCTTTGAAAGATTCAAAAATAATAATGATATTTTGACATTCATTCATTCATTCCAATAATTGTTGCCAGTCCTTGTGTTTGGCGACAGATACCTGTACTCAGTTTTCTGAAGTTTGTMATGAAATACTACTGACTTCTAACTCTTTGGACTGGTTGTGTGTTTGTGGTGTGCACCCACAGATGCAGAGGGAGTCACCTAACCTGTTCTATTCCATGTGCCTCCCTCAGCTGCTGGGCTACAGCGAGAAGCCGGTGAACCTGCAGATGTTCATTGGCACGGCCGACGATCGCTACCTGCGGCCCCACGCCTTCTACCAGGTGCACCGCATCACCGGCAAGACCGTGGCCACCGCCAGCCAGGAGATCATCATCGCCAGCACCAAAGTGTTGGAAATTCCACTTCTTCCTGAAAATAATATGTCAGCCAGGTACATCACAGCTTGAGTCAGCCGTTTGGTTGCTATGTGTAGTTTTTATTTTCTTTGTTTGTGCAAAGGTGAAAGAAAAGTCCTGTAAAATCAGTGTAYTTTCCACAAATCTGGGTCATGATGAAGAGACACATCTCTTAAAGCAAGCCAGTGTGAGAACAGTCAGAAGTAAGGGAGCAGAGAGGCGGGGAAGCTGTTGTACAAATGTGTTATATGACCGAGGTTGTGTATCTCATATGAATAACTGACCACTGTGTGGAATAGCAGCTGGGATTTGATGGGTACACTTTGTTGTTCTCTAGTCCTTCCTAAACTAGAACTAAATATTGGTCTCTTTTTCCTTGTAAATGACATTTACTATGKTAAATAACTCACTTTGGAGGTTAAACAATGTGCAATAACAGATAATATTTTAAAGGTTCAAAAAAGCAGCAGCTGGACATTTACAAGACAAAATGTTTCACCAGTACTTGCTGCTGTTTCCACACTAAGAGTTCTTTCAATCACAGACATTTAAAATAACCCTTAAAATACCATAATGTGGGGGAAAATACTACAGCTTCATTCTTTAACAAAAGAAAGGCTTACGGAGTGAACTTTGGCAGTAATTTGATAGATTTTCTTCCATTTCTCTTGTGATCCATCTGTCCATCCTCTCCCATCTCCAGTATCGATTGTGCTGGTATTTTGAAGCTGCGCAATTCAGACATAGAGCTCCGGAAAGGAGAGACAGATATTGGAAGGAAGAACACCAGAGTGCGCCTCGTGTTCCGTGTTCACATCCCACAGCCCAGTGGAAAAGTCTTATCTCTGCAGACTGCTTCCATTCCTGTTGAATGCTGTAAGATTGCTCTAACTGTGCATCTTTTATACTCGTGGTTTCTGCATGTGTCAGGAAWAGTGTCGCGCTGACAATATGTATTGCCAGGATTATATATAGCACTCGTGTAAAAAGCATTGTGTGAAAAGCACTCAATTACCAAAAGTTAATGTATCTTTAAGTAAAGATGGTACCTGCCAAGTGACAGCTTGGAGGTTTAGAGGAAAAACAAGGATTTGGGCTTTAGCTTCAGTGCAGTCATACAGCAGCTTCAGTAGTGCCTGTGTATTAGCGGAGGCAGCTGATACATCTCAGTGAAAAAATTCATTCTAAAGCTGATACCATTTCATTGACAAGAGTCTGTAGCATGAATTTCCCTATATAAATAATAATATCTAGTGAACAGCTGAACTTCTAGACAGTTGATTTGTTAAGTACTGTCACTAAAGAATCAAGGCATGATCTTAATCTGAGTTTCCCCTACAATTTATTTTGTCTAGAAACTACTAAAGTAATTTTTAATCYARTACTCCTAAACTAAAAATTGAATTTGCTGTAACAGTAGAGACTGTTGGYATTCATGTCTTCTTGGTGTTTCTTTTCCGTAATTACGTAATTTCAAAATAATTTTAAAAGCAAAGATAAATCATAGACAAATACGATTTGTGTATATAAACAGATGGTCATTTTAGTTTCATCCCTGATTCTTCAAGTTAGACTCATAAATGTCATTATGATTAAAATTGTGAATAATAATTATTCCTTTAATATTTCTAAAGCTCAGCGATCTGCGCAAGAACTTCCTCAGATTGAGAAGTACAGCATCAACAGCTGCTCAGTAAATGGAGGCCATGAAATGATGGTGACAGGATCCAATTTTCTTCCAGAATCCAAAATTATATTTTTTGAAAAAGGACAAGGTAAATACTGTCTTGCTGGGTTTTTTTCAAACCAAGCTCAGTACCTGAACTCAATTTTAAGAAATAAGGAYGTTTTAAGAGTAGTAATTGGAAAGTTCATTTGGGCACTGATCTGTATGCTGGTTGGCAGTTATTAATGAAGTAGTCCTTCTGATTCAGGAAGACAGTTAGAGGGTAACTAACTTGGAATGTGTGTATTTGAAAGATGCTGTTAACAGATCATACCATGTATTTGCTCCTTCTTATAAAATATGAAAAGGTGAAAATGGGATCCAATTGAAATGTAGTATTTGGCATTGATGCCATGTTACATCTGATTTAATCAATGYCTAGGAACTGACTCCTTAGCTAATGAAATAAATGCTAGCTAGAAAATAGTAAAACATAAAATCTGAATAGCTTAAATTATCATTTTGGTGACTTAAGTGTCTGATTTGAACTTTCAGGAAAACAGTAGCAAAAGAAATTATTAAAAACAAAAATTTTGTGGACCGARTCCAATTCTTCTACATCTTTTTATTTCTGTATATATGTAAATAAGAATGGTATTGTTTTTATTAGCAAATACAAAATGTTATGTAATCATGTGTTCTGCCGCGCAAGCTGAACACCTTTGGAAGAGGCAGAGCTGCTGCTCTCCCAGGTTACCTGTGGCAGAGGGAGCAGGGTGCAGGGTGCAGGGTGTGGGTTATGCCCGGTCAGGGCACAGGGAGGCTGCCCAGGTGATTGCCCCTCTGGCACGGGCACCTTGCCCAGCGTTCCAGCCGCGGGGTCTGTGGGTTCAGGGCAGGGAGCCCCGGGCACCGTGACCCCAGGCTGRGCAGGGAGGGGTGGCCTGGGTTATCTCAGCTGCTGACTCAGCTTCCAAGTCATCAGCAGGTTGTTTAAAAAGCACAAGTGGCAGCAGCAGTTTAAGCACCCTTCCGAACATGAGGGCAGAACCCTTCTGTACCCTGCCCGTGCTCAGAGCCTCCCTGCAGCTCAGCTGCCTGTGCTGGACCTGCACACTGGGCTGCAGTGCACAGTCCTGCACACCACCAGCTGCACTGGCTGTACTGCTGGAACTCCTAAAGCATCTCTCTACTCTGTTTACAGTGTGTGTCTGTCAGTTTAACAGCCTCTTTGTGACTGAAAATAATTCCTGTTTTATATTAAGTATTTAAATACTTTTAAGATGAATTATTAAAGTGTTAAGAAAATGGTTTTTCCTTGAATTATTTGTAAATTTTTCTCAACAGATGGACGACCTCAGTGGGAGGTAGAAGGGAAAATAATTAGGGAAAAGTGTCAAGGGGTGAGAAACAATTTTTCTTACTTTAGAAAGCTTATTTTTTTTAAATGTGTAAATTGATATTTTCATTGTTGTTCTGAAATTTAGACTTAATTTATTAAAATAAGTAGATAGCTGACTAATTCAGACAGACAATTGGAGACTTCTGAATTGTCTTAAGACTATAAAGTAGCCATTAAGAGGATGCTTTGAAGGAACTGGAAATAGCATGCTTGTTGTGAAAGCAATGAAAAAAGAACTTGAAAATTAAAAAGCGGAAACTTAAGATAATTTTGCTATTGTGACAAATTACTTCCAGTGCATTAAAATTTTTTTAAAAGCTTAATGATCAAAAATGCAGTTTTTTAACTACTAGAAGGTTTCTTTGTGCTCTGGCAGATAAGCAAAGCATCCTTTATATGATATGTCTATTTAATTAAAGCATTATCTTCAGTGCACTTGTGTTTAAAAGAAATAAAAGTTTGCCTATAGTACTGTTTTGCTATGTAATGTGCATGAAGTTTGCCAATTTAAAAATATTAGGGTGCTTTAGTCTTACCATAAGTGTTTCAGTTTTTCTGTAATTAATAGTTTCATTTACTTTTAATGTGTAAAACTTCTTTATTTCAACTTTCCTATAGGCAAACATCATACTTGAAGTTCCTCCATACCATAACAAAGCCATCACAGCTGCAGTTCAGGTGCAGTTTTATCTCTGCAATGGCAAGAGGAAAAAAAGCCAATCTCAACGTTTTACGTACACACCAGGTATCAAATGAAAAGTACAAAAATGGCATTTTATTTTGTTTTTTAAAGTGGACATACAAAAATACTCCAGACAGTCTTGTTCCTTTGATAGGAGCATAGGATTAGCTTTGAACTATTTGTAAAACAGTTACTAAAGCTTGTCTAATTAAAAAGCTGAAATACAGAGTAATAAGCTCCAGTRCTGTGACTACAGCTAGTTGTTTCTTCATTACACTTTCTACACAATAATTTTTGCATTTTACTTTTCTTTGAGAATGATGATGAAGCTGCTCTCAGAAGCTCCTCTTGAAATAATCATCATGATGACACAATGGATAGTGAGATCATAGAAGAACAAATTTGTGCATTTTTTTCCGCTCTCAAATGTCGAAAAAGAGAAAAAAAAACCAGGTTTAGATACAAGGAAGGTCAAAATAGTTTTTCCCCCACTCTGGATACATTGCAGTTTACTGAGACAAATCAGCTTGTAACTTAGCCAGAAGTAAAACCAGGACATGTTAACTGCAGATGTAGTAAAACAGCCTCACTTGGTGTGAGGAAGAGCTTGCACCAGATGTGCAGTGCTTGCTTCTTTCCTGCCCCTTGCTTTCTTTCAGCTGTGTGCCCATTTGGAGCAGTCAGAATTCCCAAGGTGCCAGTGATGGTGAGRACCCTTTGGTGCTGGTTGGAGCACTCAAAGTCAGATATCTGAAGGAGTCTTTAAAGTCAGATACAGATATTAATATAAACTTCTTAAAACTTCTGTGTTTGCTGACAAAGCCAACTTCCATTAGTTAACACAATTTAAAATAAGCTGTGCTCACTTCTTGTGCTCTAAAATTACCTACTTTTTAAATTTAGGCAGTATTACCGAGGTGTCTGGTATGCCAAGTACACATTAACTGTGTTATCAGATTTCTGTGGTATTTGTCAACTGTTTTTCAAGAATATCAGCTCCTAAGATAGTTACACATCTATATTTTTGTTTGAAATATCTCTATTTAAATTATTTAAATGATGGAATGAAATTATGACAGTTACTACTTAAATAAGCAAGCTGAATTGTAACTGCAGCTGTTACTACACAAGCACTTAAAACACTCTATATGTATTACAGTTCATTTGACTGTAATATTTAGTTAATTGTATTTTATAAATTAGTAAATGAGCATTTAAGCGTTAGCATTTTTCTACTAGTATTTAAGATCAGTATCTTGTTGTGAGCCTATCAGTAGTTTAAAAAAATAAACCTGTAACTGAAAGTGTGTCAGTTTGTAGCTCTTTAAGAGCAGTTGCTGCCATCACTGAAATTGGGGGATGTGCTTAAAGAGCTGCTGTAGTTAAAACATGGTGCACTACTCAAGCTAGGGTGTGTTGCTGAGCTCAGCTGTCCTTGTGATCAGAGGCTAAGGAAGGCCTGAAGCCTGTTAAAAATTGCTTTCACCATTTCCTAGTGCGTGATACTGAGCTCACATCTGCCCATTTTCGGTGGAGCCCAGCAGCAGCCCCCCCCCTCTGGTGACAAGAACGTCCTTTAGATCAACTGGACTTTCTCTGGCTAGGTTGCAAATGTCTTTAAAGTCATCCATTGCATAGGAAGATGTGCTGGAAGGGGAGATGCTTGCCCTTGAATACCTGCTGGGAGAGTTGTTCTGGCTTTGCAGGGTTGGTGTAGCAGGCATAGAAACAAAGAAGGTGAAAGCAGAGCAAAAGGGAAGCAATGACACTAACAGTGCTACTGTGGTTATTAAACAGCAGTAGTGTGTATTTGTCACAGGGTACAGATGGGCTGGAATTGTAAAACTGTTTTACTTTTTTCCAGTTATAATGAAGCAAGAGCACAGAGATGAGGTGGATTTGTCTGCTGTTCCGTCCTTGGCCCTGCCGCACGCGGGCGGCGTCCAGGGCCTGCACTCCATGCGAGCCCAGCTGCCTTCCCCAGAGCAAGGGCACCCCCATGACAATCTGCTGTCCACGTCACCCAGGAGCCTCGTGTGTCCCATGCAGCCACCCTACACGGCCATGGTGACCTCGGCAGTGCCACACCTGCCACACATGCAGGGCAGAAACCTCAGTCCAAGTGAAGAGTGTCATGTTTTATCTCCTGCCGTGGTTCAGTCTTTTCAGGTAACATCAGCACCTCCTGTGAGGCCTTCTTACCAGCCTATGCAGCCTAGTGATGTGTACAATGGACAGCCTGGGCTTCCCATGAACTCTGCCTCCGGCCCTGGATTTGATGCGATTTCATTTCCGCAGGACACGGCTGTACCTCATTTGATAAATCTCAGCTGCCAAGCTCTACCACCGGTGCAGTTCCATTCTTCAAACCCAGGTTCTGTGTCAGCATCAAGTCCAGCAGGGCACCCCCTGGCACACGCAGCTCATTCGGGACAGTCACCTGCTCAGCTGCCATCGATGGGATTCCACTGCCCGGGCGCGGGGCAGGGCTCCCTGCCCTCTGCCATGAGCCGCTCCCTCGGCCAGGCCTCCCCGCAGCTGCAGCAGGTCCCGTTCCACTCTCCGAACCCAGCGGCCGCTTCCTCCCCGTCCCCGACAGCTTCCCACCCGCTGGGCCACTCGCCGCTGTCCGGCCCCTCTTCCCCCCAGCTCCAGCCTCTGCCTTACCAATCTCCCAGCTCAGGACCCGCCCCGTCGCCGCCGCCCGGGAGCCGCTCGGGGCAGCACTCGCCGCAGGCCGCCAGCCCCGCGCTGGGAGCCCTGGGCACGGTGTCACCCCTGGGGCCCCACCCCGGCTGTGACTCSTCTCCCTTTGCACCCGAGGGGGCAGCTGTGCACATCAAACCAGAGCCTGAAGACCGGGAATTGAATTTTCAAACCATAGGACTACAAGACATCACACTAGATGATGGTAAGTGGATATAATATTGCAATACTGGGGTTCTAATGGGCATTACACTGCCAAGTGAGTGTGGGAGGGTTGTTTTGTTTAGAACACACTGCTCTTCACAGGAGGAAATTTATATCATCAGTCATGGAGTCATATTTTTGTGTCCAAAGCAACAAATTGTCTAAAACTAATTATATCGGCTGTTAATTTGTAGTTATACAATTTGAGCATTTTAGTCTGATTTGCCCACAGATTTTGGTTTTGCCATAAAACAAGGCTTGAGGATCAACTCTTACACATTGACACCTTGTAATCAAGAAAGTCATTTGAAGCCTTTTCTGATTGTGTCACTGATACATTTCAGTAAAACTCATAATACGRTATCTAAGTTGCATAGATGGAGTTTGGAGTCTTGTTTCTTGGAGTTGTCCCAGTTTTGAAGGGCAGGCTGGTGTTTTGATAATCTGTCACATGCATTTTGGCACTGTCTTGGTCTCCTCACAGACATTCTGTAGATACTGTCATCATTCAGCACCTCTGCTCACACTGGCTGTTTGCTTTCTCCACTCTGACTACCTTTTTGAGAAGTTCACTTGTTTAACATAAACAGAACAAGGACATTATAATGCTAAAGGCCAGACTAWAAAGGACTGTATTGTAAATATTTGGACAATTTTAAAAATTTAGTTATTAATTAAATAGTTATTTTCCAACCAAGTGAAAAAAGAAAAATATCAGATCCTAAACATCAGACTATTTGAGGTGTAGATGCAAACCAATTTAAAGAATACATCATGCTAATAAAGACTGGAAGAACTGAAGACCTGGACTTAAAAGTTGTGTAAAATGTGTTTGGTTTTGATGAAGGGAATCATGCCAGTGTCTCTTTTCTAAAGTAGTCATAAATGTTGTGGTTTGGGGTTTTTTAAACCATCCCTGGTAATTACTTAATTGCATCAGCAGTAGAATAAAGACTTAAGTGTAGGCCATCTGTTAAGTATCTGTGTCAGTCCCAACTCCCTGCATAAATGGAGCTTTGCTGTTGTTCCCTCCAGACAGTAGTAATAAAATTTAGTAAGAAATGCCTTTAAAGACGTGGCACAGTAGGAAGAAAATGAGAGAAACCAGTCTAGTTGAGCTTTCAGTTCAATAGCCACCTTAATTAAACAAAGCTCTCTTTTTAGAAACACTGTTTATCAATCAACTTAAGTTTATTTAGAAAGGAAGGAAGAGACTGATTCTGTCAAGGACTTGCTGAGGGGATAAAAGCAAGGCTTTATGAAATAGCATGCAGCAAAAAAATAGCATTTTATACTTCTGTATAGAGGAACGAGAGGGAAATCTAATGTTTCAAGAAGTGTCAGGTTAGAACCTACCTTTTCTCATCCTTCTTCTCTCCACACCCACAAAAAAAAAGTGGAAACAAATCAAATATAACTGAATACTGTGGTTAGACTGTTCACAAAGTAAGCAGAAGTGTTTAGCACTTATGAACATCTTGGCAGTTTGTTTATAATTGTTCAGAAATTAAAATGGATGCACAGTAAAAAAGTTTTTTTCTCTATGTCACAAATATTTGTTGCTTTTTGATACTATTTCCTTTGCTTAGCACTGAAAGTACTGCCTTGTTCCTGTGCTGACAAAGTCATGGAATCACAGGAGAAACTGTTGGAGCCCCACTGGAAGTGTGGCCACTTGCTGGTGGTTCAGAGTACAATGAACAYGGGAGTCAAATGGCCGCAGCTTAATTAACTTCTTTTTTCTAATGGTTGTTGTAGAAAATTAAAGAAGTTCTGATAACTGCTAATTAAACATACTTCATGTATGGAAAATTGAGCATGGATTTAAGTGCTGAGCTTGCCCTTGGCAGCAGCCCTGGGTTTGTGAGCAGTGCCTTTCCCTTCCACGGTGCYGCCGTGCGATGATTTCCTGGGGCTGGGTTTGGGGCTTGTTTGCATTTCCAATCTGCAAATACAAATCAGATGTTGAGCACGAAACCTGCTGTTCCCAAAGTCTGGAAGGGCACAGGGACAAGAAGCAAAGCTGCTCAGTTCTCTCAATGTGAGTGAATACTTCCTCTGCTTAATCAGTTTTAAGGAAAAAAAAAAAMCCCATGTTTAGACAAGAACACTTTTTTCAATAATTTATCTGACATATTACTCTGGTTTAAAAAACAATTCTAAAATTTCTTTTTCTTGTGTAATTGAATTTTMGTTTCTGTACAAATAGTGCCAAGCACAAATAGCAAATAGGCTATTCTACAATAATGTTATAACAATTAAAGAAAWAAGTCCAAACATAATTACATACATAAAATGAGTGTTGATACAATATGTTCTCCCAACTAATACATCAAACCTGAAAGCTCTACTTAGTTGGAAAATAGGTTTTTGAAGGTTACCAATTAAGGCAAATAAACCTCTCAAAATAAAACACTAAGGCAAAGCCAGTTGAAAATTCTTTAAATCATGTCTGGCTTACCAGCCTTAAATATTTAAATCAGTATTCTTAAAATAAACAAAAAACTCTGAGAGCGTAAATTATCTTCTTTCTTTTAAGTAATGTATGCTGTTTCAAAATTAAAATAGTATCTATTTCTTTGCCAAGAAAATAAAATATTTCAAGAAATATTTTACAAAATTTCAGTGTAGAATGGAAGTGCTACCCCATGATAAAGTAAATCACAGAATTACTGTGTATCTTGACAGAATTGTATTTAAAATTCTTAAAAACAAAATCCCAATTAAGAAACCCACAAACTGAGAAATCCCCACCCCACCTCCTGATGTGGCTGTGTGCATAGTAGTTACATAAATTCATTTAAGTAAGACCCCCTAGAAATTATTCTTACTGCCTCTTCAGCCAACATTCAGGTGTTTTCTTAAAAACACACCAAAACCCCTTCCCAGTCACTGCATAATACAGAACTACAAAGCTGCTGCATCCATCAGTACTCAAGTCAAGAGCATCTGGGTTAGTCTTGATCCAGCATCTCCTGGAAATTGTAACCCATTTGTAGCTTCCCTGCAAAGCCCAAGGTGTTTGCCAGTGACCAGATGGAGAACCTTTTGAAATGGTATTCCTTTGCCCTTTACCTGGCTCTGTTCACACTGTGGTTGAACACAAGTTACACAGATCCTGCCCTTGTGTCTGGCAAAGGACTTTCCTTTCCTTCCTTTCCTTCCTGCTTCTTTCCTTTCTCCCCATCCCCCATAATGAACTTTGTGTGACTCTTCATTGTCTTGTTTTCAACAAGGAGGAGCTTGTTGATATCCTTAGACTTTTCTAATCTCCACCTTGAATTTGCTTTTATAGTTTTTTTTCCCCTCTTCCTATCCTTGCACCCTACAGGGAACACCTTCTAATTCACTTGAAACAGGGGATCAAAATGCATGAGGTCACATAGATACAAAATTCAAATTACATTATAAAAAATATTTGGAACAGAACACAATTTCAAAGAAGTATTGTATGCTACTACTTCAAAGGTATTCTGGAAAAGTTCTCTTTTCTGGCTAGGTTTGCAGTTGTCAGGCTGCACAAGCTCAGAAGCTTTTGGGCTGGAACTAAGTAAAAGCAGCTTCATGCACTTTTATTTGTCCCCTCTACCTTTTCTATCTCTCAGTGTGTTGGACCTTTTTCCCCTTAGCATCATTCAGCAAGTCAGCTCTCTGGCCAACACCTCAGGGTAGCATTTCCCTAGGCAGACGGTGGAGTTTTAGGGCTGCAGACAGATGTAAACAAGGCAGCTGAAGTGACAGGAAACAGGCAGCTGTTCATTTCTGGCCTTTCCCATATCCATCATCCATACTGGCCTCTGCTGCACACCCATCTAATAAAGTTTCTTCCCCACTTGAAAGAAAAGCTACTCAAAGTTAGACTCAGTCTGGTTATATGATGAGGCATAATTAATCTACCCCCTCTGTTTTTAAAAAGTGCTCCTAATGTAGTGGTTAACCTATTCCCACTGTCAGGTTTTAGGTTTAAAACTGTTCCAATACTGTTGATCTCAAATATAATCTTTTGTGGTTTGCAGTTTAGGAGGGAGTTTACCTTGGATTTCATGGCTTTCAACAGTGATGAGATTTGTAACGTGTACACCTGTATTTAACCATTTTTAAGGTATTGTTTGGCTGGATTCAGCAAATCAGGATGACCTTCTACTAATCCTCTTATATTTTGTTACTCATTGCATCTCCATTACATAAAGCTGGAGATTAGAAAATCCAGTATGTGCATTTACTATAAATCATAACCAGAAATCCCCTAAGCACTTTGTGTATATAAAGCAATAAGGCTGCTTTGTCAGACACATTCCATGTAGAACTCTAAGCCGTTAGCATTCATTCATTTTAATAGTTCTGTGATAACTCTCTAGCTTATAAATTCTCTTCCTGAGAAGCTCAGATTATTCTGATCTTGGCTAGAAGACTTGTACATCTTTGCAGGCAGCTTTTTAACTGTAGCTTCAGCTTAATTTCTGGAGAATCAAAATGGTGAGTAATAAGAAAGTATTGGAGAAGGACCATACTTTGTATTTCTGTCTATATTTAAAACTTACTCGTTAACAGATCAGTGTTAATTAAGGCAGCATCCTGCCATTGGAGGTCTGCAGAAGCACAGAAAATACTGAATGCTGGAGTCTGGTGTAGCGTGGAGGAGAGCAGCTCAAACTTGAGATGTACATCTCAAATCCAAGGTGTTTTTATTGTCTYCTGAGTACAGAGCAGAATGTTGCACCTTGCAGTGTGCCCAGCAAGGCCAAGGACTCTGACCTACACTGTGCCTGGAACTGTCAGAGCAATCCTGCACTAAAAGGCATTCTGRAAACTTTACCAGTATAGACTGTTCAGTAAAGTTGTGTTGAAACTCCTCCTTTCTTAGCATTCTGATTATTAAATCTGTATTGTCAAGCAGCATGAGGCAGCAGTAAAAAGCTATCCTGCAGTGAGATGTTGAGATGATAAAGCAGAACCTGAAATGTATTGAAAGAGAATGGAAATCTACTTTGAGGAAATGTGTGTTATGAACAGAATGAAGATCCAGACTGAGCAGTAGTCTAAAAGCTGAAGGATGGAGCAGTGAGCAAAGGTGAAATGTTTTGCATCAGGGTTGTCAAAGGGTGCTTTGACTGTATCTTCTAGGAGATTCACTCACTGTGCCCATAAAATCTGTCAGTGAGGCATCCCAGTTACAGATTTCTAATGTGTAAAGATGTCAGCTAAATCCTCAGGTGTCTGTGGCCAGCGCACCCTGGGAGAGCCACAGAACATCTTATAACTAGTGCAAAGTAAACTCAGCTGACTCACCATGTCAAAAAGATTCCCATTCAAGAATTAGAAGAGGTTACAGACTTCTTCCATCAGTKCAGGTGGCATTTCTGCACCAAGGTGTGGCTGCTGGCAATCGCAGCAGAACTGGAAGGAGGTCAGTGCACCTTGTGACCCCRGAAAAAATCCACACAGACCCTTCAGCACCACTTTCCACTGCACAGCCCACGTGTCCTCTAGAGCCAAGGCTTGTGCTGGCTTCTGTGTCAGRCTCAGCTCTCTTCTTATGTGAGAGAAAAGGTAAACATGACTGCAATGAGTTGGTTTCACGAGGCTACAGAAATGCAGGGTGTGACAGCATAGCCAAGCCATGAGCAGAGTATTTGTTACTGTAGCAGGTAATTGCAGAGCTGGTGCTGTGATTCTGCAGGCACATTTCATTTTTCTGTACATAATGTGAATGGGAAAACTATACTCCAACATTCCATACAGTTAATTGGAAAAAAAAAATTCTACTTAGTGAAGTTGGCATTAAACCTGGAATTACTGAAAGCAAGCCTGGCCTATGGCTTGGAATGGTGACCTGCAAGGCACCCCCTGTCTGTGGTGGTTTGCCACAGCAGCCCTGGCCTGACCCGTGACAGGTTTGGTCTCAGAGCAGCACCATCAGCTGGCTGCTCCGGTGCAGACAACTGAGGGTTAATTAGAGCCTGGCAGCTTCTTCTTTTTTGTTAGGGAAAGTTGACACTCGCTGGTCATGTGCAGTCAAAACCAGGCTAAATATACTGCACTAAGCAATGTGACATAGTTAAAGAGGTTGTTCACATAAATTCAGCTGGTAGAGTTCTGTCTGGAGCTGGCAGAAGAAGGTGTATGTCCCAGGAAATGTGTGCTGCACTCTGTCCGTAGTTTTGCTCGAGGTTTGCTGATCCTTGTTACCTCAGTCAGGAGAGGAATTCTTCACCTGTTCTCTAAAATACACAGTTTGTATCAAACTTCTTACAAAGCATATTAAAAAACTCCACACTCTGCTACTCACTGAAGCAGCTCTGCAGACAGTCATGCATTCTAGAATATTTTGGGACATTTACTCTTCTAAAACTGCTACATCTTCTAGGTTATGTCCCACAGCCTGCACATCCTGCTCCAGTTCAGCAGCAGTAAAGGATACACAGGCTAAACTTTTCATCAGATAGTGCTACAAAAACAGGAAGTTAATTGACTCCTGTAGGAGGAGATCCTGAAAACCAAATGGAATGACTCCAGGAGCTCTTTGGTCTGCCTGTACCCATAACAGAACTGTTATTTAAAGTTGGCTTCCTGCTTTGACCCAAACCRGGTGCTCATAATTGAGGGTTTAAAGCTTTTCTTAAACTTTCTTTACTTAAAGACTGAGTGAGGACAGTGAGGTCATTCAGAAAAGTATGAATTTTTGATCAGTTAAACAGATCTACCGGGTGTCATTTTTCTTGATTTTTGTTTCAACTTCCTAATTTTCATTTTGGCTTTATATTCTTTGGGTACAAAAAGCTTTCTCAAATGTTTAAGCTATTACAAAGTATAAAGGTATTTTAAATGTATATTTTTCTGGTACTTCAAGTTCTGCCTAATGTGTGTGTTAGAACAAAATCTTTATGCTGTATCACAGAGTTGAAAAGGCTGTTGTTTTAGGTCCCACGTTTCCCAAGCAAGAAGCAGTGTGTGCCTGAGGGCAGTGCATGCTCTGTTCCAGAAGGTGCTGGCTGGAGATGTTGTGTGTGCTGTGCATGGCACAATTTGTCAGGGATTGATAAAAGCAAACACTCACCACTGTCAGCAGCTTTGGTAGTGCATGCAAGAACCTCAGGATCTTGCTAAGTATGAAACTAATTAGAAAAATTGCTCAGAAACATATTTTCCTGCCAGAGTGACATATAATCCTTACTGTATAAGCTGTGCTGTCTTAATGGTGCAGAGGCTGTTGCTTTRTAAGCTAATGAACTCCACTGTTCTCTCTGGAGGCTTTTTGGCAGTGTTTGTTGTCTGCTCTTTTGAAAGCTTAACCTTTCTAAGGAGGGTTGTTGGTACAGTAAATTTGTTTCCTCACGAGGCAGTTTCCTGCCCATCTCCCTGGATTCATTAGATCTTTATTTAAATATCACTTTCTTGCTGTTTCTACCATAATTGATGGGGGAAAATGATCTTTTCTTATCTGCTATTATTTGAGAAGAATTTGTCCTTAATTTACTCCTTTCCTTCACAATGGCAGCGTACATTTTCATTGAAACCCAGATAATGCTTTCCACTTCCCATTTAAACATGTGTAACTTTACACTTTGAACAGTTAAGCATAAGAAGTCACCCAAAGAGGTAATTTGAACTGCTTGAATTTCAGAAGAAGTAAGAGTAGATTCCTTTGTTCTCCCAGGAGTCATCCCTGAGCAGGGCTTAGATACCATGCTGGCAAAACAAGTGTGTGCTTCTATCCAGAAGCCACGAATTAGCCAGGGTCCAGAGTAATTTTCTTAATTGTGTTAAAGCCTAGTTGACTGAATTTGCAACCCTGTCTTGGGCAGGGGAAAAAACCAAATCCAACCCTGTTGTAAGCTCTGCCTAGCTGCTGATCACAACTGAATAAACACAGACTTGTTGGTTAAAATAATGAACGCACTATTTGACATTGGTTTTTCCTCTAGGAAAAGCAGTTCCATGAAATGCAGCTCTGCACTACCTGCAGGGTTTCTCAGGTGGCCCAAGCCTGAGGGAGCCACCTGTGCCAAGACAACACTGGGTGTTCTGCCCCTGGAGCTGTGGTGGCCCCACTGCAGAGCCGTGCCTTGGGCAGGGTGTGCACTGGGACAGCTCCCTGTGCTTGGCGGAGAGGCAAAATGGCACAACAGGTTTTGTTCACTAGGACTCCTTTGCCTACCCTGGAGTTGCTGTCAAGTGCCACAAATACTTCTAATTTGACCACAGTAAGTAAAGCAAATTAAAAAAACTGAAGGAGGAATGTTCTAAACACAAATACTAAAATCAGATTTAAGTAGTATAAATTCATGATGATGCAACTGTGCAGACATCCAAAAAAATAACCATTACCTATATGGCTCTGGCTGCTAAATGAAAGTAAATATACAAGAAAAGTGATACTGTTTTTAATAGGCACTCTGATAATTATAAATAGTTACTTRTGTCACATACGCAGTGTTTGTGAATGAAACGGGGTATTTCAATTTAGTGCTATTAAAAGAAAAATGAAAATCACTTCCTGGTTGAGTGAACTGTAACTTCTTGGTTTAGTCCAGTCAGTAGTTATGTCTGTCTTCTTCTCTGACACAGACAGTTTTATCTCTGACCTGGAATACCAGCCATCAGGTTCAACAGAGAAATGGACTCAACATTCAGCACTCATGTCCAACTCCTTTGTGGAAAATCTAGAGGGTGAGTCTGCTTACTGAAATGCTTCAATGTTTGAAATTGGAGCACAAAGGAAAGGGGAAAGTGTTGTAAGAGTTTTAAGAGCTGCAAGTGAAAAGCACTGTGTAATACTGAAGTATTGCTATAACCAGACACCTCTGTATTCTGAAATAATTGGAAATTTAGCATTCATGAACCAGGTGTACAGTCATTCAGTAAAAACCTCCACTCAAAGTATACAGAGCTGCCACAGAACTTCCTGTGTGCTGTAGGATCTAGTAAAATAGCAYAAGAGGATATTAAAATCTTAAGCCAAATATGAACAAGGTAGAAGAGTGGMCAGATCAGTTAACTGAGAAATTTGCAATGTTTCTCCTTTTCAAAAAGATGAAGCAATGTCAGTTTAAATAGATGGAATACAGTGGCATGCACCTCTAGTCAGAGTATTAGGAATACAGGTTCATAACTAGATATAGAGTTGAATGTGCACTATAATTGGGTAAGACTATCTGGATTTATTATTTCAGCTTCTTTATTTCACATATAAGCAAGATAATTAATCCCTATGRCTCTTCTAAATACTAATTATATTAGAAGTTGTTGCATGATCTATTGGTCTTGTTTGTGTTTAGACTTTAGTAGTTTTCACTTTATTACAAACATGCCTAAAATGCCAAAGAACTATACTGTCCTTTTTTCTCTCAATACATGCACATATACATTRTAAAGACTTATAACATTTTCTACTTTCTCCATAGATTTGTAAGGGTTAATAATTGTAAATGTACCGTAGATTTGGTAACAGTGAAATAACCAAGCTCTTCATAAAACTTTCACACAATTACAGTGTAGGCTGATCCTAAGTTTGCTTATGAAACTGAAATAAACCACACTGGTCTTTTGCCAGCTTTCAAGAAACTTAATTCTGTTTTCCTTACCTATCAAAATGTTATTAGTAAGGTAAGTAGCTCCTATTTGGAATGGCAAAGCCAGGGAAAGGACTATACACCAAGCTGACATTCCTGTGTCTTGAAACAGCAAATCAATTAGTAAAATACGAGTTATAACTTAGATTATTTCAGTGTTCTGCACTATATCCTGTGCAATTCCGAATCTGGTAGGTGTTGAAGAGCAGGAGTTCTTGAAAAATAGAAGTTCAGGCTAATAATAAAATAACCCTCAAATACCAGTATCCCCAAGTGAAAAATAGCACATAGGGTGGTAAACCCCAAATTTAGGCCTATGAAATGTATGCTGACAGGTCCCTTTTATAAAGGGCACACAAACAGAAACCCAGACAGAAACACRTTTACACACAAGTGTTAGCATTTGACAAATGCAATTGAGAAACATAGCATTTTTTAAAATGAAAATAATGGGTATTTTATGTATTTGGCACAATGTAGTGTGGTATTAGTACAGGATAGGATACAGAGGAAAGTAAGATGGTTTTGTACCTTGAAGAATGCTCAGTGTCAAATCAGACAAGTTAACTGTATGCACTGCCAGTACTGAATTCTTACAGAGCCAATTTTCAGGCTTAAATTAGGAAGAACACAGCTTCTAAATTATACTGCTGAAGARGAGAGCAACTGTGACTGTAGTGTGCTGCAGGAGATCAGAGCATCTACAAAGGCAGGAAATAACCAACAGAGTACTTGAGTCATCCTTAGAAGGGGCAAGTGAGGTGGCTGCTACAGGGAGTACCAAAACATGAGGAGAGCCCACATGAGGAAATATCTCTTTATTTGGTTGAAAGGAGTGTACAAAAACTTCTTGAAAAAATTAAATCTTGTTTTGTAGCAGTTTTAGCATCACRGGCTGTGACAAACTTGAAAAGATAAACTGTAGAAAACAATCAAGTTTATGAAAATATAATAGGTGGTCAGAAGGGCCACACAGTTGCAAGCAGTCTGCAGATTATTTATGAAGGTTCATAAGTGTGCAATTACTCTGCTGTGAGAGAAACTACAAGCTGCTTCCATTTGCAGAAATCAGAACAGAACATAAAAATTACAAAGTTAAATGGGAAATGTGACCAACAGATGACTAATCAGTTATTCAGTTAAAATTAGGTAAGTGATTTTAGAAAGTTTTGTGTATTGATGTTGACAATTGAGGAACTAGAGATTCTCATGCCAAGTCCTTTGAAAAAGAGACATGTTGCAGGACCTGCCTCAGTGTAAGGTGTCAGTAAAAAGGTTTTAGAGCAGTGACAGTGACAATTGTCCTCAAGTAGATGACATGCCAGACAGCAGTTCTGGAAGAGCAAGCAACAGTTAATTGTAAAGTAGAACCTAGTGTGGAGCCTGGGTAAATGTGACACTGCTGCTCCTCTGCTATTCAGAAGGGTGAAAACCAAAAACTGTCTAGAAACCTCTACAGCAAGATCTTGTGATTAAAGGAAACCAGATTGTTAAAGTGGAAGTTAGAGTAAGGGAAAGAATCAAACCTGCACTCATCAATACAGTGCTAACTATTCTCCTTTAAAGCTGTCTTGAATTTAAAATGAGAACCCTGAGAACTATGAGAGCTTGCTCAGTAGTGTTAAAAGTAGTCTKGAAAAGGTGAATAAATGCTAGGAATGTCCAGGGAACAGCAGAGAATAAGAAAATGCTAYTCCTTAGGTCTATTTTGTGGCCACATTTTGTCCCTGATGCCACAAAGGAAGTAGATGAATGCCTGTTGTTGGATCTGCTAGAACTCTACAGCCAGAAAAGGGAATGAGGAGAAAATGCCAAATATAATAAAATGAGTGAGGGGCACAGAAAAGGTAATGGAAGATAGTTCCTGGGAAGGAAACCAGTAAATAACCACCAAGTAATCCTGGGGCAAGTTCAGCACATCTAAAAAGCATTGCTGTTGCTGTAGGGAGTTAAGCTTTGCAATCTGCTGTCACAAAACATTGCAGTTGACAGAATTTTGCACAGACCTTAAAAGATCCCAGAGACAAAAATCCAAATGGGAACATTGGCACRAAAGATACTGTCTCTAACTCAGGAGTTCCCTGGGAAAAACACATTTTGGAGGCTGGTGGAACACCCTGGGGAAGCATTGCTGTATCTTGCACACATCTCTGCTCTTGCCCATTGCAGTGGTCTGTAATCCRAACTGGTTTGCCTGAAGTTCTCCATAGAGGTTTTCAGGAAGTATTTTTGACTTAGAAAAACCTAAAATGTTTGGTAACTGCCAATAAAGATACTTGCTTGTCCTGTAGAAAGTAGATTARTGGCTTCCTGCAAGGAAAAAGAGGTTACTTGCATTATTCCCTGAAAGGCCAGTAGGTTCATGAATTCCTTTACCTTATATTCTTATCAAAAATATATATACTTAGATATACTTCTGTTTTCCTTTGTGCTCCAGTACAAAATATTTGTCTTTTAGYACAATGAGAGGGGAAATTAGATACAGAGCAATTCAGAAGCATGTTAGTTTTTGCTTGGCATTTGATTAAGGAAGATAATGCCTTTTGATATTAGAACTTCAAACACCTTAAAAACACCTTAAGAGAACTTGTTATGCTAAATTCATAGTTGGGGGGTTAATTTATCCAAAACATCCAGGAATTTATTATTAGAAGTGCCAGCTTCTAATGCTGATGTCTTGCTTCATAGCACAAGAGCTCTGTTCTGTTCAAATCCGTGAACATGGATCACTTTCTGGAGGTGGGAATTTCTCCAGAGGGGTTGGTCAGAGCTGGAACAGCTGATGGGATCAGCACCCATAGCTCTGGGTGACACTCACTGCACAAATGGCTGAGCTCTTCAGCCTAACTTTAGATCTTAAAACTCTGGATAGCAAATTGCAACGTTTGAAGAGCTCATCCTGAGCAGCCTGGCTGTCAGGCTGTGGCTTTGTCAGCTGTCCAGGGCAAGCCTTCAGTGACCAGAGGCAAAACCCTCAGGGGCAGGGGAGGCCTCGGTGCTCCAGCTGCTGCCACTTGTGCAGTGAGCAGGGACTGTAAACAGGCAAACAGAGCACAATGGGAAATGAAAACCATGAGAAGARCCCAGTACAACAGAGTAAGTGGTTGCTCTTATTTTACAGCAGATCCAAAAGTCAGAGCTACTTCTACTCTGTTTTACCCATATTAATGTTAGGATGCTGCTTCATATTTTGCAATTTTTAATTTTGTAGGCTGGAGCCTCTGTCTGACATTTGGTGCTTTCTCAGTGCAGTGTGTTGCTCCTTTTCCAATGCAGCACAGAGAGGGAAGAGCTTTGCAATGTGATATTGCAGTGTCACCAGTACTGACCAGGCCAGTCTAATGTCTCTAGCAGATTTTCTCCCCACCAATTTAATTTCTGTTCCGCACCATCTATTTTTAACTGTTAGTATAAATTTGCCAGCCAGCTTATGTTCTAGATAAATACTAAGGGATGAAAAGGTGAAACTATTGCAAATAAATTAACAGCTGAAATTCTGAAATCTGGGAAAACCGCCAGAGGTCAATTACATAGACAGAGAAAAGTTGTTAAAATAATTTCCATTTCATAACCCAATATTTAAAAAAAGGAGAAAAAAATATTTTAAAAACCTGCTGTATCACATTTTGATCTGTGCCATATCTGACAAGTTTTCAAAGTGCAGTTATCAGTGTTGTATGGAGGAATGTGCCACGTGTGTACACAGTGTAGTGTGTGCACCCCTCTCTCTCTTCGTCTCCTCCAGTTGGCATTTCAGGATTATTGACCTGGACTGTTAGCACAGAAAACACTTTGTAATGCTTTGATGTCATCCACTCAGTTGACACTGATCATCCAGAATGATTTTTTTAGGTATCAGTAGGTACCAAATGATTCCTAAATATTAGCAAGGCCTCTGTAATGATTCACAGTGTGTAAGACATTTCTGGTTCCTCCTGACTTGAGGAGTGAGTAGGGGTCCAGGCTGTGGAATCAGCAGTCAACACCTGGCACCACAGGTACCAAACAGGCAGGGACTTAACTGGAGGGGCCMTGGACTGAAAAGTCAAGGTCCTACTTGCACAACTGTTCACCTAAAGTCTAATGAAATTGGCTCTCTCCAAAGAGGCAGCAAAAGTATGAGCTACAAGACACATGAACCTGGCAGACAGAGCACAGAGAACATGAAAACCATCCTGGAGATCTGTATTGCAGAATCCCAAACAAGCTCTGCAGCCTTCCCCTGCAARCTTGTGCTGAAGAAAGGAAATGGTATCAAGACCAGGAGGTTTAACAAAGCCATGCATGCTGTTTTCCCAATGTCTAGTTGCTAATGGGATGACTCTTAAGGTTAAGCAAAAGGGAATATGAAATCTTTGTAGATTTTTTTAGAACAGACTAGCCCCTGCAGCCCATAGTCAAAAGTAGGAGAGTGTGGGAAAAGTGATTTTTTAAAAGTAAAGAAATTTTCTTTTGTTTGTAAAGGATCAGCAGTAGAGCCTGAGCTTGTTCTTTCTCAGAATTGTTGAAATTTGTTCCTCTCCGAGTTTGTCACCTGAAGAACTTGAGTTTTGCTAGGCAATATTGTAGAAAACCTGCATTTATGCACATTAATTAAGTTTTCAGTTTTAATCACAGACTGTTACATGTTGTGTTCTTGCCCTTCATTGGAAGAAGGTGACACATCATGCATTCAAATACTGACTTGGATTTCTCTTTTAGTCTTTAATACAAAAAGGAAAATGTTGGATGATTTCACCCTCAGCCTTGAACATTTTTATGCAGGATTTTATCTCTTACTGAATAGATGGTTTACATTTGAAACTGCTTTAATTTATACCATTCCCCATTAGAAAGACAAGTTCTGATAATGCTGGTACTATATGAATATTATATGTGCCATGAAAGATTAGAGACTGATCTGAGCCGCTGCCTTCTGCAAGTTCTCCTGTCTTTGAAGCCTTTATTTTTACCCTCATCTGCACCTCATCTAAACAATGGAGAGTCTTCTGGAGTCTGCAGGCTCCCCCAGTCCATTTGTTTGGTACAGAGTTCCAGACAGCTGAAATGGACATTCCTGGAAAGTACAGAATAAGAAGATGTGTTAGTTGGGAAGCCAAGGTCTGTGAAAAAGCGCCTTGGTCAGACACAGCAGGAAAAGCATTTTCGGCCTTTTCTTGAGGCCTGCAATGTGCTCTGGCAGAACACTGATTTACATACTTATTTTGAAAAAAGCACACTTGAATACTGGTTGGTTTTATAAATTAGCAATTCTTACAAAGTCACTGAGACAAATAAGGTTCTTCCACTAGAATTCTTCATTGGAATGAAAACATTTGCTTAAGAAATGGTAGATGTTTCTAATGTAAATCCATGTAAACCAGATAAATCTGTATTCACTGCATGCTAAAAGTATTGCAAAAAAACCCCACTGAGCTACAAACAGCTTCTTATAAACAAATCAGTGATTATTTAGAACAAAGCAACACAAACTAACCTGTAGCTTTAATATTCTACATAATGACTTCTGCAGAAGTTTGGCAAATAAAACCCCATGTGACCAGCTATTGTCTTCAGTGTAATGTGTTCTAAGGAGAATGCAGTGCCAATGGCTACGTGCTGTTCAGTTAAACACCTCTGCCTGTGGGAACTACAAAACATTGCAGGACAGACCAGTTTGTGCTGATGGTGCTAGTACAGATACAGATCAGCCATCAAAACTTAAGGGAAGTAACTAGTAATTTCAAAATACTGAACTTTGGAATGTTATTTATAATGTTTTCATTGTAGCACTCATGAAAGTTTTAGCAGTACTGAGCAGCTGGGACGCTGGAATTGCACAAAGCTACTGTCAGGTAGATAAGAGCTGTTGGAGCTCCTGAGTGCAAGCTAATGAATGCCCTGACAGAAGCTGGTGGAGCACAGTTCTTATGAAAAAGCATCTATCAAATTGTTTAAAAAATAAAAAGTCGTGGGGTTTTTTAGCCRTTGTTTACTTATGTATTGTATTGGCCTAATCAAAATACTTGGGAAAGTGCCCTACCTGCAGTCACAGTTTCCAGTGTCCTCATGCAGTTAAGTTCATTGAATGATTGGTCTTTCTGAAGCCATATGAATTGCACATCTTGTAATACTTGAGGGAATTGGCTTTTGCATGGTGTGTGTGACCTGTTAGAACCCTTGGGTTCAGTACCAGAGTGTGACAAGCTGTCCTTGCACTCCTGAGGAGAAAACCATTGCAGGGAGGGATAACAAGCACCTCCTCCATTACACACAGGGCTGTGCAGGAGGTGGTTTTAATGCTTTCCTGAGTGACACAACYTCTTTTCAGAGCTGAATTTTCTAAGTTACATGGACTTCAGCATATTCACAATATGAATACACTTTCTTTCAGAACAACTTATAGATCCTACTGTGATGAAGGGCAGTGCTCAGGCTGTTCAGTGCTAGAAACACAATTTACACCACCTGTAGATTGGTTTTGTTATGCTTCTACCAGACAGGAATGGTTGGTAGGAAAGTAAATCCTGCTATGGAAAATTAAGGAAGCATTAAGAAAGGTGGTGAAGTGCATCAACACTGTTCTGTAAAATTACCCAATAGAGAACAAAGTAGCAAAAGCTTGGGTTCCAAATCTGTTAAGATGTTCAATAGAAGCACCTTATTAGCAGAACAAAACGTTCTAAACATAAAAATGGTCCTTAGTCAACAAAAGGATCCATTAAATACCTGTTTATAGAAGGTCCRAGTAAACTCATGCAATGGTTAAGGAAAAGCTTCTGAAATTCAGCCTATTCAAAGTCTTGCTGAGAAAGAGATTATATAGCTTACTGCCCACTCAATAATGGGAATCAACAGGATTCATTGCTTCTAACAATGAAATAATAATTTAGATTGTGGTTATGGTCCAATATTTTTCTAAAATTTGTCATTATTATTTAATGTGATATTTTTCATGCCCACATAGAATGTTATTCAGTTTTCTTTGATAATATTRCCAAGGTCCATCTTTGTAAAATAGACATTTCTATCGTTGCTTTTACACTTAGCCTTTAAAATTATWATTTTTATCATCTTCCAATCAATTGTCCTGCATTTAATTACATAGGATTTAGAGTAGGACTTCAAGATTGTAATTTCTTAATAATCTAGGTTAACTTTGTCACATTCATGGAGGTGTCCCTCACTTTTAAATAGTACAAGTTGATTAAACTTGGCTGAAGTTGACACACAAACTGGCCTATATATTAGTGCATCCTGAATCTTCACTGTAGAGAAATTGACTGATATAATTCAGTTACTGTGGTTTCAGAAATGCAAGTATACAGAAAACTGGCCCAATTAATAGGTATGTAGTGTTTAAAAAGAAWATTCACTTAACCTGAATCCAGGTTCTTAGGAAGTTCTGTAAGTAGCCTGAAGGAGCCAGGAGTTGCTGGAGTTATTTGTTGTGCTATAAACCTGACCTSTGCTGTGCCTTTCTGTTACCTGTGTGTCATGAATGCTCATGTGCTTATTTTCTTCAAGGGGCTTACGGATTCTCCTGCATGGATTATGGCAGGACGTTTTTTCCCCCTTGCTTAACTGTTGCTGAAGCCAGGCTCCTCATTCATCTCCTCTTACATAACAGCATCAAGGCTTAACTCTGAAAGTATTTATTTTTAAAAGGTTMTACTGATGAGTTCTGCCTTTTGGAAAGCATAAAAACTGTCGATCTTTAATATTTCTTTTTTTTTTTTATAGTGAATGAGATCATAGGAAGAGATATGTCACAGATCTCAGTGTCACATGGAACAACAGTGGCCAGCCAGCCTGCACATCCGTGTCCTGGATCTCTGGAGACGAGAATATCTGATGGAATCCAGTAATGGATAAGCTAACGACTCAACATCCATGAAAACATCACAGTTTCTCTGAATATTTCTTCATCCTCTTCCTCTTTAGACTTACTGTGCTTCCAACTCTGTGGCCTTTATGAACTGGAACAGTGGATCCTTGCAAAGCCCTTTTAGTGGGTTACATTTTTGATGTAGAGACAGAGCATTTTAATTATAGTTCCTCAGATGCTGTAAAGAGACTTCTTAAAATGGACACACAGAATCTACACCAGATATTTTAACTGTTTTAAAGTTACAAACAAGCTTTGCTTTTTGCATTTAAATAGAATACTTTTATATTTTAAGTGCTTCAGATGTGTGGAGGTGTTAGTTTGCTCTTATAATATTCACAGTCCTGAACGTGGAAGATTTAATGCACGTCTTCAGTGTGCTGCTTGCCCTTAGAGGTAGTATAGTTTGTAACTGATGATTTGTAACACCTTTTGGTCATTTTGGAAAGCCTTTAAAGCTTCTGTTGTTTCATTTTTTTTCTTAATAAGATCTTCCAGTGGCAAATTGTACCTGTCATCTGAAGCCAATGCCACGGAAGCCTTTGTGTATATGAATACTGTAGTGTTTTCTTTCTTAGATTCATAGGAAGCAAAGCCAAATGTAGATCTGCACTTCTTTATAAACTGAAGATGTTACTTGATAGGCTGCAAAAAGACCATTCCATCATGAAAGTGTTGGGATAGAAATTACATTCCAAAATTTAACTTTTATAACTTTGTGGATAATCTTCCTGATCTTTATTAGCACAGGCTCCTTCTTGAAATAGCTTTTTTCTTAGCAMGTTACATTTGTAATCAAATTTGAGCAGTAGGATTTTAGATTAAATAACAGCAACATCAAAGCCATGTTAGATACAGGAGAAAATTTAATGTTTGCTGAGGATCTAAATATTCCCATTATCCCTGCAGAATATGGGTTTGAAATCACCAATTCAGTGGCATTCAAGTTTTCAATGCAATAGATCATTTGATCACATCTGTATCTTTTATAGGCTGTATGCCCAACCATGCCACTTGGAACTCCTAAGGAGATGACAGTTACAGTTCCTTAAATTCAGGCTGTTTGTAAATGTCAGTTTGCTAAAAGTAATTTACTGTGAATTAGTGGTTAGGCAGTACATGTGTCCATGTTTAATTTCAAAGGTGTGAAGCAGGAGCTACCAAAGAAATAYACAAGATTCATCAGCAGCAGTAAACTCTGTGCTGTGCTCTGAGGATGCATCTCCCTTATCCCCATAATCTGATGAATTTGAAACAATCTGTTTACATCATTACTTAAAAATCTCTGGCCTTTCCAGTTAGACACTGTGGAGAGGATCCAGCACTGCCTGTGGAGGCCACAGCCATTTCCCTGCCCCAGGAATCACTCATTACAGAGCTTCCCTCCATTGGTATATCAGTCATGGCAAAGGAAGGTCAGCAGTACAGGGGAACCTCAGAACATCCAAGGTGTTCCTTTCAGTTGCTCATTTGGGTGAGCCATGACAATCTAACAGAAATTAAAGAGTGAATTAACACAAATAATTAGAAAATTGGAAAATATACTTGCATTGGTGCCAGTTCAGACAAGTGTAGCCATTTTAGCAGTTAACACATGGGGAGCACATGCCCTTTGTAGACTTCAAATGAATGAAAGGGTCTGACAGTGGAGAGCAGTGCTGAGTTATAACACCTGGGAAGGCAAATGCAGCTTCTACTGATGTTGCATTTTGGCAAACAGTGGTGGGGAAAACTTTCCATTGAGCCTTTTGCAGGCAGAACCTTACACCTGGAATGAAGCAGTGCCCGAACAATACCATAGCTATAATCCCATCTCTGTAACAGCTGAATCATGAACTTTTAWAGACCATATTAAGTGGGCAAAATTGTAATTTTATCATGTACTTCCTTGTAAGAGTCCAGCCTGAGGCTACTAACTTGATGTATCATAATTATTTCAAACAAATTAATGTAAGGCCACTRTGTACCTGCTGGGAATCTTAAGCATCCTTTTTGTGAATGTACTGTTGAGTGGTGCAAATCTTGACATTTGCAGGAAATAATTGGCAGGGCTGGAATCTGGAAAGTGTGATATTGTAATTGTCCCTCAGCAATGGTGCTTTACTCTGTCCTCTACTCRTGTACGTTAAAGGTCCTAGAAAGAACTCACATGCTCAGAAATACATCTACTTCTGTTTTTAACACCTTCAAAACAAAACAAACCACACAATGCTGTAAACCATGTCATTGTCTCACAGTGTGTGCTGGTGGCAAGGCACGTTCCAGTTTTCATTCATGTATTGGGTCTTTTGCATTAACCATTGTTTGTAGGAGAATTCTGACTGAAAAGCTTTTCATACTGTATGGGATTTATGCTCCTTTATCCTGCTGGTACAGACTCTCCTTGCAAGTTCTCCAAGTAGCTGGAATTCACACTGTACCTAAAATATAGGAGCCCAAACAATCCGGAGTTGCTATGCACTAAATTTTCTGATGCCTTTAAATACCTTGATGCCTGTAGACATAGAAATGCTTTCCTATTTAAAAATGAAATTTAAAAAATATAGCTTTGGATACTAAAGCAGTTTTGTATTTGCCTTGTAAAAGCTTCAATACAAGGGTCTTAATTTTATTTTAGCTTGTGTGATAACGTAGATAAAGACTGTTAATCTTGTATAATTTTAGTTATATAAAAAGCACATTATCTCTATTGGACTATGCAAATTTAATTAAACAACAGAACCCGGCAACTGTTAGTATTTTCTTGGCATCCACTTCCTTGTCCTTAAGTCCTGTCTTCTCCCTGAGTACTTTCCCAAAAATTTTTAAAAACTTMGATTATCCTGAAGGAAAGCCTTAATGATGAGGTAGCTTTTCTATAAGGAGGGTCAAAGATCAATGTTTGGGGAAAAAAAAAAGGGGGGTAGTATATTAATCCAGGGGGACAGGGGTGAGTTCTGAAATTACCATAAACTAGGAATCTGAATTTCTGTAGTAAAACTTACCTGTTATCAGGGGAACTGCCACCCTTTTTAAACCAAAGAATGAAAAAATGGTTTTGTTCTGATACAAAGCTTTGAAACTCTATTTTTGATACTCATAATGGATGTCATTCCTTGAGGTTCGGAAATTGTTCAAATTGAAGTTTTATATTTAAAAATGTGGGACAATAAAGATTAAGTTCTAGATGTTTACAGAGCCTTGTATTGTAATTTCATGTACATTTTGTATTTTAAACATTTTTGTAAGTTATGATTGCAGTGCTACTTGCAGAAATAAAGGGAAAAACTTGCATTTAGGCTCTTAAATCATAGTGTTCAAATAAATAAAAATACTGCAAATACATTGTCTTTTATTTGAAGTGCAGACCCAGATGTAGTGGGAAGAAACTCCATTTGTGATGCAGCTGTGCCAGGCTGGGACAGGGGAACTGAGGGACATTGGATATTCCCACTGGAAGGGTGATGTGACAGAGATTGGGGCTCCGATTGGAGCCAGCAACAGTGAACCTCCACCTGCCTAAGAGCTGATTAGCAGTGCTGGCAGAGTATCAGCCTGCACAATACTGCTGCTCCCCTGTTTGCTAGTGTCGTTGTTTCAATTAGACAATCACAAGATTATTTTGAAAGATTTTTCCAGAAATTATTATTCAAGGGAGTTCATCATAAGAAGTAATTCCCATTCCTGAAAGAATGTTATCATAGGTAAGATGTAGTTAAACAGTTTCTGAAATAAATGTGAAATTCCAACAAAGTTTATGGTACTTGCCAAATCCTGACTGATCAGGCAGCACCGAGGGAAGTCCCTGTSGGTACAGTCAGGCCTTACAATCAATGTGTATCTCATCTCAGTGATCTTGGTGCTACTGGAAAGGTTTTTGTCTCCCCTGCAGTTTCCTGCCGGGCCCYTTCCCTACCCGTGGAATCCCAGGGAGGTGTGGGGCTGTTCCGAACCGAGCGCGGAGGCAGAAGCTGCGGCCTTTGGCTGCCGTGCCCACCTGCCTGCAGAGAGCAGGAGCAGGAGCCGGATCCCGGCCAGGCTGGGATCAGCGTCCCTCGGAGCGCCTGTCCCGGCCCATTACCTTCAGCTGCATTTGGCTATAAATACACCAGAAAGGGGATGCTCGAGTGGCACCAGCCGAAGGCRCGGTAAATATAGCCGAGCTTTAGTAAAAATAGCCCCGGCAGTTTGAAAGCTGTTCACATGTTCTGTAGGGTGATTACCCKGGGTATAATTAGCACACACCGACACCAGCAATAAGCCATTGACTGCGTCTCCTTTGCCGTCAATTCAAGTCGCCTTTCAGATGCAAATGGGCTGGAGGCTGCTCGGCTCGGTGCTGGGGTGGGACGGGAGAGGGTCTGCGCTCAGCCAGCGCGGGTGGAGCTCAGCACTGACACACGCACGGCTCTCGGCGCAGAGACCAGGCTTTGTTCCCGGCAGGGTGAAAAAGTCGCTTCTACCTTGCACAACACTGGTTTGGTGTTTCAGGTAATCAGAGAAAAGCAATGTCCKGTTAAAGTCAGTTCCTTCAGAAGAGTAACCAGACGTTAGTTCACTTGGGACCCAAACCCAAAGGAAATGCTGGCAGAAATCAAGGCCTTTTACTTCTCATATTGTAGCCAGTTTTTCCTTACAATATTCCACAGCACAGACTTGTGCTGTCTTCTTCCTGCTGCTCCCTCTGGAACTCTCTCTCTCCCTAACGCAAAATATCAATTATATTCTGTATCTACCACATGCTCCACTGGACGGAATGGGGTGAGGATTGAGCTGTTTTGTCCCTACCTTTTTTCTTTGCCCCTTGGCTTCAATTAATTTACAATAACAGTATTCAGGAACTAGCCACTGCTGTAGTGAGTGAAATATTAAGATATGTAGAAGGCCATGGAAAAGAAAAAACTATTTTCAATATATTTAAATTCATGCATAGTTTTGCATACAGACTTTTCTGGTAAAGGAAGTTAACTCAGAAGTTTATTCTACCTGGTAAAAGGATAATTTTTATCAATCAGTCATTCTTAACAAACAAAAAGCATTGTTATTTGCAGGGATCCTCTAAAAAATATTTTACACTAACCTACTGTTACTTTTGTTAACAYCAGCTACACGCAAAAGAAAACAGAAGGAAAGAAACCCCAGACTAAGATACAGAAGCAATAGAAAAKGAATATTTACTTTGCAAAGACTTGGATGTTCCATAGATCTTGTTTTTGAAGAGATTGGTCCACTAGAAAAGTCAGGCTATACAAGCTCTCAAGCTGCAAATGTAAAGTTTTCATTTCATTTGTGGTTTTTATTACCAGAAACTGAAAAATAAATACTTACCCTCTTCCTTCCTGTCATTGCTGTGACACCTGCTGGTAAGAGCTGGAAGAATGTTTGTAGTCTGTGCTTGTTCTTTTCTGTAATTTTTGATCAAAGAAAAGTGATGCACCTAAAGAGGACTTGATATGAAAATATTGCTTGGGAATGCAGTGCTGGATAATCTGTGGTGTCATATGAAGTAAGCTGGAGGGAAAAGGGAACAACTACTCTTCTAAGTTCTTCTGACAGTGGAATGATAAATGACTGATGGCTTAGAGGCTTAGAAAGGTCCTAAAGCAGAAAAGACAAGGAAGCAGCATGTTGAAAATCCTCCCCTTTGGGAAGGCAAATATTTTCTAGGAAACAGGCAATTATAAAAAACAACAACCACCCTACATATTAACAACTGCAGCACCTCTCAATAAACACCTCCACACATTAATGACTGCAGGTTCTGAAATCAAAGACAAAAGTTCCTAAATCCAGCTTCTCCACATAAGCAAGCTGCTGGCTGTAACACCAACATCAAGGATTTAGGCTGGCAAAGAGCATTTTTTAGGACAAGGCATGAAAGGTCAGGGTTGCCTTCCTAAATTTACTACAGCTTGGTAGAGAAGGTGTGATGGATTCTTCTCTGCCAAGGAGGTACAACTACTGCAACAACCACACAGCACAGAATAGCTGAGTGTTGTCCTACAGGCATTATGATTTTTTTTTCTCACAGCAATAAAAGGATCTGTTTGTAAATATTCCAAGAACTCCCTGGTGTATCCACCAGCCAAGTTTTTCTTGCAATGTGTTGGAAAAGGACAAGACAAGCTTCTAGCAGTCAGTATGTCACTGTTTTCAAGTAGGAAATTCTCTAAGTATGATGCAAGAACAGATTTTTCCAGTCTTCTGTCATTTGAAGAAGTGCCTCCAGAGTTGCTGCATAGCCTGTCCAGAGCACTGGTTTCCTATGATTTAATGAATTAAGGTTTACTTTCAAGGTTTGCCATTTTAAGAATTGCATCATAATAAAGGTGCAACAACCATTTACATGTCAGAAATAGCTGCAGTTGACAGCAGATGTGTAGATTTCCAGTTTAACTGCCATTGGTTCAACTTTACCCTGTGTGTTTTCTAGGCTGGGTCTCCACGTGGAAAGGTTGCTCAGGACATGAATCCTCACACCTGCCTGTTACAGCAGCTCCTGCTCAGGTCTGTGCTGTGTGATCAGTTCCTGCTGCAATTGTTTCTCTCTCCAGCTGCACTGATCAGCACACAGTTTTACCAGTACATGCATTTCTGCATGTCCATGTTGCCACCATTTCTTCCCTTACCAGGAATAAAAATTGGCTAATAAAATCTTCAACAGAAAGGAACTATGAGAGGTCAAGGACAACTTTATTCAAGTAACAGCAAATACCAGCCTGTGACATTTGCCTGGCTGTAGTCACAGTAGCTGGAGGAGGAGTATAAGCCATCAAGCCAGTAGGACAAATAAGGCAATACTCAAACTGAATTAAGTGCTACTATGGGATTATTTTTTTCTTAGGATATGAAAAAAGAAGCTATGCCAAGAATGTCATCATTGCCATCTGACCTCACCACTGACAGAAGTTCTAATGGAAAAGCTGCACAAACAATGGAGGATAACAGGCAATCCAACACTGGCCAGATCCAGGCTGAATGACATCGTGGCTTGGAGAGGCACAGCCATACATTTTGTGGCTGTCAGCAGAGTTTGCTGAGAGACTCAAATGCTGTTTGCCCAAGCCTAAACCTTTTGGAACTAATCCAGCTGCTAAAATGACACTGGAGACCAATAAGGCTTCCTTAGCTAGAAAGAGGAATACAAAACATACAAAAGACAGAGAAAAGGAGGAAAAGAAAAAAGAGAAAATATTTTGGTTACCGAGCAGGTCTGTCTCCAATTACAGACTTCCACTCCTGTGAAAGGCTGACCTCAACTACTTCATAGCAGAAAGCAAGAAAATCTCCCACAATGTTCCTCTTAGATTTACTTTTTAGATAGCAGTAAAGCTGCAAAAATAATTTTTTAGATAAGCAACAGTTAAACATATCACTGGCTAAGCAGAGCACGTTCTAATGTAAATTGTTCAGCTTTTCTGTGCCATTTGTGCCCTCCTGCCCCGACCACCCCCACAGAGACTCTGCCTTCATGACTTTGTATCATTTTCACATATAGTACACTAAGCTCAATATTTTTTCCAACAGCACATGAACTCTTAGCAGGTCAAACACCATCTGGACCAGAAGAGTAAAATGGAATTCCATCACTTATGACAAAAAAAAAATTTCCTGTTTGGTTGGAAGGACATGACCTAAAACCAGAACAATTCTGGGTGACATTAAATATGATATTTAAAGAGTGACTCAGTCTTTAATAATCAAAGTAAAAAAAATTTAGAAAGCAATTAAGTGTTGTCTTTACTCTCAGCTTGTAAGAGAGTTCAAGCTCTCTTTCAAGCTACCTGGTGTTTCTTTCATTCAAAATACACTTGGCTGGCTCCACTGAAGGCCATTCTGCAGACAGCAGAGATGTGCTGCAGACAGGCCCAGCAAGCAGAATCAGCACTGGCTCCATGCAACATAAAATATCCTCAGGGGTGGAGTTAGCAAAAAAGAAATCACATTGCTGAGATCCAAGGAGCTCAGTTGTTTAGCTCTGAAAATGTCCCCCAAGCTCTCAAATTTGTTTAAACAAGTGTCAAACCTTCATTTGGTGTTACTGGCACCCTCTCAGTCACATAGATACCATCAGGATCCTGCTCTCAACAGCAAAATGATTTTTAGGATTTTTTTTTTTTTAAGAAGGCAAATTGCAGCTTGGGCATGRGGCCAGGGGTGTTATAAAATTTAATTCACACACAGATCCTGTGCAGTTCTAATTGCCCCCAAGAAAAGTCGGGGTAAGAAAAGCTGACACAGCACAGTTCTCTTGGGTCTCTTTTTCTGGCAAAATGTGTGGGTGCTCAGGAAACACACACCTGAATCCAGAATAGCCTTTGTGAGCTCCCCAAAGGCACAGACATTTCGGCTTAAAGCCAGAAGTTAATGGCAAACCAGTTTTAGCCTTCTATTTGCAACYGAAAAGGAGGTTTAAAATCACATGCAGTTTGAATTATTTCTCTCCATTTGTGTATTTTGAGTCACTTTACTCTCAGTAGGACTCCCACAAAACAAACATAAGCAAGCAGGAATAGGAGATGAAATCTCACATGCAGAAAGGTCACTGAGGGAAGCAGCCTTGGTCTGCCTGCGCTGAACCAGGCAGGGTTCGTCGGGAGGGCCACAGCCTCTGCAGCGTCCCCTGTCCTGAGCTCAGACCGGGCCCTGCTGCTTCTGCCCCCGGTTCATGACGGGAGCACCTCAGAGCCAGAAGAGGCGAGCGCCGGACGGCTGACCAGGATACAATGAATCCAACCGAGAAGCAAAGCCTGAATTCCTGGGAGTGGGAATTCTTCATCTCGGGGCTGGCCACGGATGAGCTCAGGGGAGATTTGCTTCTAGAACGAGAAAGTGCTGGAAGGAGAAAAGGCTGGAAATCCGCTCGCCCTGAGTGGTGCTCAGCAGTGCCAGGCGTCTCTCAAGAGCCAGCAGAGGTGACGGAGCCGCAGCGCTGCTTTCAGCACACACTGACCCAGGGCCGCGGGGGAACAGCAACGGGCAGCGCCTACGGAAGGGAGAGAATTCCGCCCCTCATCGAGGCAAAACACCTCAGCAATTCACTAAAAGAACCGATGCTTAATGGCTGGAAACGTTTACATGGATATGGAAGGGAAACAGCCTTTATTGTAACTAAAAGGGTGGCCCAACTCTGCTACCCAAGAAAAGAGGAGGATCTGGAAGAAAGGGGGTATCAGCTGAGATTAAACCTGGATAAATCTTCTAGAAGACTTGAAAGGGAATAACGGCTGTAAAAACTAAAGATACCCCATCAAAAATGTGCAAGGCGCAAAAGCTAAACCCTTTAGTAAGGTTATCAGAAGGGGAAAGAGCAAAGCTGATTACTGCACAAAGAGAAAGCTTTCTCACACAGTATAAATACAACTAGACTAAACACAGCACTGGTTGCTCATCTATTTCTACGACTTATATGTTTTATAAAAAACAAAACAACTAACCTGATTGCTCTGAGCATTATGATTAAWCTCAGATTCACAATCTAAATCACACTTAACTGATGCTAGTTAAAGTAATCTGGGTAACTGCAAGGCATTCCTTATCCTCACACATGGTGAATGTAAAAACTGAGACCTCAGGACATTTTAGCAAGTGACCCAGCCACCCAGCACTCCTTCCACTCAATTGAAACACCAACAGAGCAGGTTCCCCATTCAAAAGGTACAGCTGCAGGAAGAGTTGCAGCACATATGCCACAGAAGCACATATAATTCCTAGTAGCTTTTGACCCTACTGGAGGCTCCCTGCTGGACATTCAGGTTTTGAAAATACACTGGAACTGCAAGGCTCACACAGGGCAGAACATCACAGCACTGAAAAACCTTTGGTAAAATAAATGGGTGTCTTAGGATACTAATAATTCAGTATCACTGTACCATAGATGATTTGTGCTATAATTTTGTTTTAACCCACTTTCTGTCATGAGGTACCTCAAATAAATGCCAAAAAAATCATTTTAGTCGCCAAGAAGACAGCCTCCACTCAGCTGGAATGCAGCAAGTGTTTAATATTTATAATAAAGGTCAAGATTTAAGATATATCATGGCCAGCTGAAGTAAAGGTGAGTTTCAAGTAGGYATTATGTAATCACCTGGGTTTGTGCAGGCTACTAAGGTAAATGTTTTCTTAAGCAACTATCATTTGAAGTCTGAGTTATTTTCCACTGTCCCACTGAGATAACATAAAATCTCTGTTAAGTACTGTGATCTCCAGTTCCCAGAACTCAATATACGTTTTGGTTGACATTTCAGGTCACATATAGAAAGCATTTTAGAGTCTTATCGGTTACAAAGTGCGCCTTTTAGTCCTGGTCTTTGCAAACATATTGATCATGAGCTGTTCATCACAATCATTCCCGTAACTCAAACTTTCAACAATTCCCAGCTTTTTCAGCAATTTCTCTCTCTACTCCCAGAAAAATTCACCTTCTAAAGTCAGCCTGAAATCAAAGGAACTTTAGGCTGCATTGGTTCTTTCCCCCTCCATGCTACTTAATGGGTCCATATCAGACTCCACTGGGAGGAAGAGAGAAGGACCAGTTCCAGTTAAGATCAGGTGGGTTTGGGTAGTGCACTCACACCCAGCCCTGCCTGTACTCCCAGAGGAAGAAAACATGGGGAGGGAGCAGGACAGAGCTGTTCAGGGGCTTTTCTTATCTGCAACTCACWTCTGCAGTGGCAGCAATGCCTGGAGCCAGCTCTTGGTTAGAGAGCCTTATCTCACTCCATTCTGTTCCTATTATTTCATAAAGTCCTCCTACCCAGCTCCAAAATTCTTGTGCCATGAAAACTACTTGGGTTCATCTAATGCCTTATTTATGCCCCACCATCACATTCACTTAACTAACAGATGGTGGTTGACGAACCCTAGAAATTTTTAACGTAGGGTTCTAGTTTTATTAATTTAAAAGTAATGAACAATTTATATATAAACAAKTAATATGATGTCCCTCTCTTGTTCTGACAGCGGTAGAGAAGCATCCAAGCCAYGTGAAACAATTGCTTCCAACACCAGCCATGCACAACTGCCCAAGAAGTCTCCCATCTGCCCCTGCCACTAAAGGTACTACCTGAAAGCCAGTATTGCACCACTGGTGGTTTCCACAAAACAGATGCAAAACTAAAGRAAAGGACACATTAAGGTGTATTTAAGAAAAGCAGCATTCATTCTTACAGAACAGATTCCTGGTACCCCACCCTGGATGTCTCAAAATAATGAAGTGAGGAGAAACAAATCAARTCAACCCTCTATAGATTTATTTTCTAAAAAGTAGTGCAGAGTTTTGCACAGAAAAATCACCTTTGTAAGAAAGAAGTAATCTGGCAAAAGAGKCTGGATTCAGAGACATGGCCAGGTAGGACTGATGATTCAGGGTAGGGTTTCGGGCAGAGGAGCCATTTTGGAAATAAAAAAATGTGTCCTTCAGAGAAAAGGTGTTCTTGCTACAGTAGGGTTAAGASGAAATCTTTGTTGTTTGCTCAGTGTTGGGAACATTTAAATTATTTTCCATTTTTTGTCTGCATAATTAAGGCTGGCCTTGGTTGGCCTTCCAGCAACAACTGCAGTCACTCCAGTGGCTTCACACAGCTGGAKCAATGTTTACAAGGGTTGCAGAGCCGAGCTGTTCTCAGAACAGGCTGGGTGGGCTGGGAGCAGGAGGCACAGAGCGTGCTYACCCTGCACAGCAGCGCCCACCGCGCTCCGCTCCCGGCCAAACACGCACCTCACCTCGTCAGGCACCCGTGGCACTGCCTATAAATGCCTCCCAGAAATGGCCATTAAATTACTTTTACAGCAGTGCAGAAAGGATTATTTATAAAGTTCCACATTAGCAATCTTTTAGGGAACGCTGCAGTAAGATAAATGTAAAGGCACTTTTGAAAGAGAGGAATGCTTTCCCATCATGAAGCATTATCAAGAGAACATTATCTTTAATACTTTAATAGACTTGAGACAAAAGGCTGGATGTGTGGTTTGATTATTGGTGCATTTACTGTGTTCACAAAAAATTACTTTGAAAAACCAACTTTCTTTGTGCCTCAGAGTGAAAAATTTATGTGGGGGAGGGGGYGAGCTAAAAAAAAATCACAAGTTGCCAATCTTATTCACTGTAGAGATACTATGTGGAAAACAAAGATGATTTTAGACTAAATATTAATATCATGCTTCAAATGTACTCAAATGTGGCCAAAACCAGATGAGCTCATTCCACAAACAAAATCTATACCTGGGGTATATCAGAACAAACCTGGGCTGTTGCTGAGGGCAGATTCCTGAGCCAGGCTGTGTGTGCAGCCCAGGCTGGGAGAGGCTCTAGAGAACCCCCAGCAGATACCCCCCTGTGCAGAGCTTACACAGAGCCCACCCCACCGAGCAGGGCACATTCTGGAGAGGGAATGAATGCACAAAAACCAGTGTGAGACCCTTGAATGTGGAACACAGCCCGGGCCATGCCACAAAGGTGTTCTGGAARCACAACCTGAGCAGCTGCTCATGAGCATCACAAGCAGGACAAATTTTCCTTTTACACTTATGTCATGATGTCATCCTCACCATAAATTGCCACTTTCATCTTCATATCTAAAAACCTCAAACCAAGCCTGCCACGCTTTACTGCGTTTGGCACTACAGAGCCACCGCAGTGACAGGTACTAGTTCGGGTTGCTTTCCATATTAGTGATGGTTATCTATTTACAAACCTCACCACTGGTGGAGAAGTGAGGTTGAGACCTTAGGATTTGTTTGCCATTCCTGAAAAACATATATTGGGTTTGGAGTCATTGAAGGGCAGCAAGCATGAAATGTCTTTATGTAATTCCTAAAGCACAACAGCAGAACCCATTTAGGAGAGAAGGGAGGGTCACAGGTATTCTCCCAACATCTCCCAGTGAGGGGGATTGTCACAGCAGCCACCATTCKGCACAGCTGCTGTCTCACAACACCATCCAAACAGGGATCTGCAAAGCGCTGCRTGTTCCAAAGGTACACACAAAAAAAGCTTCTGAAAAACTCATCTCTTGGGTTTCAGTGTTCCACTGCTGATTTGGGAACACACGATGGAGTGTTTCTAACATGAAAATTAAAAAAACACCCCATGGTTTATGTGGGTAAAAAATAAAAATGAATTTTAACCACAGGATCTTATTTTTCCTGGGTACACTGAACAATAGAAAAACCCATTGAAGTGGGGGTGGGGACGGCAGTGGTTTTGAGCATTCAGGAAAAAATGCAAGTCCTCTTACACAAAGAGTTTCTGGAGTTCAATTTTCAGTGGCTAGTCTGCTAAAGAGTAACCATTTTTTCCCTGTATACTTCACAATTTTTAAATCTGAAACAAATATGAAACGGAATATTTCTGAAATCAACAACAATACATAGGAATGAGAAGAATTTCTGAAGAGAGATAATGTGCTTGCTAAATAGAATTCAAAAGTTACTCTAATTCTGTAACAGTTTTTCTGAAGGATTTCTGACTCAAATTCCAGAGTTACAGATTCAAGGCGTCCAAGAGCCAGGCGYGTCTGCTTCATTACTAGCTCCATTATTATTCCTCAAAGTTACTTTTTACAGTGACATCCACACAAATTCTGCATGTTCCCCCTTACTAAGCCTTGTTCAAAGCAATAAAAACTGAGATGCTGGCATAAGAAAAACTGTTCCTTGGCTCTTCGTTCTGATTTCAAATCCAATTTCCTATTCTGTATCTAGAGGCTAAACATCATTTATGCTCAATGACAGACATGCAATGAACAATCTGCAATTGCATCCAGTAACCCTTTCTTTCCCCCACTTTGGTTTATCCTAATTGTCTCAAAAAATTCTMGAGTCTGTAAGTTATAATCAGTTGTGAGTGCAGATGCTGAGAGCAGCAGCATGGGCAGAGCTGTGCTGGGAGCTGCATTCCTGCTTGCCCCATGGAGCTGTGCCCATGGGCTGAGCCTGGGCTGCCCATTCAGAGCTGCTTTAGCTCCATCTACAGCGCACCTGGAGYGATTTCTGTGTTTGTGGCTTCCCAGAGCTCCCCAAGGGCAATCTGCCAGCAGCGCTGCCCTTTGTGCCGGCCCGTCCCAGCCCACCGGCAGCGTGGGCCGATGCTGCCTCTTCAGCGCATTTGCAGCCTGCTTTTCCTGTTCAAAACAGGTCAGAAAAGCATCCCACCTCCTAAACCATTACAAGAGTCATTATCTTGGTCATTGCAAACCCTCTGGAAGCTCCAATGTCCAAGGCTGAACTTGCTGTGTAGCTGGAGGATCTGCAGGCTGCGCAGTGAGTTCCCGCACTGCAGCTGCAGGCTCTTGTTTAGCCAGGGTAGCTGTGTCTCAAAGGGAACCACTGGCGGAACCTGGTGCCAGTGAACAGAACAAAAAAAAAGAAACAAACAACCCACCATCCAAAATATTGCCTTCACTGCATTCACAGTCTCCCTTGTTGTTAGCACACCCTCTGGGATGTATTGTCAGGGTCTAGGTCCACGGCCTTACCATTTTCTTTCTTCCCCAAATTATCTCCAAACCTGTCCTCATAACCTGAAAATTTGGAATCCTTTCTTTTCTGGGGGCTTACTTTTTACAAGGCAAGATCAGGTCACTTTAAATAAAACCACAGACACACTGTTATCAGTTACCAATATCTTTCAGCTGAACAAAAAGATTTTACAGACAAGCGGAAGCCACATTCCATTGAAAATACGGAGCTGCCATCCATAAGGCCTTCTCCTCCTCACAAGCAAGAGGAAAGATCTATTACTGTTGTGAGGACTACCAGGTGTAACTCCAACTCTAGGACATATCTCCTCATGGCCTGCAGATCATCATCCAAACTGTGCTCCAGATCCCACCAGGAATATGATGTACCTGACTTTTGATAAAACATTTTAGAGCAATTTAACACACACACACACACACACACAAAATACACAGCATTGTAAGCAATCTGGCAGTTTATAATCTCAGATTTAGATTTAGACACTTTATTTTCTCAGACATAGATTTTTTTGTCAGTAAAAAGTAAGCAAAATTGATTGGTTTTTTAAGTATTTGCATTGCTTTTCAAAAAACAACYAACCAAACTCATCCCAAAACAAAACAAAAAAAAGACCAAAAAGTCCTGATCTTTTCAAGAACATTTTAATTTAATGCTATTGCTACAATTAATATTCAGTGTAGCTTGTGTGGATTTTCACAGTGAAGTTCCCAATTGCACAAGGACTGCATTGCATCAAACCAAAGAAAGGCACACCTAATCCAACGGAACGAGTCCCACATTTTCAGGGCATGCTTAACCAAGAATTCCTTGGACTAAGTGGTAGTGACAAATGTTACACTCCAGATAAGGCTCAGACTGTTCTTTCCTCACTTTAACCTCTCATGCCCCAACCAGGGAGGGGGAAGGACCTGCAGGATATGCCAGGAGGGACATGTGGCCCTAGAGGAGTATAAAGACATTGTCTGATCATGGAGGGATGGGGTTAGGGAAGCCAAAGCCCATCTGGACTTAMACCTACTGGGGGATGTGAAGGTCGACAAGGTGGGCTTCTACAGCTACTGCAGCCTTTGCACCGTGCAGTTCCACCACATCTTTGCATTTCTGCCACAGCAGAACTTTGTGTGCCTCCCATCCCTACTGAAAGTACTCCCAGAGAGATCCCCAAAACTGAATTTGTTCAGAAAACAGCAGGAAAAGATCTTACYCTTCCTGACAAACCCAAAAGCTTTTATTCAATGCAGCAAAGAACTAAATTTTAATGCTGTTCCATTGCACACAACCGATTTTTCCAACAACCATCAGCTTTTTGAAGCCTCTCACAGAAAAATCCAGTGAGATTCCCCCTCCTCAAAATACAACATTTTTCCTCTCTTCAGGTATTCTGTTGTTTCCTTCCACCTCTCATCTATTCTTGTGGATAGTAGTAAGAAGAAATAAAACAATATTTCCTTCATTTTGTTCTTGCATATTTCTAAGTATTATTATTTTAAATGTACTCATAGTGAAGATTTTGAATATTTTTGCACAGGAATACAAATTTGTAAAGTTATGTTGGCATGCAATTCAAACATCTCAAGTTATTTTAGAAGGGAATATACACACACAAGTGATCCATGCCAGTAGCACATTAACTTTTCCCCTACCTCCAGCAAGGAGAAGATAAAGTGCTGATAACGAGGAATGATTAAAACCAAATAGCAACAACAAAAAAAGCCTTTCAAAAGTTACAATGTTATAACAGCCAAGCTGGAAGGTAGGGACCCGTACAGGACCTTGGTAAAACCAGAGCAATTGCACCTTCATCGGATCTATTGTAAAAGTTGCTTTCCCAAATGAAACACATCSTGTTCTTATTTTCACTTATTGCTCAACAAGAGAAGAGTGTCCTAAAAGGTCTAGGAGCAGTAGAAGGCCCTGTTTAATGTCCCCAGACTTCAAAGCAACAGAAATTTACAAAGACAACTCCGGTGTTCAGGGTTAAGGGTTGTGGGTGGGAGGGTTTGCTCCTTTTTCTAACTAGTGGAACTACTGATATGCAACCCCCCACACTTCCCCCTTCCAATTTCTCTTGAAAACATTTGGCACTCCCAAAATGCRGCAAGTGCTGGAGCAACTCAAGATCTAATACAAAACATTAAAAACCTCTCCCCATTTTTACCCTTYTTTCTATACAATCTGCATTTTACAGCGTGAGTGAGTGTGGTATTTTTGGGGTCCCCCATTGTTGGGAGGAAATGATGAATCTGACTCCATGTTCTTAAAAGGGTAATTTATTATTTTATGATACTATATTATATMAAAGAATGCTATACTGAAACTATACTAAAGAATAGAGAAAGGATGCATACAGAAGGCTTAACAAGAWACTAATGAAAAACCTGTGMCTCTCTCCAGAGTCCTGTGACAGCTGGACTGTGATTGGTCACTAAGTAAGAACAATTCACATGAAACCAACCAAACAACCACCTGCTGGATAAACAATCTCCAAACCACMTTCCAAAGCAGCAAAACACAGGAGAAGCAAATGAGATAATTATTGTTTTCCTTTTTCTCTGAGGCTTCTCATCTTTCCAGGAGAAGAATCCTGGGCAAAGAGGATTTTTCAGAAAATATGATGGAGACTAGGGAGTATCTTACCGGATCCTCCACAAGGAGGATTCCCAAAGACTTTCAGTTTATGGTGCTGAACACAACCAAGGGAAAGGCCCTGAGAGACCAGGGTTAAACCTGGCGRGAACAACCACCTCGCTGTCTGCCCGCAGCAGCTCACAGCAGCGGGGGAGCAGCCTGGGCAGGCGCCCGGCTCTGTGAGCGGGGCCCCGCCGGCCCGGGGCAGGAGCGGCCGCGGCCAGAGCGGCTGAAGCGCCGCGGGAGCAGAGCCAGGGCGGGCTCTGCCAGCCCGGCCCCGCCGCCACCAAGGGCGGCCCCAGCCCCGTTCGGAACCGCAAATGCCRTTGCTGTGAAGCCCTGACCTTACAATGCTGAGCTATGGTTTTCTTTCTTGAAGCCAGAAGACTAAAGAGTTATTTTTATTTCATTTTTGGTCTAGCACAGTATATTTACATTGGGGTGACCCTTAAAGCACTCCTTTTGTCCAGTCATTGCCACTGGATTTCTAGCAAACATTTTATGCATTTCATTTTTCAGAGCAGTTTTTTAAAGTTAATTTTTTTTTCCCGACTAAATGTGGTCAGATACCACTGTGATTTTCACAATTTGAAATCAATTTGTACATTTCAAAGCAACCGTATTGAGTATCAATGAACTCGGAGAAAACATTTAGAATAAAAAAAAAGGACAAATTTGAAAAAAAAAAAAAACAACAACAAATGAAATACCAACACAACCAACTTAAGTCAACAATTTTATGAGCAGCAAAATGACCTCGGACTTTAAGGCTCACAGACACCGGAGTATTCCCGGACACTGGAGCTSCTGCTGCAGCTGCTGGCAGGGAGCGCCTGGCTCCAAAGCAGCCGCTCCGAGCCGCTTCTTGCGAACCCCGATGGAAAGGGGACATCTGCTGGCAGCGAAAGATATTCTCCCAAACACAGAGCTAACATTAAATCGGCAAAATCGCAGCAGTACCTTAGTAATGTTCACAGAAGGGAAGGCATTTTATTTAAACCCAACTTTATATTATCAGCAAGCACACAGAAAGCCACCAAAAAAGCTATTAAAGATAATGTATTTAAAGTTAAACGATTATAATAACATTATAATAAAAGAAATTGCAATTAGCAAGTCTAAATTAACATGCTTTAATCTTTATTTGAATATTTGCATTTCAGCTGCATATCCAGCTAAATAACACAATAGCCCTCACCTGTTCTTTTTCAAAAGCATTACAATAAGTAGATATAAAAAGGCAAAATTTTAAATTGACTACAGGCAAACCTTGGCACATCAGGAATTTTCTGTTTCAGAATATTTCAAGTTTTCCTTAGATGCAATCAGATTTTAGGAGACATTTCTAGCAATAGACTCAAACTATAACATAACAGATTTTGTCAAATACAGTTCTACGTAAGACAGGACCCAGGAGGTTGAACTGCCAGCCTCCATCAGCAGTTCATTTTAACTGACTGAAATTGAACARATACTCTTTCAGAAATGAAGGTGCTGAAAAGCTTTTATTCTTTAARAAAAATGTAGGAATTTAATTTCACTAATAAAATATTTGTTGAAAATATCTCCGTTCACATAAACTAACAAAACTTTTAAGCCTGTCTTGGGCAATCCTGCTCTGCAAATGAGGAAATCCCAAGAAGAAACACCTGATCTGGGTGCACAGCTGCAACTATTGAAACAGAGAATGGCCATTTCAAACTCTTCAGTCTCGCCTCCAACAAGTATAATAAGAATAAACTATCTTCTCTCTAAGCTGGGCAGGAACATCCCATGGGATAGGCCAACACAGAAATCATCTCCAGGTAAAATTATCAAGATAGTGGGAGCAAAAATGACTAAGTGAATCATCTCCAAAGCAGCACTATCAGTATTGTGAAATCAMGAGAAGAAATACAACCAATGGTGATTCTGTTCTACAGTTACTCAACATGGCAACACCCATGCAGGTGAAGGAGCTTGCTGGTTGCAAGCATAGAAGAAGCTTCTTTTTGAGAATCGAGTTTTGTGGCTGAGTGTGAGGAMCCTTTCTTTAACAACAGTAAAAGTCAAATCACAGTTCTTTACCGAACTTCACTACTTCTTAAAGCTTAACACTTTTTWAATTTTTCTATTAAGCTACATGCATTTAAAGACAGTGATTCCTCTGATATGGCTTTGCAACACAACATAGTCTAAAACTTCAATCACAAACAACAAATGCATTCATCAAAGAACACAACCACTTCGGGCTTACCTCAAGCTCCCGGCGTTCTCCAGTGATGGGAGCCATCATCCGAACACGTGTGATGCAAGTATTTATCTTCCATTTGGGAAGGAGAGCTCTTGGAAGCCAGCCCATCAGCTATAAAGCGTCTGCAGCAAAATTCCAGSTGAGCAGCGCCCAAGGGACGCTGCTGGCGGCTGCAGCAGAGGTGAAGCTGAGGGCTCAGCGCGGCTCCACTGCCACGAGCTCTGCCTCGCCTGAGGGCCCGGCGCAGCCCCGGGGCCGGGCCACAAACTCTGCGGGCAGCCCCGGGGCCRGAAAGCTTCAAATGCCGTGTGCGARCCAGCCCAGCGCGGCCCCTCTGGCCCTGCAGCCGARCCCAGGAGATCCGGCCCGCTCGGGCTCGGCCGTCCCGGTTTTGCCGAGCCAGAGGGCAGCGCAAGGGGCGGCTGGAGGAGTTTGGTGCCGCGGAGCCCGGCCCGGCCCCTCACGGGATCGGCCCCGGGCAGAGCGCCGTGCCCACAGCGCCGAGGCCGCGGSTTCGATCCCCGAGTGGGCCACTCACGGTACGGCTGGATTGGGCGGTCTCTGTGGGTCCTTCCCTGCYCGGGATATCCTGTGATCCTGATGGATTCCTGCCCCAGCCATGGCCCTATGCCAGCAGCAATTAGTTTTTTAACTTTCCCCTTAATTTTTTGTCTTTTAGTCTTTTTTTTTTAGACAAGACCAAAGTTTTCAATACGAGCAAGAAAGTCAAAGTTCAGAGGAGAAGCATCTTCAGGTCTGGCTTCTTGTCAGCCCCATCCGAAGGGCTCTCGTCTACCCAAGACTGCCACTGCCCTTGCAGTCATTTTACACCAGTAACTGCTAAAAATTATACTCTGGTCCCATCTTCCCCATGTTCGGTTTCACACACGAAACCACACAGCCTGAAACATCCYCAAGTTCACTTTCTAGAGCTGCTTTCCACMATCTCRTGCTAAACAGGGAATAAAACAGCAGTGGGTGATAGGTACAGATTTCACACATGGCAGAGCCTGTTTGCRGTTTGTGATGGGCATGGGACTGTCCCCCAAAGCAGAACTGTGATCATGCCAACTAAGCCACAAAGGTGTTAAATGAGTAGGGAGAGTGTTTGCATCTAAATCACGGCTGATGTGCCTGAGGTTCTCCATTCCAGCCCTGCCTCACCTTACCAAGGAAGCAGAAACCCCCAAGTTCCATATGGGTCTTATAAGAGGAAAAATGAGAATGTTTCAACAGCCTGCAAAGCCACAACCAGCTGGACCATGGCAGACAGTAAGTGTGTAATAAATGGACTACACAGCTACCAAATTTTCCTCCAAGGCACAATGAGAATGTTAATTACCATTGTGCAATCCRATTTTTGGTAGACTTCATCAAGATGAATATTGGAAACAGGTTAGTGTAAACACCCATWTAAAAAAACCAAAACCAAACTTCCCTCCAGTTCCACTTGATTGTRCTGAAACTTAATTTGGAAGATTTTGATTATGAAATGGTATCTGGCATGAGATATATCTGACTAGAGAGAAACACACCTTCTTATCTTGATATCATTTCCCCCCCTTTCTTCATTTTCAGTACAAAAAGGCAGACTGGCTCTATCTTGACTTAAATGTAGCATTTTGGGTTGCACAGATAAGTAAGTGAGTGACCTGTTAGCTCAATTAAATGCAAACACAATGCAATTTCAAGTTCAATACTTTGTTTCCTCTGGCAACAGAAAGAGAACACTAAGCATGTAAACAGTTACATCACATTGCCTAAAATGTGTTGCACTAGGAGAGAAACAGGCATCATATAGATTTCTGGCTTACTAGAACATGCAAAAAGACAAAACAAAACAAAAAACCCACAAAACCAAAACCACAAAAAAAACACCACAACCACCCAAAACCCAGAGATGTCACAAAGTACAAATGCTCATCTAAATCTAGGAGAAAACTGTGTAAGGCTATTTATCAAAGCCTGATGCTCTGTGAAAATACATTAAAGCAAAGCGTAAGTTACTTTCAAAAGGCAATGCACATTGTAAGCATCTCTTTTATTGTAATATAAAGAAGCATACATCATTCAGTTCTTTTTAGTACAACTCAAATTGTACACTAACAAAAAAAGATCAATTCAGACATCCATGAACATGTCAACAACAGAATTCATTACATTTTGCTCCGCTGGTATTGCACTTGGAATGATTTAGAAGTAAGGCACAGTAAAAACAAAGTCATTTAGTGCTTCTACAGCAGATGTCTTTTTTTAAACACGTGCTACATGACGTAAAAGTACTTCTAGCTTATGTATATACATACAAAGGAAAAAGAAAAAAGCATGCACTAGAGAATTCAGATTTCAACATATCTTGCTGTTTCATAATATACAAATAAAGTAGTTTAAAGATGTAAACAAATTGCATGCACATAAACTAGAGCAAAATCTTTAATACAGTATCTGAAAGCTATTATGCTTAAATAAAAAAATATAACTTATTAGTACTCATGTTTATGTGCCATTTTTGTCCTGTAGAGATTAAAAATATGGGGTTAGGGGCAGGATGGGAAGAATGGATTTTTCTGGTTTTGCTGTTGGTTTTATTTTTTTGCTTCACGCATTGGCAGCGGTACACTGGTAAGGTCAARTATGGCTTTTGCAAAACAATGTCTAATGAAAACACGAAAAAGCACAATTGGTTCAGGATCCAGCATCCTGATATTTTTCAGTCAAGAACAAAACAAAACAAAAATCAATATGATCTACGCTTTGAACTGGGTAAGCCATGCATTCCAAAAGACCTTTCTAAAGACATTTAAACTCTACAAGAACGAGACACTTTGTCGAGTGTAAACTCTTAAAAACTAAACACAGAAGAATCTGAATGACTCAAGCATCGTTTTCCGCTTCAAATGCTACTGAGTAAGTTTCACCGGTGGCTGCGGTAGCTGAAGTGATACTGGACTGTCTTCAGAATTAACTGCATGCCAGGAGCAGCTTTGCTTCTTTTTATGCGGGTAGGGTATCTTAGAAATCAAGTAAATTAACTGCACAATTTTTGGCTTGACTTTATCTTTGGCATAGGAGACGCCATTTTTCAAACTAAAAAGGACATGCACCATGCTGCATTCCAACAGTTTATGCTGAAAAGGCATATTTGTTGCTGCCTGGGTGGCAAGGGAAGACTTCTTATTTTGCAGAAGGCAGGGTGTTGARTGCAGCATCCTTTCCTCATCCTCCAGAGTGTTCAGTTAGACCAGGTACAGTTGCACACAGCGGCTGCCCAGGAGCTGTCCATTTCTCTCAGCCACTGCTTGCTTAGCTAGATCCAGGCTTGGAAAAGTCACCAACGCCTCGCCACTGGGCTGCCCACTAAAGTTGTAAAGCATGAGGATGGAATCTGCTTGGAGCTGCAATGGTACAAGAAGAAAAAATAATAAAAAAAAAACCCTATTAAGACCAGCAACAACACCTGGAAATGCAGTTTTTAATGCTGGTGCATTTTTTAGTGCATCTGGCTCACTCCACTCCTGTGTCCRTGGTGAAAATATTCTGGATGTTAAGAAGAGATTAAAGTAAATTTTAGCTTGGCAAACAGCAGCAGCTCTTATTCTGCTGGAGTGCTGAGTATAGTGATGTAGACATAATTCTGTGCAAAAGTTTTGCTAGAGAAGTAATTAAGATTAAAGGTTGATAAAAGGAGAGAGCTAGATGTTAATAGGAGGTGAATGGAGCAAGAAATACAGGCAAGAATAATTCTCGTACTATGGGAACTACTGGTCAAGTCACAAAGGCTGTTAAGGCATGTCAATACTCACACATAAAGTTTAAAAAAAACCCAACACACATGCCAAAAATAAAAGAGCTGTATGAGTTCTGTGTTGGGAGAATGAGCTGAACTCAACACAGGTATACAGTGCAAGGAAGATTTTTTCAGAAAAAATAGAGTAAAATTTGGCGCAAAACAGGATTAAATAAATACTTATTGTGATTTTAACAAGGCTAAGGAAAAGCAGGTTAGCAGACWAGATTATTTAGTCATTGGAGTTGATTTACTTTTGAGGGCATTTGCCCTCATAAAGTCTTAAAAGGCAGTTCCAAATTGCTGAGTTCAAAGCAGACATTACAGTCAACCCTATTGTACCCCATCCATTTTCCATAAGATGCAGGAAATTCTTCCAAGTTTGAACTCCTGGTTGTTGGAYAGAAACAAGTCTCAGTGAAGTTTCAAAATGAGAGACTGAAGGATCAAAAGCTCAATATACAAGGTTATTTGTTTTTTTAAAAACRCCATCAAACAAAGCAATGCTGGAAAACCAACCAGTTTTATGAATATTAATTCATGTTCATGTGACATATGTTCTCTTGAGTTTATAAAACGTTAAAATATTTAAGTGTTTCATTTCATTTCTGTAGAACTTGTGTGTGTCTGGTATACTACAAGAAACAGCAGGCTTCTCAGTTATTACCAATAGCATTTCATTTATGTATCATATCATATATCACCTTTACATTCAAACATATGAAAATAAGTCAAGTGCATGCCAGAGCTTCACTCACCCAAACACCGAGCAGGCAGTAAAAATATTCTTAAAATATAAGCAACAGCACACTTTAAAAACCAAAACCATGCATAAGACAGTTAGTACAAACTTTCTGTAATTTCTTCTCAGRGAACTAAAGTTAGTCAAGAAATAGCATGCAGAAAGAAATAAATAATCAGATAAAATACATCATCTCTAAAGCCCACTTCTAGTTTGGAAGCAATCTTGTTTTATTTCAGAGTAACCCTCTCTCAAAGACAAAGCTGTACAGAACTTGGGTTGAGCTGCAAATCTGATCTAAAAGATGCTCTGCTCTAAATCAGCTCTTTGCTGTTAATCCATATGGGATCAACTCATTTACCATCAATCCAGAATAGAATTTTAATATTTCAGCTCAGAGTCAGTTGAAAACATACATGGAACACATTTAGACCTCTGAGCACAGAGGAGAGCTTTAAAAACATGGTTTAAATAGCAGTATTAGTGTAATACCACWGTAGGGATCTAGAAATTCATAAGAGCTGCATAGAAAGTTAGCAGGCAAGTCTATACATTCTGCAAGCAACTTAATTAAAAGAGCTAAATGGACCCCTTTAGTTTCATTTAAAGACATACCGGGTTTAAGTTCTTATTTATAGATAATTCTAGAGAAATAGATTTTCTGTATGTACATGTGTGTTTTAAAGTTAGATTCAGATTCACACAAATCTTTTTCTTGTTTTTTTTTTTTTTAACTCTCTAACAGTGGTACCTGTATAATACTACTTTGTACCTCTTAGAATTCAGACTGAGCTACTTCATGAATTAGTCAAAGACTGTTTCCACGTCATACTTAGGAAAAACCAGCTGCTGATCTGGTTTTCCAGTTAGTCACCAGACCATGCAGTCCATCTGCTCCCTACAGATCCAACATGAGAAAACAACTGAGTTGATGGTTGTTAAAGAAAGTACATTTGTCTGTAAAAGGAATTCTCTCAAGGCACAGTATGTGACTGYCATTTTTAAACTGAAAGGTTGTTCTGGTTTTTTCTTAAAGAAAAAGAAAATGTACTAACTAATCAGTAGCCTTTTGAATAGAATACAGTAGTACAGTGGCATCATGTACTCCACATAGGCCATAACAAAATTTCTCTGAGAACTATGTGTAAGTGCCAAAAAATGCAGACAAATTTACTGTTAGCAAACCTMGTTAGTTGCATTAGAAAGTCACTATACCCAAAAAACCTCCTCTTGAAAAACKAATGTAATAGTTCACATTGCACTGGGGAGATCCAGAAGGAGACATATTAATTTCTAGCCAGTTATATGGTACAGAAAAGACACAGCCWGAGGTCTGGGGGTTTACACACACGCATTTGTGTGTGCTTTCCAGCAATATCAGGGAGAAAAACAATCTTCTACCACTCTACTAAAAGGAAAATATTGGACTGAAAGGTTCACATGCGATACAAGTATTAACAAATCCTTCTGGAAGTTGAACACACAATCAGAGCAGAACCAGGCAATCACTGCCTCCAGCACTGCTGCCCCAGCAGCCACAGATCACAGCCAGCCCATTTCCTTGGGTTAGTTGATTTTTGAAGCAGGAAGACTAAAACCAGGATCCCAATGCAAGCTACTAAGGGGGAAAGCCACAAGCAAAGATCTCTGTAGCACCAAGCCCTTCTTTCCCTTCACATTCACCTCTGGAGAGCCAGGCTCTGGCAGTCACATCTTACCTTCTTCAGAAGTTACAAAGTTACAAACAGACCCACTCTTTCGGTGCTTGTAACACACTCCTGGCTTGATCGCTCAGCTGAATTAGGCCATTGTAGTCATCAGGTGCATACTACAGTACAAGTGTGACATGGGACAATCAGCAAGAGAAGGAACAGTCTGGCACAGCAAGCCACACAGACCATCATTTGCAACCACAATTAAGAGCATCGGCTATAACAACTGGCAGGAGACACTGAATTGGACAGAAACAACTTTAATGTAAGATAAAAAAAATACATTAATTACATTACTGGTTGTAGAAATAAAGTTAATGCTTGTGGGCAATGTTCTAAACTGTGTATTTGAACTGCTCCTTATCAAGGAAAGGAAATAGCTCAGACCATGAAGTGCTCCTTTTTTCCTCCTACTCATGAGAGGGCAGCACCAGGTAACCAAACTCTTACATTTTCATAAGCACAATCACAAACCCAGTAATGGCTCTCACTGGGACAGATGAGCATCTTCCAGCCTGCACACTGAGGTGGGGGATCAGAATAATTGTATGGATCTCATTCAGATCTTTTATGCACTCATGGAAATGAAGTGCAGCTTCTCTAGGGTAGAGTGACAAACACTTGAGCTGCAGATAATACTTGTACTCCATAGACTACACCAATGTAATGAAAGAAAATCAATGCCCCAGCCTGAATGCATTCACAAGGCAAAATAGCATTTATGYTAGTGTACTTCTACACTGGAAAATGAAATAAACTGCACAGTGTAACTGCATCATGACAGGTTTGTAGAAGTAATATATTAAAATAAAAATAGTGACTGTACAGAACAGTCACACCATCAAATTAGAACAAAACCCTCATATACGAATCAGACCTAAGAATTCTTTGAGATCCTGAATATGAACAGTAATCACTCATACTACTGGCCTGGTACAAATATAACATATATAGTCAGGAAATACATCAATATGAAATACTGTTCTTAGCACATAATCTTTCCAAATCACATATCCTGGGAAGGGATTGAACATTCTTACACATGCTGCAAAGACTACTTGAGTGGTTCCTGTAATCCAGAAGACAATAGTGTTCAGCATAACCTGAGTTGTAGAATATCTTTTCAGTGGCAAGAAGAGTTTCCTGTCTCCCCCCAGACAGACTAATGCTTTAGATGATTGCCAAAYGCACACAATGTAGATGTACTATGCTGCCTTTCCTTTGATATTTCTATGATGCAAAAAGTCTCCTGCCAGCTTAGGGAGAAAAGGGGTATATTTGGGCATACAGAACACATATCCATCCAAAGGGAATYTGAAAAGGAAAGCACCAACCATCTCATACACACCTTTCACAGAAAACAATAACCAAGAGCCCAGAGAGCACAAAAGAAAAGAAACCCCCAGAAATTTACTACTGAATTCTAGCCACATCTAAACCCATGCCATTAAGTAAAAGACAAATATAAGAAGTATTTTCTAGATAGTCTCTGCCAGGGAACCAGACCGTGCAAATATTAGATTTATGAGTTCCCAGACCTGCCCTTGAAACAAATCTACAAAATGTAAGTTTACTCTTTGGAAGGAATGTCTCAAGATAGTACATACTTTAGATTATCAGTAGATGTACAGTAGGCAAAGCTCTACAGTCTTACTCTTGTAAGGGACAGCATTTCATAAGTTGCACTTGAAATGGAATAAACAATGTGGAAAATATGAAAGTTGGAAAAATATCCTGTACAGAGTTGTCAGAGCTTAGGCAAMGACATAAAGAAAGGGAGAAATAAAGAAAAATAAATTAATCAAAATACCTAGAAATAGAAATAGCATCTAATCACAAGGATAGTTAAGAGACTGCAGTAAAYTGAAACAGAAGCTGTGGAACAGTAAATTCTTCAAATAAAATGAAAACTACCCTAACTTGTCTGAGTAAGCACATGATTGTGAATCTTTCTGATTCTGTCTGCATTTCAAAATCCATAAGAACAAAACAAGAACATCCAACCACACAGGACCAAACCAAGGGTAAACTGGTTAATAAAGATGTAATAYACTAAACTTCCTCCTTGAATTTTCTTTTTCTTCAACCTATTTTATTTCTTTGTTCTTCTCTTGCTGAGAGAAATATGGGACTGTCTTYCCCTCACAGACTGTGCACAGATTTAACCAGGTCACTAACCAGTTAGTCATTGATTTCCATTTCATTTTTGTGGTTCCTACAGTGAATACTCAAAGCTCAGTCTAAAAACAGCACATACAAAGCAATCTAGAGAAACYAACCCACTGCTAAAAAAAACCAAAAAACAAAAAACCCAGCATTGAAACTGGAAAGTATATTTAGACACACTCCAACTGGGAAAAAAACAGGAGCAAATGATAGAAAAGGAAAACATCATAGGCAAAATGGCCRCTTCAGGAAGGCAGCTGCAATTCTTGCCCAAACCTCCCATAAACCTTATCACAGAACAGCTCCCAAAGAGAACTCTCAGACTCTGGAAAAAAGCCTAGCTAGAGCAAGCCTGGAATATAGAATCAGGTTTGATGGTAGGTAACTGCAACCTTGAGCACAAGAGTCAGGAGAAATACCCTACACTGGCTTTGCCCCTGGAAGTACATCAATTGTACCATAAGACTGCCAATACAAACACCCACAAATACCTGAATTCTGTGTGGAAGAGATACCACCTGAAGCTTCTGTGTATCAGAGACTGAAACAGGTAATGGCTGTTCCAAAAATACAGAGGATGTCACTTCAGTCTCTTGCTTCAAGCGTGGGAGGCAACAGACAGAAACTGTAACCTCTAATTTACTGGTCTCAGTCTCACAGATGCTTTCTCCACACAGGCAATGTTTCCAGGTGGGAGATAAATTTAGGAATAAAGTAAAACAAGCAGTGTGCTCTATTCTGAGAGTGTGGGGGTGAGCATGGAATAGTGTTTGTGTTGCCAGATGACTTCCAACCCCAATAAGTGGGAATTCTTCCTCTACCACTTCCCCTTTCCCTTCCCTAGTCAGAGGGTGCCATGCCTAGGACTGGCACACAGATGATGGGGTATCTCCCTCTCAGACTGCAGAGAATCAGATTTCAAAAGGATCTTAAAGGAAATAGAGAATACTCCTTTGTTTAAGCACACATTTCAGAGAAAGAAACTCCTAATCCCTAAAAAGTCAGCAACAATGAAGTCTGTTGTCCTGATAGAGCAGAGAAATGTCGTTAGTGCCCTTGGAATTTAGCCATCCATCCACTTCCCTTCACTTCCTTATTACTGTTTTAACCACAACTCACCCTCCTCCCCTCCATCAGCAAACCTTAAATTCTGCGTCTCTGAAGCCTTGGAGGATTAATATACTGCAAAAGCTCTTTATAGCTGCAGACAAAAGACACTTAAGCCCAGYACAGCTTTAAAGAGCACTATTTATTTTACGCCTTTCATACGCAGAAACATGTACACAAAGAAGTCCTTACATTTCCATCCCAGTCTTTTTCAGCAAATTCAGGGGGCTTTTARAAAGTTCAGATGGTGACCATGGCCCCTAAATCTTAGTCATCTTCTAGTTTGTTTTTGGTTTTTTTTTTACAGCTATTCTTACACACAACCTACCTAAATAGCAAGTCTGCTTTCTAAGAACTAATCCACAGGGTCTTTACCAGGCAGGCATGAGTTCACKTCACATTCATGCCAACCTCCAAGAAACCGGGCAAGTACTACCRAAAGGAGGCTGAATCCTGGCCAAGACAACAGCTGTGAACTGATTTTTGGTCAGCTAGGACCACAGGCACAGCTAAACTGCATCTGCTTTTACATTAACCTAACAGTTCTTGTAATGATMCCAACCCTGTCATTATTTGCATTCTCAGAAAAAAAAAAAATTTGTAAAACCGTACACCAACAAAAAGCCACACAAAYACACACAAAACCCAAACCAAAGAAACAACCAAACCAAGCTAAACAACAACAATAAAAAAGAAAACTGAAACCCCTACCCCAAAAGWGTCTCTAGTATTTGGAGACTAAAATATTTTGCATTGATTCCTTTAGTGGCTAAACACTAAAACCCATTAAGTATTTAGCCACTAAATAAAGAAAAGAAAAAAAAAAACACTTCAGTGAAAAATTTTGTTCTACTTTGCATCAACTTCACATAAATCCATCACAACTACTATCCCTGCTCAATCATTATTTACTGGAGTTCTCTCACTGCTTCTGCAGCTGTACAGAGTGATGGCCTGAAGTAATACYGAGGAGTTTTGCTGTATGTTATTGCTACATTTGCACCACTTCTTCCCCAGACTTCACCCCATGATACAAAATATGAGTTACTTTTCTGAACTCCTGAAGTCTCCTCACAATCCCATCCATGGATCCCTCACTTCAACATAAAGCCCAGAGACCAGGATCTTCTGAGCAGCTGGTGAATGGCATGGTGAGGGTTTTGTTGCTGTTTTGGTTATTTTGGAGGTTGTTGCTTTTTCAGTGTGGTTTTAGTTGGCTTGGATTTTGTGGTTGCTTTTAGCATTCCTTTAGCTACGTATCCAGCACATAACTGGACTCAAATCAGTGGCCCTATTGCTTTACACTACAACTAAAATGCAGTTTAATGTGAATTACTGAATCAGAGAGTACTAATATTAGATCTTTTGAGGATCACATTACACTATTATACAGAAAGGTGATGGGGAAAATTGCCATCTCCCTGATTATTGAAATTCTTCAAGGTTTTCAATCGCTTAATCCAAGTTACAATAAATACATGTAAGCTGGAAGGAATTTTCACCAAAAAAACTCCCAAGAAAACAGAACTGCAGGAAGAAACTGAGCTGCTGAAACACTAAATGAGAGGCTAATACTAATAAAATTAAATGAAAATTAAAATGCTGATCTGCAGACTTTTAAATTATTTGTTTTTAGAAGCATGTACTGATGTTGAGACCAGCTTGTTGAAGCCCATGATATCTCTTAAGAGGCAGGTCTGGTATGAAAAGTGCTTTCACTTAAGTAGCAACATGTGCACACATGCAATATATAGAGCCCATGAAGCCTGAAGGAAAAATTCAGAAGAGAATAAAGCAAGAACTAAAACTTAAACCCTGTTCCTTCCAGACCAGGACACACAAAGACAAAAATCATCCTTCAATTTCAGCATCTCTGATCTGGTTCCCAGAATACCAACACAGAAGACCATTGAATACCAACATCAGTTAGCTGCACACAGATTAAAACCATGCCCAAAACACTGATGATTATTAAGGGCTCACTTTATGAACGAGCAGAAGCATCGTGCAACAAATCCTTGGGCAGCAGCAGAAAATGAGAAAACAATGTGAAGAAAGGGGAGGAAAAAAGAAAAAAAGATTAGTTGTTGCTCCAGAGRTGTAATATTGTCCCATTACAGTAAGTCACCATCTCTTTTTCCCCTGAAGGAATGAATGAGTATAAAATTAGCATTACCACAGGTGGGATTCCAAGAACAATTCAAAAGAATTCCTGGTTGTTTATAAGATTTTGAACCTGATCTCATTTGCACAACATCTTCTGAGGAAATCAAAGAGGTGACCAATTTAACAGCAGTAACTGATGGTCACAGGAGGTTGCAGCAGCAGAATATAGGTTTCAACTTGTGGCAAAATTTCCGTTCCTATAACCATTTAATTGTGCAATACAAACACCAGGAACTGCTCTCCAAATGCAGAAATGAGAAGAGCAAACTGAGCACGAGCCACAAAGTCCAGGTTCACTAAGCTGAAGATGTAACAAAAGGCAGAGGTGCTAGAGGTGGTCACTGACTTGTTCCATGCATGGACAGGTTCAGACCACATTTTTCAAAGGTGCAGTTACACTTCTAGCTGAATTTCAATTTAGCAAATAAGTTTCCATACTTAAGGTTTTAATACATCCACCATCTATCCACCAAAACCCCCAGCCAGTAAAAAACAACTAAAAGGCAAAATTTCGATGGCTAAACAATAGGATGAATGTTTATTACTTCTCTGGGTATTMTGAAAGCCACAAATAACTGAACTTGGTTTGAACTCTGGAAAAATCTGTGGAACAAAAAGCCCTAAAATACAATATGCAGTTTTTCATTTTACTGTTTGTCAAAATTCACCACACTTCTTACGTGATAATCTTTCTCCACTGAAAAAMAGAGCATGCAGAACTGCTTTCAAAACATAAATGTAACGTTCAAAGAGAAGACACAACAGGTAGAGCACTGCATCTTCCAAATACTCAAAACTTGGAGCGTACACATTTAAGCATCTGTTCTCAGTCTACATTCATTTGCATACCAGATACCTGGCCCAACAAATTTAAGCTCATTGTCTTCTAAGAATCGAGAGAGAGAAGAGAGAGAGGAGAGAGAGGAGAGAGAGAGGAGAGAGAGAGGAGAGAGAGAGGAGAGAGAGAGAGGAGAGAGAGAGAGGAGAGAGAGAGAGGAGAGAGAGAGAGGAGAGAGAGAGAGAAAAAAGAAAGAAAACATACCATGCCTGAATGTTTCCTATTACCTCTTGCAATATCACTGTTATCCCAGAATGATGAAGGACAAACATGCAAAGATTATTGCCTTTGACACAAATCCCTTTTTCACTTGCAGTAGTTTGAGAACCACAAAGAGGATTTCAAGTCAGAGCTTCCAAGTAGTACCCAAAAGGGCAGAGTCGGAACTGTGTAAGTGCTGTTACCCATAGGGCTTAAATACTCACCAGAACATATTCAATTACCTTTCCTTTTAGCAAATATGTCATGGCAAACCATGGATATAGATACAGTATCCTCTGAGWCAAAAGGCAGAAGACATCAAATAARGGCTGCTGGAAAACAGTGTTCGTAGCTGGTGCCTTTTTTTTTTTGACTTATCAAGAAGATAAATTTTTGCTCACCTGAGAGCATTTCATCAGTCCATACAGACTRACATCACCTACAGTATATTTACTGTCAATAAGCACAGCATGGATAATACAGCTTTTCTTTAGTTTGTAATGTAATACAGCTTTAATGAAAGATGCTCCTGCCTGTAACCAAAATAATTAGCAACTGAAACAGTGTTTGACCAAGACATCTGTGTTTCCTTTTGCAAGTCACCACACCCAGCACACAGGTCTCTGTATTAGAAATCAGCAAACTTTCAGTGTTGAAGGTCAAACACTGACCCTACCAAAAGGCTCCCACCACCAAGCGGCCAGGACTGAAAACTTTTAGYAGCCTCCACTTTCCTGTGGCAGCCCTCACTTCCCCTTTGCAGCCCCAGTCACACTGGGGCTCTGAGTTCTTCAAACTCAAACCCAGACACCAAATCACTGCTTCCAGATCAGGATTTATTTAATAAGAAGGAAGGCAAATCGTGTGTTACTCTTCAGTCTGCCAGTTAAATATACAACAARCATCTTGCAGTTTCCAAAAGCTCTTGCTTGCTCAGTTTGGCTTGCACTGATCAATACTCAGAGGTCCAAAGAGGTCTCAAGGAGAGGGTTGCATACTAACCTGGTACCCCTGGAAGAAACTGAGTATCTCCTTCATTCCTGTGTTATATGGCAAGCCCTGCATCCGCACCAAGGCTCCAGGCTGGGGCAGGATGGGAGTGTGGGCGGCAGTGGCAGCAGCTGCCACAGCTCCTGGGGGAGCTGCAATGTACCCCACCGTGGTAGGAGATACTGGAGGGCTGAAAGAGAGAGAGAGGGAGCAAAATTGTTACAAAAACCAGTAACTGGTTCTACTACTCAGAACAGGCAAAGATGAAACTGAAAACTTATATTTGAAAAATAATCCAAATATAACAGAAAAACAAAGTGTCCCGATGYGGATTGTTTTGTGGACTATTGTTTTGTGGACTTTCTTAATTTCTCTTAAGCATCTCCTGATCTATTTTTAGAGAAGGGAGGGAAGGGRAAATGGCTAACATTTGTAGTTAAAGACACAAGGAGTGGCATTTGTTATTTCACAGGGAAGTAGAAAAAGTAGCTGCAGATGACTTGTTTTAAGATCATTAATGAAAACACAAAGAARTAAAGGGGAGAGGTGTGCCATAGTATGAAAAGGAGGAAAACACCCTAATCTGGCATTTCTGAGCCACAAAATAGYGAGTAATTAGCACCTCCATCTCTGGTCAGGGCCTATTTAGCAAATTGCCAGATACTCAAGCTAGCAAGTGTCACACAAGCCTAGGAGCTATCAGTGAACAAGCTACTTCCCCACAACTCCTGTACTAGACTTCAGTGACTCATGCTGATACCATCTGTGGAAGGGAAAAGGTGGAGATTTGCTTTGCTTTCACATGTAAAAATGTTCTTTGGTCWCATTGATGCACAAAATTAAACCAAGTACACACCTATGATGAGTCTTTCAGCATGAAAACAGTATTGTAAGTAAAAGAAGAGGTGAGGGTAGAGGTGTGGATTGACACAGCTTCTCTTCTGACCAAGAAATAAAACTGCCTTGATGACATTGCCTCAGTGCCAAAAAACCCTTTTTGGCCAACATTATAATGAGATTCAAGAAGTAACCACAGAGATGAACCCTTTACAAGGTCACAGAGAAACAGTTAAAATGCTTTCTGCCTCTGTTGCTGAACATTAAGTTCCCAGGACTACSTGCACTAGAAGTGCAAATTTAAGAGCTGTTCACAAGTGACCACAGAGTCACCTACTGCACTGGGATGGAAGGTCAAGAGGAGCAGTGAAATCTCGGGGTTACCTGGGATAGTAAGCTGTGTARTTCATGTAGAGCTGAGCAGCCTGGGCTGGGTAGTAGGTAACAGTTGGAGGAGCAGCTGCAGAGGCCTGGGGCGTCCTGGTGGATGGCAGGAGGGCTTGTGGCTGGTAAAGGGCTGCTGCTTCTGCTGGGATCACAGCTGCTGTTTGGAAAGCAGCATACGCTGGTGGGGAAAGACCTAAAACCAAACCAGGACAGCAACAAAAAAGCAATCAGAATGGAGAAGTCTCAGATGAGTAACTCCTCTCCTGCAGCAATGTGATTAAAACCATCTGGCCATGATTGATGAACCCTTGAGCAAAGACTGCTCTCTAGCCTCTCCCCTGGAGACCTTTGTTACAYTGCCATGAAAAACAACCTGGGCATTGGGAATGAGTAATTCCTAAAAGTCCACAGCTCCTAGATCTGAGCAGCCTTGTCTATATGTAAATGGAAAGTAGGGAACTTCAGAGTTAATAAAAGAAAGCATAAAGCCATATGCATAGAGAAAGCAGGCGTGCACACCAACACACCCTGGTGTTTTCTAACAGAAGTTGTACTCTGTGGGACAAAAGCACCATAATAGTGCTTGGGCATCCACATGGGTGCACACATGGGCATCCATAACTACTGACCATGAGACTTCATGTATAAGCTTCCTGAGACTTCCAAGAGTATTTTTAGGATATAGCAAATGGAAGGGAGAATACCCCACTAGATCACTAGTCTGATGGGTTTTGATGAACAAATACCTAATTTGTACAGGAACAATAAACTTGGCTTGGTGTGCAGTCAAATTGGTTTTATATACTATATTTGGCAGCTTTTTACTATTTTGCAAATACATCAGTATCTGCTTTGTGATTTGGTAGTGAGACTAATTAGAACAATACAGTAAAATTCCATTATAGCTCCTCAGTAAGGTTCACTATAATCTTAAAATAAAAAAATCAAAATCCATCCAACTTCACCACTCTATTGTTGGTTATTATATAATCCCAGTGGGTGTTTTCCTTCAAAAATAAGCCCAAAGAGTACCTTCTGAATGCTCTAAGGCAAGATAGCAAGAGCACTCATTGGCAGCTGGAATATAGAACTTCTCCCCATTTTAAAAATCCCTCTCATTGCAAGTAGGTTTCACTACAGGCAAGTCTACTGCAGAGCTCAGAAGAACAGTACACCCAYAAAAAGCAAAGTGTGCAACAATTTCACTGGCAAGGCCTTGCTGCCCTCTACTCACCACCGAAAATACAATAAAAATGCCTCTGATCAGTCCCATTATTGCCCAAAGGGAACAATTCCAATCTTAGCATGTAAACAGATGGATGATTATTGATCATGGCAAAACCCGAGTCAAAAGGTGAAAGGCCACAAAGCTTCAGCACCTACCACATATCAGCCTTTAGCAGCAGAGAGCAGAAGAATTGGAGACTTACATGGTAACTTACATGGCGGTGGGGATAAGCCACTACGATTTAAAGTGCCACCCATTAAAACAAAGTTCATCTCCTCTCCAGAACACTGGAATACTTCCACATAACGGTCCTTCATCATTTTTTTGTGACATTTTTGAGCCACCATAAAGGCTTTGTCAGCAGATTTCATTTGGATAAAAGCATCACCTGACGGTCGTCCCTAGGGGAGGCGGGGAAGTAATTGTAGGTCAATCTGTTATGAAATCACCCAGATCACAAGAAATGCAGAAAGGACTAAGATCAAACATYTACTGAAAGCCTGTATCCTTATTCCTTTTCTGGCACGAGTGACTCGCAACTCAACAATTCTATTTAGGAGCAGAAAAATCAAGMCTCATGCAACAAGTGCCCAGTTAACACAATGCTGCTTCAGTCCTCTGCAGAAAGAAACAGAATCATGTAGCAYAGAAAAAAATTTGGAGGTCTCTCATCCAAGAGCTGTTCAAAGCAGGACTAACTTTCAATTTACATCAGGCCACTCATGGCCTTCTCCACTTGAAACCTGAGCATCTCCAGGGGTGAAGGTTCCATATCACCTCTGGGAACCTGTTCAGGACCCTAGCTAATTTCTCATTGTGATTTTATTTTTTCCCTTTACCATCAACTGGAATGGGGTTTTTTGGATGTAGTTTATTCACATTGTCTCATTCTTTTGCTGTGAAGCTCTAGGAAGAGCTTCAGTAAAGTCCATAGCTGCATTGGAAGTTGATTTCCAGGCCTGATTTTCTGCAATCTGACAGATAYACCTGTCTGTATAAAATACAAAAAACTTTCTTAACCAAAAAAATATACACACACAAAAAGCCCCCTAAACAAATATAGTAGATCTCTGATTTGTTTTWTTTAATACCTCAGTATTTTTGTCATTAAGAACTTACTTTTAACACAAGACAACAGGGAAAATATATCTCTATGATCACATCATTAAAATACACCCAAAGCACAATTTTTAATTATCATCTCTCTTTAAAGCCTGAGCAACCRCTAATCAAGTTAGAAAAAGCTCATCTTGACACAAAGAGCACTCAAGCAACATAGCAGGAGCCCTGAAGCTGACAGAGCAGCTATGCCATCTAAAGGAGACATTTCYGTTGTGTATCTCAAGCCTCTGGCTGACTCCAGGATAAAGTTATCATTCAAAGAACAAGCTTCATCTTCCCCAGGCTGATGCATATACATATACAGAGAGACAAAAGCAAGGGTGCATGTAAAATGGGAAGAGAAATGAAGCAAAGACAGACAAGAACTTTGTATTTTCCCAAGGCTGGAGAAGACTAAAGCCAAGATCAGGTAAGCTGCCCTGACTCCTAACCTGTTCAGTCAATGCAAAGTTACTCCTCCCATGCAAAATGCTGTTACCTGCTGATTAAGGACCATGTGAACTCCATGGGGCTTGATATCCCCCGTGGCATCTCCCATAAATTCCAAGATGTCATCAATGCCAGCAGTGTAGGGAAGGCCCCTGAGCCGCACGCAGTCGCGGACGCTGCCCGTGGCGATGGTGTACGGAGGGGGGATGACCGGGATGATGGGAGTTGGAAGGGTTGGAATAAGAGGTGTTGACATGTATCTGTTAAGTACCTGTTGGCAAAAAACCCACAGCAATGCAGATTTACAATCATCTGTCTCAGTACAGAGCAGTTCTCACAATACCATTTCCAACAAACCCTTCTTTATACTAAGTTACTGCAGTTACTTTCCTGTGAGGCATTTGAAAGTTTTAAACTCACAAAAGGAGAGGGGAARGCTAACAAATTCAATTTGCCAGACCCCAATAACAGACTTTTCTCATGTCAATTTAAAAAAAGTTAAAAGTCAATTACTGTTTATAGTATCTCAAAAAGGAACATTTGAAGTCACATCTGTGCTAATAAACCAGTATTGCCACATACAGTTCTTAATTAAATCAGGGTAAATTAAAACCAGTCATTTTGAAAGAACTGAGACCTGAAATAGCTGGTAAGTGAAAGCACTAATTTTAATTTATTTTAAAACCTGATTGGTTAAGTGAGGGTGCTTATTTATTTAACCCCAGTGCTCATCTCCAAGTACAGATTTTCTGAGGAAAAAATAAAAATTAAAGATAAGAATATAGAAGACTTTGATCTCAACATTTTCTCTTGATTMGTTTCCAAATGACAAAGGGAACGTATGACACATGTAGGGGCTTACTGCTGGAAACCATTTTTACTGATGATTATCACAAATAAACACATTCTACTGAAAGAGGTTCTAAAAAACAGGTCACAAAGCTTTAGTTTTGTTAAAAGTGRTTTGGCTTAGGGAGTTTATTTCAAGAATCTCCTTGTAATGTATTTCAGGACAGAAATCTCTCTCAGTTGTGTGGAGAATATTGCAATTACTATGTACTCAAATAAGTAGATGAGAGCTGGCTTTACTTTTTGTAATTACTCAAACWAGTAGCCCATAATTTCCTAAGAAATAATCTCTTGCCCAAGCAGCAAAAAAGTTTGGGTGTCAGTCTAGACAGCTGTCATAGAGGAAGAAGCAACGACATTTTGGTAGAATATAAGTTATAATCAAGCCTCCCTAAAAAACATGGAAGCAGAGACTTGGTCACTGTGACAGAGTTCCTTAGAGGATTTTGCTTCCTTCTCTCTCAGGAGGGAAGTTGTGGGGGAGAGGGAAATGGCACTTCCCAATCTTCACAGCACACAGATTCTTGGCTGTTGTAATATCCATCACAGTAGTAGCAACGACATACAAATGTGGATATCCTTTCCCTTGCCCCATCCCTTCTACAGAAAGATTTCATCTGTCACAYAAATTGCACAGTAACTGTATTACACTTTTATAGCCAGTGGTTATGCAAACACCAGACCAAACCTAATAGYGGTTCCCTCTGGAGCCACCAGTCTAGAAATAATCTGTGTCAGGAAGAAAAACACAATATGTGATGTTTTTCATAGGGACAAACTGCCGGTGACAAAATAAAATGGTTTTACCAGTTTAAGAAGGTAATGATAGGAACTGGTGAAGGATAGGGGAAAAAGGAAATATATCACCTCAGGGAAAAAAAATCACTTCCTTTCACCAAAAAATTGGATACATCCTCTTAATTCTTAGTTGCCAAGAAAGCAGTTGCTCATTTCATGCATCCAGATTTGGATTTAATATTAGAAATTCTGTACATGGAGACTAGTAATTAAAGACCATACTGCAGATTTTCAAGAAGTATTACTACAATACTATCAATCTACAATATTTTTAGAATTATTTTTGTGATTTCAGTCAGCCTTTAGGGAGAAGAGAAACATGAAATGATTTTCACTTTATACTCTGAATGATGGTAAAGAAAACAACTCCCAAGCAGTGGCGGGTTAAAAAAACCCAAAACAAACACCCCCTCYCCAAACACAGCAAAACCAGTGCTGCACAATTTTCCATGCCCATTAGGAAATATGCATTGATCTTTCTTGACATTTTTCATTTAATAAATGTTCATGGTTCTCTACAACATATTTGTGTGCAAATGTTAGAAGAAATGTTTCAACTGTTCAGTTTTGAGTCTCACAACCAATAGTTACAACCTGTTGGACCTCTGCTGCTGTGCTCCTGAAGAGTTCAATGTAACGTTTTCCAAGTATTTCTTTGTGCTTTTTAAGTGCATTCTGTGCATATTCTTCACAGGAAAATAACACAAATGCATCTCCTGTGGGCCTGCCATCTGGGTACTTGACAAAGAGAAGTCCCTCTTTCCCTCCTGTGACTGGGCACTCTGGCCCCAGGAACCCCAAGACATCTTCCTGGGTAGCAGTGAATGGAAGGCCTCTCATCCTGATGATAACTTGATTCTCCTTGGATAAGAACTGGGCTACTTCATTGGAGGTGCCTGGCAGAGAAATAACAGCACAWGGTCAGCCAAGAGCATGTGGTCAGTGCTGGGCACCCAATTCCAGGGGATGCAGCAGCAGCAGGGAAGCACTAAGGAATAATACAGTAGGTAAGCAGCCAGCAACAAACCCAACACTACTAACTCTCAGCAATCTGTTATGAGGGGAAAACCTCTTCATCTGCAAGTGCTTCATATTTAAATGAAATCGGAGCAAAGATGAGATTAGTGTGAATTAATACAAGACACACGGATGCTTCCACTGCAAAGGCTGGTCTTCCTCCCAAGAAGGAGGAAAGTCTGTGAAAATCACAGCTCAAATTCTCACAGCTCAGTTTCAACAACTTGACAGGGTCAAACATTCTTGGAAGACAAAACAGGAAAAGCTCATTCATTTTCCATTTGCATCCTCAGTCAAGGAAAAAAAAGAACTTGAACAACATTCCTATGAACTGAAATAATCACATTGAACTCCAGCATCACTTACCTCCTGCAATTTTTAAGAATTCTTCCCCAGTTGCTTTGTAAACCTTGAAAGAAAGAACAAAAAAATCCACATGAAAATCACAATGTTCAGCTTTAAACCACRCACACACTTTCAAGAGAATTGTGGTTTGGTACTTTGAATAAAACAGAAGTGCAGTTTGGTTTTAAATGAGAACMTAGCTTAAAATATTCAGGTTTCTCTCCAAAGATTTGTCTCAAGTCACAACTTTTTACCTCAATGTATCTGCTCCCCATGTGATGCTTGTGCCTTTCCAGGGCAAGGTCTCTCTGTTCAGAATTGACAAACCGAACCAAAGCCTCCCCATTTCTTCTTCCTTGGGAATTCAGGCAAAGAGCCACACCACCTCTGGAAGGTAAAGCCAACAAATATAAGTTTAGTCTGAATCTTCAATACATTTAAWAAATAACTGTGTAAGAATAGTAAAGGAATCAGACTTAAACATGAAGATTACAGATTGGAAAAGAAATCGCTACTATCCAAAATTTAATTTTTGTTGTAACACAATTATACTTTAAAATCTGCTTGAGATCATGGATCTCATGTTGTTCACCACTTTCTCAACTCCCATAATGTGGCCTGTTTAGGAGATATAGAAGAATAATAAGTTGGCACAAAATTAAAGCTGTTTTCATGTCTTGGCCTCTGCTTTGATTAATGCAATAGGAATTTCTCCCTTTTGAAACTAGCCATAAATGAATGTATATTGGTTTTCAATTGATAAGTCTCTTTTCTTCTTCACACATTTCAAAACTTTTTCTTGCACCCCTAAGGCTGGTAAACCTGTTCAGCTGTCATGCCCACAGCATGGGAAGGGGTCAAATGGGGAAAGACTGAAGGACTTCAGTGGGGAGAGTGGGGGATGTATGTAAAACAAATATTAAAGGGACTTGCTATTAAAGGCAAAGTGATAAAGCAAGGCAAATTCTCCTTATCTTACTTGGCAATGTTGAGTCCTTTGAAAAATCGAGCAATGTCCTGGTCTGAAGATTGCCATGGCAAACCTCTGGCACGTATTACYGTCTCACTGTCCACAGTTTCAGACTTACTGCTGCACAGAAAGAAAAAAAGAAAACAAAGTAAGCTTTCATCCAGGTTTTCCAATATTTTACCAAACTTCAGATTGCAACTAATTGAATTGCAAATTGGGAGTATATTTTCTGTTGAGACTCTCCTATCTCCATTATTCCTTTCAATAAAGAAAGAGAAGATAACTTGGATAATTCCTTTATATCTACAACACTGTAGATGCACAATGTTGTCACCACATTGCAGTTCCTTAAACAAAAAAATAGGACAACTGCCTCAATGTAAAGTAATGAGGAATTGAATTAATTTTATTTGAAAGATCTAGCAATCCAAGCAACACAAATTACTTATGCCTAAGAGATTTCAGTCTGGTCACTGAAATACATTTTTAAAGAATGAGCCATCCTGTCCCTTCATCCCTGAACCCAACACTCAATTCAGCATGGGTGCAAAACCACTTTGRGAAGCACCACACAGCTCAGCTCATGCAGGGTGCACTGGCCAGTGCCCTGTTGACTTAGGGAAAGTTCACAAATATTTCTTCACCCTGGGTAAGATAAAACAGCCTCGCTGCCATGCAAAASAGAAGCAAGAGAACAAAGAGCATTTAACTTGCAGTGACTTCAAAGAGRTGGACTAAAGTACAGCATTCAGCATGCCAGCCACAGTCTGGCTGCACTGCAGTGACTGCTGAGTACACTGGGCTGTTCTCAGGAGCCAGCCTGCTTTCACATGACCGTGGGGAAATAGTCACAAACTTTCCTTGCTGTACACAAGATTCATCTTTGTTTGTAAACAACCGTGACAAGGGCACTTACCAAGGACCTGTTTCATACTTGTGTTTCACAGTTTCAGGCTCAGTAAATACGTGATCTGTGACAAAACAAGAAGTTTAAATATAACCAGAGTCAGAGATTACTTAAGAATGACAGCACCACTGCCAATTCTTTCAGAARAGAAGGATTTCAGCATTCAGTATAAATAGGTAACTTACTACAACCTTCTGAAAGCATGCTGAAAATGATAGCCACCATGGTCTTCACTTGCCACACGCCAAAGTCCTCCTCTGCTTCATCTGTCCCTAAGCCTAGATCTAAACAGGTGATTATAGAAAATAACAGAGTTGCACAATCCTTTGTAAACAAGTCATAAGGTTTTCCTGATATTAGCACAGAACTAATAATCAAATGTACTGGTCTTAGCGGGGACATGTGGCTATTAGACATGTTACACTGCTCATAAACTGGTTTATATTCACTGCAACAGACAACAGTTTGAAAATTATTGAGAGCTTACATAATTTCAGTGTTAACAGTTCAAAAAAGGAAAAGCTGACTAAGTTCCTATCACTTTAAACATAACTGAACTTCAATCTCATTCAGATGGGCCCCAACAATCCCTCTAATTTGAACTGAGATGTAGAGTATTGTTTGGGGGGGKTTTTTTGCCTTATTTTAAACTCATTTCAGTCAGGATCATGCTAGACAACTATTATCTGCTAACAGTCGAAATCTGCAGGCCAGCTGGTGCTAAAAATCCCACTGACAGCTCAGCTTTTCCTTAAAGATCAAGTACCAATGCAAGTGATGTTTTTCTTTGGCAGATTTACTAAATATGGTTTAGAAATCAATTAGATTCAATTAGGGGGAAAAAAACATCACAAGCAGAGCCACTCCCCTGACACACACTTAAGTAGACACTCCTTTCACTTTCCCTGTGAGTTTATAAAACCCACATCTAGTTTTATTCTTCTAAACTCTGTTACAATCACAGAGATAAAATGCAAGGAACTGAACTGATTGTGGGATATAAGCTGCAGCAAAAGGATACATTCTGCCATGGTCTTGATAGTCTGGTCTTTCACGGCGGCTGAACTAGGGTAACAAGTGTGGAATTCTTTGCGCAGATCATAAAAGGAATAGAAGCAGTCTGACAACAAGAAGTTCTACAAGGAAGGMAAAAATATTTGTTTTATACATGCTAATCCTTTAAATTTCAGGTAATACTTTTGAACTGAATGAGGCACTCTCAGAAATCAGGTAGTTCCACGTCACCAGCTTATAGGTGATGGAGCAGTTTGGTTCCTTTGTAACGCAGTTCAAATTCCATAACTCCACAGAACTGGATGTCTACAAGAACAAAGTCAAATAGCCTCTGGGAGCCAGACCCATGCAAAACAGCTGGAGAAGATGGCTGGGAAAAAAATATTTTAAAATATCTACGTTTTGCTRTTTAGTTCCCATTTTTGACACAATTTTATCTTTTGCAGCTACACTGAAAAGCAGGTTTGTACCAAACCACAATGACRAATTTTAAATAAATATTGTCACAGAATACAAAATCTCTTTCAGCAACTTTCAGAAAAAGACCCAAGAACTGGCCAGCTCCTTCCATGTCAGCAGCTCTCATTCTTGTGGGGCTCCTGCAGGCCCTGCTAAGCCAGCAAACTCAAGAGTCACCACCTTGCACAAAGGCAAGGTTCTCCTCCATGTGCATGACAGGGTGTTCTAAACCCTCCAGGAACTTGGAGCAGAAACTGCTGCTTCATGTGGGAGTAGCAAAGATGCAGCTCTGCTTCCCACTGAATAAATGCAGATGGGGAACCACTGCCAGGCCACATCACCACCTGTGTCCTTACCCTCCACAGGACACTGGTTTAACACAAGGCTAAGCAAAGCAATARTTCTCCATCACTTCTGTTGAGGTTTGACCTGTACCTCTGTTTCTACTCCACACACAGAATTCAAAGTTCTTGTATTGCTTCTGACTCTATCCTGTTTTTCCTAATTTTCCTCTTCCTTACAGTCATCTGGGAGTCCAAGCAGTGTGGCTGACTTTCAAGAGCAAGTGCCTAAAATAACTGCTCAGGGCTCAGGCAGGGAGGGGATCATCTTCAGTAGTCTTGGGAGACTCCAGCTCCCAGGTGGAATTGTATCACTCCCCTCCCAGTGCTGCCTCTCTGCACCGGTTCCGATCTTGTACCTTCTTGGATGTTTCYGGGTGGAGAACTTGTCGGATGAGTAACTGGCCATCACTGCAGAGTGTGTAAGAGCTCCTTCCAAGTACTTTCAAATCACTGGATACCAGCTGACTAAACTGGAAAATCAAGTGAAAAATTTCATTGTACTGAGTGATAATTTAATGCACTATCATTGCTTCAGCACTTTTTTTTTTAAAAGGAGATGAAGTAATTCAACATTTGTAMAAGTTTTTGAAAAAACATGGTGGAGAACAGACATGGGCTCCTGATTAAAGAAAGCAAATAAACTGCATGCATTTGTGGAATAGTAAACAAGAACACCCAGARTATAGTAAAAAAAAGACTAATTAGGAAGATATGGCAGCATTATGAGTTCATATGAAAAGTGATCATACTRTACTGGTAATGTACAGAATCTGAAGTAACTATAATTTAAGTTATTCATTATTTGAAAGAACTTTGAAGATAAATCACAATATTGATTTTKCAACACCCTTTCTTCACCTATAGCCCCTCTGATTTTGATTATATCCTTAATAATTTTTTTTAGTTCAAAAACAAAAAACCTACTCATTAGGTTTTAATAATGTTTCAAAAGTCATATATAAAGAAAACTCAAAGAAATAGTGATCTAATATCTTCAAAAGTAAAACGATAATCAAGTCACATCCAAGCTAATAAAGTTCTTGGTACAGATAAAGTGTTATGAATACTAGATTTAAAAAAATTATTCCCAGCTCTAGGATGGCTAACCCCCAACAGATTAATTCTCAAGAGGAAAGGGCTCCAGCTGTCTTATTCTACATTATTTTCCATCCTTAGATAACAGTTTCCAGCCTTTTATTACTCTATACCAGTGTTAAATTCCTAGCTCCTAGTAAGTCAGCTAGCATATTATAGTACCTACATGTATCAGTAAGCAGTAGCTTGTTAACTAATTTTCAAGGGGACAAATGTAATTATTCTAAGCTTCCCTCTTGATGCTACTTCCTCCCAGGAAAGCATCACCTCATAAACAAGCAATAATTACAATCACAATGCAGTAGCCACCCACTGCTCTCAGCAACAGATTATAACTCCAAAACAACCACCCCCAAAAGCAAATTACAAGTTGACTTGAGACTCAGACAATATCTTTGTGCTGTCTTTTAACCTGCATATGGGGAGAAAAGAGAGTTGGTTTGTTTTATCACAACACATGTGACACTACATCATTACAGTCTCTGCCCAGGAAAGGTGATGTCCTAATGACCTGATCCCACAGCTACACAGAACTCACAGTGTGAGCAAGTGTTGCAGCACCTGCAGCCCAAAGGTAAGGCTCCACAAGGGAAAACACATGTATTGAACATGATTTAGAAGGACAGAGACATGATTACCCAGGCTTTATTTCAAAATAACTGCTCAAACCAATCCAGGCCCTTTTCTAGGCTTGGGCAGCTGACCAGAGTTCCACTACCATTCTGAGTTTAGAATCCTGTAGTAGTGGGTACTACACATCAAAACAGGGAACTGAGAGGCAGAGCTGGGTAAGAAGGGGCTCTCAGCTCAGCACCTTGTGTTAAGTGGCTTCACCTGCAGATATATTTACAGATATARATATGAACATATCTATAAAGTGAATTTATTTAATAGCAGAGAACATATTTGAAACTATAAGAAGGGTGAATATCCCCACAAAACAAAAACATTTATAATGCAATTCTCTGCACACTACCAAAACACACAAAAAGAACAAACGCACCACAAAGAGGCAAAATAACTAACTAAAAATCAACCAACCCAAACTTGCAGATTCCCAAAGCCCGTTTCCTCCCAATTGCTAATATAGGTTGTGGTCCTACCACAAGCTGAAGTCTTGAAGAACCTGAGGCTTTAAAGCCAGTTATTGTTCAAAGATGATTTAGTCAGAAAATTGAGATCTAAGAGTGCTCAAAATACCTCAGTTGGTGTGTAAACATCAGAAAGAAGAAAATTCCAGTGGACTCYGGAGGAACCACTTCAGAAAAGTAGCTCTGTGGACGGCCACAGTCTCAGACCAACAACAAATATTCTCACCACAATAACACACATGAGAATTGCTTTCTTACTAAATGCAGCAACTTATTAGGGTTTTTTTTGTTTAACTAATGCACACAGTAAAGAGCAAATATTTGTAAAAAGGGGTTGGAAATGGTGATAGGAATCAGCCTCCAGAGGGGGTGCACAGGCATTCTTGCTGAAAGGAAGCAGAGTCTTACTGATGAACAGCAATAAAACACTCCCCAAACCTTCAACTTTGTACCCTGTGTTACTGGAGATGCTCAAGAGCCAATACAGGGAGTGCAGTTAGGGAGCTATTTTGATCAGATATAAGAAGAAATCTAACCCACACAACCTGAAGAAAGCAGCAACCTCCTGCTGTACACATAAAATGTAAGAACTGTAGATCAAAAAGTTGTCATCAAGTCAGAAAACAAAAGGAGAAAAATGTTTGCACAAGGGAGGAAATGCTCAGGTCAAATGGTGTAAGTCAAGTTAGTAAAAATCAAGACTGTTGCACTGAAAAATTCACATTTTTTCCAGGTGGTRTTTCCCACACAACCTACAGTTGAAAAGAAAACACAGATATTTTCAGAAGCCTGTACTAAGAAGATGCCAGAGTAGTAAAATATTGCATAAGGACACTGATAAGGCCAGAATTCCAACTGTACTAAGGTTTAAAGMACTCCCAAGGATCAGGATTTGTTTTTATTTTTACCAAGCGTTAGTATTTGCACTGCATATTTATTAAATGTCAGTGATAACATTCAACATTGCAAACTCCTTTCCAGTGGAACAATCAACATGTCAAAACAATACTCTACTTTTCTTAGCAAATGCCAGCAGCTTAAAGTGCCTTAGATAAACTGCCACAGGGTTGGCAGGCCTTGTTGGGAGCTTATTTAGAAAGTCCTATTTTAAAACCAGCCTGTTTCAAACTTTGGGGTGTACTGCTTTGGAAGAGGGCAAGAAGACTGTGGGAAGAATAGTCAGGAGACATGAGCAAACTTTGTTATCCAAACCAGCTCAACTATGGCATGGGTTAACTGAGGAGAGGAGGGGTAGCAGAGTGAATGGGAAGATTCAYTCAGGATCAGAGCATGGGGCAAAATAGCCCCAGAGGAACGACAGATATTTGAGATTAGCCTGAAGTAGCTTCTTTCACACACAGGAGATGTCTCCTAATTCTGCAGAGGTTGAGTATGAAAGGCATAGCAGCTGTGGACCAACTCTTGCTGCTATAGATTACACTGGACCCTCAAGTATTTCAGGCAATAGATACACATTAACACACGTGTCAAACGTGTTAAAGCAGCTAGGGCAGATGTGTTTGTAAACCCACATTGTTCAGCACAACAAGCCACAYCAGTTAAGCAATTCAGCATTGCCCAGGAAAAGCCATCTTCAGCCTCCTTCCTTGCATCACAGATTTCAGGCAGCGTTTCAAAAGCCAGCCTTGAACCAGCATCCATCCAAATGGAGCAAGCAAAGGACAAGTTAAGACCAGCACCAGATTTACATTATGTTTTTCTGTCTCACATGTTGAACAACCTGTCCACAACTGTCATTTCATAAATTCCATCCCCATCTCCTTCACTCCACTAATAAAATCCATCTCAGCTATTTACCTGCTGTCATTCACCTTCATGCTGCCGTCCAAGCACGCCCCCACTTCAGCAGGCAAAGCTGCCCCACCTTAACACTGCCCCCACCAAGCTCCCACACCCTGTCTGCCCTGCTCTTCTGCTCCTTCCACAGCACTCACACACTGCTAATTACCTGTTTGCATCTTGCAACCAGTCCTYATTTTGACTGCAAGAACCAGTCTATTAGCATCATCCTCCACCTTTCTTGCTTATTCCACCAGATCAGTCTCTCCAGTAAAGCTCTGATGACTCATTCCTTATTTAAAAGAATACGCTCAATAATTCCATACCAAGATTAAAAACTGAACAGAGGGAAGAGGAAGAATCAAACAAGCTGCTCTGTATACTTGCCTCCACGAAACCTAAAACAGTTCTTAGAGAAAAGGTGGTGAGAGGGAAGGACAGACTTTGAACAGCAGTTTGAAAAACTGGCTAAACAGGATTTTGGTCATGTAGCTGAGAGTACAGAGAGATTGAAGAGACATGTTTTGCCAGCAGCAAAGCTGGATGAAAGCCAGCACAAGCTGCTGTGTTTTTTACTGATGAATCCCAAGGGACTAAAATAACAGCCCACTTCATGTTGCCTTAAATATAGCTGAACTAAGATGTAGATCTTGGAGAAACAAGAAGATTCTTCATTAAGCTTTTTCTACAGTTATGATGCACAAAAAACTAAAATAAACGTCTGTCTATTTGGATAGTCTCATTTTCCTTACTAAAAATAGCTGTCATCCTTGAGAAAGGCCACTGCATCTGTGCTCTATCTGTGCCTGGCATGGTAATTAAACACGGAGATAATTCAGGCACAGAATGCACCCATGCTGTCAAATAGAACCATTTCAAAAACACCATGGTACTCTGGGGSATTCTTTCTTCAAATCACCTCTGAGAAGTAACAGAAAATTCAGCTGCCCCTTACGCATCAGATTTCCAGCAGCTCCTAGTGAGTCTTTAAAGCAGCATCCTTTCCTTTAGTCATGCACAGAATTTCTCTGTTTTGCTTCTTTTGGCCCTACTGACCCATCACAGCTAAGACAAGATAAAATCATTCACAGAGCTTCAGAATTAAAAGCATCCTTGCAGTTTAAGCAGGTCTGGAATGCCATGCTAAAGTATAACATAAAAACCCAGAAAACAGCTTAGCTTGTAGTTTACRCTTAAGCTAGACTTGAATCTATTTTCAAGTAGAAAGATGAGTTATATTTATCAACATTCTTTGCACAAAGAATGGTCCTCACAGTGTAGGGATCTGGTTTCAAATCAGTAGTATCAACAGGATGTTACTAAACTGCCCAGAGTTTACAATTTGGTGATTGCAGATGAATACATGGTCTACTTTCTGCCAGATCAGCATACCAAAAAGTGCTCATTTTTTCATCCACGCCATCTTTAGACTTGAGAGAGTGAACAGATCATATCTGGTCCAGTCAAAATTGGAGACATGAGACAGAGAGATGATAATCGATTTGGCTTAAAGCCTGTCAAAAGACTTYGAACAGGTTTAGCATTCTAGATTAGTGTTTTGCAAAAAAACCCCAAGCAAACAAAACAAAACCCACCAAAACAAACAAAATCCCTGACAATAAAACTTTTCCAGGAATGACAGTTTTTTGTCATTATTAAGAAGAAAACTTTCAGGAATAACTTGGAAGAAAATTTGTTTTGGTTCACTTAGGACTTACATTCTGATATATTCCCTTGAGCTTAAAAATCCCTCATATTACTAAAATGAAACTGTTCTAGAGAACATCTGTAAAGTACCCTGAGAAGAAAAAATTTTTATCTGAGGCACATAAATGTGCACTGCTTACACCTCCTTTGTGCAAAACTATGACTAAAGCCATACTGTTTACAACCATGGATGTTTTCCAGTCTAACTTGTATTTTAAAAAAATCATCATCACTTATTAGACATTACTGCAATTCACAACATTAGAGCTTTAGACTCTCTTTCAGGCTTTTGGTGTGAGTCATTCTTTGCTTGTAGCGTTGAGCACATAACAATGATCAGTCTTCTTGGAAAACAAAGGATAATCTTCAAAAAGGTTTCACTGAAGATTTTCTATTCCCAGTTCTGTTTCAACAGGCAAAAGGCACTGCAGTTGTTGCCTCAAAGCCCGATTTTATGCTAAGTCCTCTCCAATTTATTCCAGAGAACACCCAAACCCAATTATACATTTGCAGGTGTGGTTCCTGAAAGAAGATCTCCAGCAAATGAACAATGAAAGAAGCTGCTGAGAGAAGTTGCAGATTCTTCATTGTTGAAGATACCAAAGACTCAAGTGGCCGTGGTCTTTGGCAGCCTGCTCAAGTGTCCCTGCTTTCAGGGCTTGGGCTGGACAACATCTACAGGTGCCTTTCAGCCTCAGCTGTTGTGTGACTCTCCCCACTCTGGACTCTCTTTTGCCCACTCTGCAGCTCCACCAAAGATCAGGACACCAATGGCACCACAGTGTGTACCTGAGGGGCTGGGGGTGTTTGGGAAAGGACAAGTTTTCCAGGATGGGGGGAAGTGAAGGAGATCAAGAGTTGAGATGCAGCCAAACCTCATTAACAGAACCTGTCTGCCACTAAAACATAAGCAAGATTGGAGCACCACTAAATCCTGAAGTTTGTCTGAAGACTTAAAGAGTCTATTACAGCATAAGAAAAATCAGGAGTAACAAGCCATGGCTTTGGTATACAAGGCTTGCACACACACAACATACCATGACATGTCAGCCTAGGGAAATATTTTCATTTGGTCTTTGTGCCTCAGTTCCTACACCCATGAGGGTTTCACATTTATTTACAATACTCTCCATGAGCAGTCTTCTGCTCCTTCACTCTTCCAACCCTGGTGATAATGCCAGCCTTATCCATGCAATGGAGGAATTTAAAGCATGTCAATACTACTGGGAGGTGCACAGACTGCATTTCAGCACTATTTACAAGTATGATAACCCTTTATTGTGCTGGGTAACTTTTTAAACAGAGAATCCTATAGTAAGCCCTTGCCTTTGTTCATCTGTTAACTGATATTCCACATGGCTGATAATGGATACATGGTGACCTTGTACTGAAATTGCTGTATGGAAAGAAAAGAAAAAACCCCCAGTGTAGCCACAAGCTACAAATAATTTCTTTTTCYCTTCTAGCTAAACAGGGGTAAAAATATCATATTTAGATACCATTCAGACATAAACATGAAAAGAAATTGCCCCTTGGTCTGAATTTATTGCAGGGCAAACATGCAAGAGATAACAGAGGCAGCCCAGGTCCATTCACTAGAAATGTTCAAAAATAATATTGCCAGTTGATTTCTCCTATTAGGAGAAAGGCAATTATTTGCTCTACTGAACACTAATGCCCGAGATAATTTAGTGACTGCAGACTAACTTGGACAAAAGCATGGGGTTCATTTCCAGCTTGCCAGAGAATCTAATTTTGCTTAGTATGACCAGTTAAGTTGCATATCATCTCATGTCTCTTGATAGCCTAGAAACTACATTAAATAACAGAAGGACTAATCAGTCACAAAGGCCACCATAAATGTACTCGAGACGTTACATATCCAAAAACCATTAGAGTACAGATCCATCTTGGAATTTGCAAGTGTAAGAGCAAATTTACCCTACTAAGTCTCAAGGAGAGGCAGGATGTGGCACTGAGCTTCAAGCACTGGAGACTGCCTTCTCCTCAAGTACATTTTGCTGCTTCTTACACCTGATAATCTGCTGTCACTTTGTCTTCTTTCCTGAACAGAGGTCCAGACCAGGTGCTGCACACCCTGCTGCTTCTCTAGCTGTTCCAAAGCAGTTTCCTCCACAGCAGCTGCTTATTTAGACAAACTCCTGTTGTTGCCTCTCACAGAAAGAAATTAATTATTTTCCACTCATGCTGTGAGCAAAAGTTGACAACAGGGTCTCAGCTATCCTAGGCTTGGGGCTCTGCCATGAAATTCCAATCACAAATCTTCAAATGAAGTAGTAGCTGAAAAACACAAAATTATGTTTTTAAGTGTATTTATGATAGTAACTTTTATTTTTTACTTTGCTGGGAAGCTGAAGTTACAGGAAATAATACCACCTTGTCCTCCTTGTTGTCACCTCACAGGTSTCTCAAGAAAGAAAGGCCTTCAGACACCTCTTATAATTACTGCAAGACTTCAAGGAGGGAAATGGAAAGTATTCTTCAAGTTTATTGCATCATTTCACTCAATAAAACAGAAAATTCCTTTAAAATTCATTATACTCCTTCAGAATTAATAGAGGGACTGGCAACTTTAAACTTAGCTGGTGAGAGTAGCCTACAGCCTTATTTCCTGCATAAAAATAAGTTTGTTCAGCGTTGTTCAGCAACAGGTGGAACATGAAATACAGAAACAGAGCAACAATTGTCRTGGTTTGTCTGTCCAGTGATACTCTGGAGCATAGAAAACAGACCATCGTTACTCAGGGCTGTGGTAAACTGTTTTAAAGATGAAACTTCCACATTATTTCTTTCTGTGGTTCATTTTAATTGGACCTGGGTCTTTGTGCAGCAAAGTAAACAATAGCTAACTAAATGCTTTAATTCTTCCTAGGAAAGAATGCAAACATCTAACCTTCTGCCATGACAAAGATCTGTCCAAGCCATGCCACTTGAGCACTTTATGACCATTTTTGATTAATTATTTCTTAGATGGACGTTTGAAACACCAGACTATTTGCATGCTTTCCAGCTATGGTATCTACAGCATCTAATTCAGGTAATGCATTAAGCATAAAAGGCAAGACCATGGCTCAGGCCATCTGAATGTCACAGCAATCAGGTCACAGGCTTTTATCTTCAAAAGCACAACCTGTTTTAATAAGAGAGTGTTGAAATATGCAGAGTACTCCACAAAAAAGCTACTTGAAGTTAGCCTTGTGTAAGATAAAGCATTCTCGTCCAGCAACATAAGAATTTCAGAGTTTGTGGACTTTACTACTACATTATGTGTCAGGAAACTGCTAAATAAAGAAACACTTACTGAGATAAACTGTTTTCACTCTAAMTTAATCTGTGTGAAAGAGGCCATAGCTATCAAAACCAACAAAATAACACAAAAATCTGAAAATCTCGCAAAATACGTAATCATTTGTTAGCACAGATTATTCAGAAGTCTGATTTTAAGCAAAAAGAAAATTTTGAATACTACTAACACAAAAAATACCCCTCCACTGTCAACCTTTTACCTACATTTCAAGCAGGTTTACAATGGTGCCTCACAGGCTGYTTGCTATCAGCTCAACTCACAGAGCAAGTCATTACAGCCTGAAAGACAAGGTTGAACACACTTTCCAAACTCTAGGTTTTAATTAATGCCATGACGGCAACATTTCCCAAAGTCTTGATATAAGCACAAGCTCTCTCTCAGTGCTCTATACCTCCCCCACTCACACTCACCTCTGTTTCAAGGACAAACTTTCATTAGCAATGTGATCTTTAGCACTGGCTCTATTGACTGTAATGCTTGGTACTGGTCTATTTACTCAACACTACCTCATTGTTTGTAGTGCAAGCTCAACCACTTGTAGGAGAATAGCCAATGCCTGCAAAATTAAAACATTTTTTTCTAGTAGGTTGTTTCTCAAGTTTTTTTTTTTTTTTTTGGTAGTAATATTCAGGGAAAGTAAAAAGATGAGGCAACACCAAAAGAATGAAGAGACACTTATCCACAACCCAGTTTCCTGCATGATTTTCTCATACTCCTCCCTCTCCATTAAACTTGTAGTACTGTAAGAATATAATMAGCATGGACTTTCCTGAATAACAGCCTTGAAATCTATGAAGTATCTTTGCTTATATAAGAATCCAAATGATTCTTGATCAAACCCTTACAAATATCAGCAAAAAAAAGTCAACCTTTCTTAAATTGACTYTGCTTTGCTTCGTAAATGGGGGAGTGTTCCCTTTCTTGTACAAACATGTTTTTACAAATACATAAAGGACAAGTGGAATTAAATGCCTAAATCAGTTTGCCTTCAATCTCTCAAACTTTCAAGTCACGGATTAGGGCAAGCATCAAAAATTGGTAATGACTCATAAGGAAAAATGAGAGTGAGAAACTATTAGAGATATGATTTTAGCAGTTCACACCTGAGTAATATAAAAATTTACACTTGGTCTTCCAAGGGATTCAGACCTGGCCTACACAGAACAAGCACATTAATGGTTACACTATTTGGATGTTGCTTCCTCTTACAGAACTACATCCTCCCTTTCAGGTAACTCTGCTTCCAAAGCAAGTTCYTTGTGACTGGAAAGACTTGACATGAGTTTGTCTGCATGCGAAACAAATCACAGCTTCTTGTGATCAAATCTTAGCATCTGAGACCTATAGAGAAAGGGTGTTGATTTATATTTTCTACTGTTTCTTTAAGCATAACCACTTCTTCTGCACTTCTTATTTACAAGGTGCTATCTGACATACTTTACAAYAATATGAAGTCCTGTGTAAGTTTAATTCTGTTGTAAGAAATAACACTGAGACACTCAAGCTACCAATCAAGCAAACTGCAAAACTGTCACATTTATATTCTTGTGACAATTATGTATTTCCAACTCTGTATCTTACAGAGTAAGATACTCTTGTACTCTTACAATCCCCCTCAAATCCAATGGTATTTGATTCAAGAGGAGATTGGTGTRCTATACAATGTCTAGTGTATTTCTTAAGCTGCAAAGTTAACTTAAATCAACTTTCAGCTACAATGAGGTCTGGTTACACAGCAAAACTTCCACAGGGGTTTTTTCACTTTAATTTTCAAGTAACGWTACTATAGTTCTACTTTCCTCTTAGTTCGATTCACTCCAACAGATTTACTTACCAGGCAAGTAAACACCTTTACAGAAGTTACAGCAGAACTAATTTCACACACTGCCAATGTTGACACGGCTCATTGTAATGTTAAAGCACCTGCTTACATTTCTCTAGAATAAGAGCCAGAGAATGGAAACCTCACTGATTAAGTTTTTATATGAATTCAATAAGAATGATAGCAAAATTCAGAGACTATCCTAGAGCTCTAGTAACAGAACCTTTCATTTTAAGCTAACAGGTGCCCAAAACCATCACAGGAGCCAAGTTTTTGCAATAAGGAATACAACTGTTTCTTAACCTTAACTTTCTAACCAATATTTTAGTGTTAATAAAATATCCATTTCTCAATCTTTTTTTGACACACTCTGCCCACTGCAGCTCTATAAAGAAAGGCAGCAGGAGGAAAGAGAAACCAAAATATTATGAAATAGAAGTTTGGGGGAAGTGAGAGAGTTGGTTTTAGTTGTTTTTTTTTGTCTCTCCTCAAAAGGGGTGATCATTTGAATTTCAATTCCCAATACCTTTTGCTTAATATTTATTCCATAACTCACATCTACATTCACAGCATGTGGATTTAATGAAYGAGGGACAAATAAGCAAAGCAGCTGCTTGTGAACAAAGCAGGATCAGAGGCTATTGTATAGAAGTACACTGGAGCAAGTTGTGAACAGTTTAAAGAACATCATCACAGATTTATCAGAGCAAAGCACTGAAACATGGTTTGTAGAACAAACATGACTTCTGACTCAAGATTCTCTTAGAACACATGTCAAGGTATCTTTCAGAGCATCAGTATTTCCTTCTTTTTATTGGAATAAGGTTGCAGSTAACAGAAAACATGATATCTCTGCAGGAAAGAAAAAAAAACTTTTCCAGAGTAGAGGAGATGGCAAAGACATGAACATGAGGGAGAATCACTGTTTTTGTTTCTAATTAAGAGATATAAAATTTCCTCTTTTAATGACAGAAATTATAAAATGCGAGATGGTTGATAWTATGTTGCTAAAAATTAATCTTTAATCAGTATTTTTAGTTCTGGCCACAACACTGCTTTGCTAGCAGTATCAATTCTAGTAACTGTGCATCAATCTGAAACCCAATTGCTCAGCAAAGAAGTGCTGCAAGAGATTGGCAGAGACATTGTGCTCATTTGGCAGCACTCAGCTACCCAAGAACTTCATATATTACTGAAGAGTGTTGGTCTATTAAAAGGGGGGAAAAAAAATCAAGTAAACCAACATACAGATTGAGGAAGAGAGAAACTGCACAGATTTGCAGACAAATGCACACAAAGTTTTCTAACCTGCTTCCATGTTAACAGCAAGAACAGATAGAAGCACTGCACACATAATTACTGCCAAAATAATAGAATACAAATCATAGAATCATTTAGGTTGGAAAAGATCTTCAAGATCATTGAGTCCTACCATTAACCTGACAGCACCAAGTTGACCACTAAATCATGTTGCTAATGCCCCATCTACATGTTAAAATCCTTTATGCTTCATTTATTCCTCAGCCACTTTTGAACCCCTAACAACAATTCATTAACACATTTCCAGTGATTTTKTCAGTAGCTATTTAGAGCAAGTTAGAGGAAAGAAGTTCAAAGTCTCTGAGGATCATGCAATCCAGCAATCTTTGTATTAAAATGCTTATACCCTCTATTTTGCTCTCTTTCAATGACATTAAAAAAACCTGCAAGAACAATTTCAAGAGAAATTCAAGTACTACAACATATTATAGATGTGGAAACATCCAAATGTATTAGTGACACAGTTTACAAACATGGCACAACATCACTCCCTGTGAAGACAGGCACCTCAAGCTGTTCTGCAAGCTCATAGTAAAGTTTATTTKTCCATATACGCTAATCCCAGACTTGGTAATTTATTGTTACTGTTCCACTTCACCAGAAAATGCAGCAACATCTGCTATCACAAAAAAGTCTACTCATATCCTCAAACCACTGGGACAAATTATTCACTTCTCATTAATATTGGYACTTCTAGTTTTAAGAGAAGATAGCCCAGCTTGCCAAGGCTAYCACGCTTTTATGCCTACAATATAAGGAAAAGAATATGCAGCTCTAGGCAAATTCTTTTATCTCAGTCTCTGCATTTCAGAAGTGAAATGCACCTAAATACAGGAACAAAGCAAGGGAACCTTCCTATTTCCTACAGGGAATACTTGAGGAATTCAGATAAAAGTATTGCAGCCTTTGGAGAAGCTAATGTCTCTGCTTTTCCACACAACATAACAGAACATAAACGCTACCACTAACAAATGGATTCACATGATCTACATATGCATATTTCTGTATACACATATATATATATTTATATACATAACAGAAGAACTGTTTATGCTATCAAGTATTTTCTGAGCTTTTGGAGGGAACAGATTTCAGTGTTTCAATAATGATGTAATGGGCTACAGAGCTAGGTAGTGCTGAGAATTTATAAAGACAAAAATAGTTTATCTAGACCATCAACAACAGAATTGCAACTAAGGTTCTGAAAAAAAGAGTTAACCATAGCTAAAAAAAAATAAAAATTCACACTGCAACATCCTACAGCTATAGGAAGCATTAGCACATCCTTAATTCCCCACAGTAAATACTGATGATATTCCAATAAGAAGTATGCAACATAATTTAACTAATTGTCATCTACATTTATCAATGAAAATAGGGAGCTATTGGATGTTAATAAATGTGAAAACTCTATATAAGGCTACCTGCACACAGGACACTCAGCCCTCCTGCAAGAGCAGGAGCCTATCACTTGCCTACCCTGAGAACCTGAAGGSCCTTCTGTCTATCAGGAAATCCTCATCACTCACTGCTGATGCCAAATCAAGGTCACAGTTTCACAAAAATTGCTCAGTGCCCTACCTGTCTTAAAATGTTACCCTTCTTTCACCCACACCTTAGTGCTATGGCTGCCCTTGGGAWAACTTCCTAATCTGCCACATGAGCATCAGACAGAACCACTCCTAACCAGAACTGCCTTCAGCTCCGAACAGTGCCCTGCTCCAGCTCAATCTGCAGCCCCAAAGACTTCTGTACAGGCAGAATGCAGGAGGGAGAGTCATGTAGCAGCACCTGCCTAAGTGAAAGGTGCCACTGAAGCGCTCAGGAGCAGAAACAGCTTAAGCTGGTATCGCCATCAAACATGTTGGATCATGAAAAYGCAACCAAAGGGTGTAGTTTCACAGGATGTGAGTTAGGACAGCAAAGCAGTTTTAGGTTCCCACCCCATCTGCTCATTTCAGTGATCCTGTTTACAGCACAGCTTCACAAAGGGTTTTACTGACACAACAAAAAGATGGCAAAGTCTGGTATAGGGCCAGGGGAGAAGCTGGCTTCACTGCYGAAGCCAAATCTTATGAAACGACACCCTAAGTGTTTGTTGTGGAAAGAACAGCCTGTCTGGTAACACTTGCCAAAGATTCACCAAACCATCAGAACTCAGACCCAGCAAATACTCCAAACTCCATTAGAAGTTTTATTGAGGTGATGTAGTCAACAAATAACCTGAAGTTGGAAGATCAACTATAAGACACAAAAAAAAAAGCCACCCTGCATTTTCAGATTTTTCTGCAGTTTRAAGACTGAGAGGTGTATTAAAAATAAAATTTAAAAATCATTTAACCAAAATGAAGATGTGACAGCTGGCAAGGGAGCCAAGAAAACTTTCTGCTAGCACTTTGTGAAGAAGAAGCTGCAGAACAAGTTTCTCTTAAAAAAAGGGTTGTAACCGGTTTATCAGGTTAGAGGAATTCATGAGTTCTTCCACCTCTCCCCCCATCCCATTTGTTTCCAAAAGCTCATTTAACCAGCTTGCTTCTTGCTGAATTTGCTGAAAATAAATTGCACCTGCAGCCTAGCTGGATGATCAATAGGCATCCAAACATGCTTGAGGGAACTGGCAATTTGCTATCACCTGATAAAGTGGCAACTACTCAGTATTTTCAATTTGAGCATTATTTAGGGAAGTAGTGGAGGGGAAAGGCCCAGCTTTGTCTCTCTCTGTATAAGAATATGAATCAAAATATTCACTGGTGTATTTGATTCAGTATATTCAATCAGCAAGACAAGGAGAGTCTTTTAAACAAATTTTTAATATTTTAATGWCAATCCATAGATTAAAATTGAATGTTTTTAGTAGGTCCAAAAGTAAAGCCAGGTCTCACATGAGAATGTCTCCCTTTTTATGTATATTGTTCAAAGAAAGATGGTAATTACAGCTAAATACTGCAGACAGTTCTCCAACATTATTAGCTCTTCTTAGACATCGTTTTTCAGGAAAACATGCAAATATTGCCTTGCAAAAGGAAAGTAAYATGTCTTAAGGCAAGTCATGCTGATTCAGCCAGGTTTTCTATATGGGAGGGATTAAGAAATCCACCACACTTTCAACTTCATATGGGATCTTTAACTTAGAGCCCCCGTGGCTACAATCATAGAAGCATATGAGGATGGCAGCTTTTTGATGACACAGTAATGGGGCTGAGAGAAAGGCAAAGTTCATCTTGGTTTTGCTCTTTAAAAGCAAGGTTCTGTTCCTACAAGGTTTCAGAGAGCAATCTGATAATAACTGCTCTCCCCTAAAAGCTTGCAAAGTGGGGAACTATAAAGCTACAGCAATTAACTAGAAAAATATAAATAACATGCTAAATAAACCAGTCCTGTGATTTGAGGATCTGAACAATGAAACTGGCAAGAATGTCCCAGTCATACAGGAAGAAAACTGTTCCCTTTGGTAAGTAGTGTAGCTGATGCATGTTTAGAGGCTTAGATCACAGGCTGAAGAGAGTTCCGAATACACACTTGAACAAGAGATCTCCCACTTTGTTAAATAAAAAATCCTCAGTTTTCTACTCAGTAGCATTTTGCAACATCTCAGCAGCTGTGAGTTCACCATTACTGGTCTCACATCAGAGGTAAGTTATTAATGCCATTTTGAACTAAATACATCAAGCAAGGGGCTCCCAAAGGGCACACATTTTATAATTTCAGGTAACTATTTCCCTGACATTTGTACATACTCCACCCCCACAAAGGAAAGCTATCACAACCCTGCACATCACCTGTGAGAAAATACAGATGGATCCCATAACTGCAGTAGTACCTCTGGAATCAAATGCTTTTTACCCTGGACAAGTACAGTACTAAAAACCTTGCAACAAAACATACAGAGCATATGCTGCAGCAAGCAGCTTGGTTATTTGGGGAGAGGACTTTACCTTGTACTTCAGGACTTTACCTTGTACAATTACAACAACAAAAATTTATTGATARGGAACCCTGTTTCAGAAAATTTCAAGACAAAATCAAGTAGTAAGCTGTGCAAAATGTAACATTTTAAGAATATGAAGTAAAATTAAAAAGATGGATTATTTGATGAAGTGCCTGGTTAAAAGCAGAGTAAAGACTTGACCACAGACTACAGGCCTTTGGTAGACCTCGTCATTGCTGGAAAGTGAACTATACAGCAATAGAAGGAGACTTTCTGCGGTCAGGGGAATAACTCCAGACCCACAGAAGCTGATCTACTGTTTACCAGCTASAAATCACTGATTCAGAACCACAGAATGTTTGAAGTTGAAAGAGGCCTCTGAAGCATGGATAAAAGTTACAATGGATTTGTGCTCAGTGGTTCTCACTTCCCTCTACTTGTAGAGATTGGGAACCCAAGGCAAAAAACCAGAAGCAGGCAYCAAAACCTTCATTTACATGATTGAGATATGTGCTAAATTGAGTAATTTTCAGTTGCATCATCAATTTTCTACCACAATCCAGGCAGGGTGTGGAAAGCTAATTTCACGTACTCTATAACATTATCTCAAATCAAGGTACAAGTCTACTTCCTTTTCCTCCTCCATTTCAAATAACCACTTCAACTACCTGTTGCTTTTGCTAATCAAAATGCTTAATTGAGAAAGAAAAAAARCCTGTATGTGTTGTCACCTGATTCATCCTTAAAATACATAATGCAATTAAAACATCCCATGGACTTGTCTTCAAAAATGCAGAAAAGGATTTACTAATAAAGAATATGGGGTTTTGCTTTTTGCCACCACTGCAAGTGGGAAGTTGAATTAATTCTCTCCTAATTCCCATAGGAGTCAGGACACAGAGGGGAAGGGAGAAGAGTTTAGGTAAGGTGTGTTCCAGAAGACTTCTGATGGAACTGGCCACATCACAACAGGCATCCAACAATTAACAGCAAAATCATTATTTAGTTGCATAGATGTGCAAACAAAAAGGAAAAAAATTGTTGTTTTTCAAGAGTCTCTACCCACCTACACACAAAGGTAGTATTTCCTTTTATTTGCTAAAGCAGACCCACCTACAGTGCAATTTACTGCAATAAGATACAATCTCTCATAAAGTATTGGGTATAATTAAAGTGTGTCTGTTATAAAGGTAAACAGAGTGTACTAGGCTAAGCTGTTCCAGATGTCTTTAGTGCAAGATCTGGGACAAGATCAAACCTGCAGCTGCACATTTTCTCAGGGGTTATTATGGAGCTTTAAAAAAAAAAAACCTACAAAAAAAAAAAAAAGGAAGAAAGAAAATCACCTCTTGGTCCTGGACTCTAACAAAACAAATGCAAGCAGAAGAACAAATGCCACTGCAGCCAATGCTGACAGATTTTAAACCACAYAGAAGTTACGTGTTCAAAGACACTCCAGAGTGTAGTGTTAACCATGCAGTATCGAAGAGGGTTAGGACCAAGTCTGCCAAGTTATCTGTGTCACCAGAAATTACAGCAACATGAACCTGTTCTACTGCCTAAGCAAGTTTCTTAGGCAGTAAGAAACACACCTACGAATGATTCAGACAAGGTGTGGAAAGGCAGGTTTATATGTTACACAAAAATGCGCTATTGTATTTTTCCATTCAAGCACATTTCGTGCATAGAAAAGACAGTCAAAGTAAGCAAACTTTTGTGAACTGCATTATGTGTACACTATTTGCACTAAATTTTTTCAAGTAGCTTAAGTCCTCTTGAGCTGTAAGTATCATACAAATTTAGATTTACTGTCTCAATATGATATTAAATGAGACAAAGGGCAGAACYACAGACATCAGAAAAAAAATCAAACCAAATGACTTTATAATCCACCCGTTAGTCTCATCTGGAAAAGAGTAATACACAASAAGCATTATCTGATGTTACACGAAAGATTTTGAAGATTTCAGCTGATTTTAAGAATAACAAATGAGAAAATGTTTTTCAATACACATTAGAGCAGTGAACCTGTAGATTAGAATGTACCATGTGAAGTTTGAAAGTTTGATTAGCACTGCTTTATTAAGCAGGACTCTTACTGGCCTACTTTTTCAAAACTTAAAAGAAACTTGGAATAAAAGTAGACCCATCAAAAAAAAACAGAAGTCAGATCTTCCAAGGACTCACAGCATCAACTCAAATACCCTGGTATCATACACAACTGTTCAGAATTATGGAGTTTCCATTTCAAATGGTTCAGGTTTCTTTTGGGTTAGCTTAAAAACAAGCATGAAAACTTGCTAGTGATTTCAAAGTGAAAGACAAAACTAAAATCCGTTTCCTTTTTCAAATCCATTAAATCTCATTCACAGGCTTCACTCTGAAGAGCCCCTGCTCCCAAAAGCAGCACCTCACCTGTTGAAGAACCCGGTCCAGTGGTTCAGCTTTGCCCAGTCCCTCTGGTGTTAAGCCACTGACTTCGCGACACTGGTCACTTAAGTCCAAGTTGTCTGCTTTCACCAGGGATTTGTGTAGCGTCCCTACCTAAAAACATTCAAGAAATTATGGACAAAAGTGAGGAACAATCGAAATAGCTCTTTCTAGCATTGTGTTGAGACTGCAGAAAAATCAGAAAGGTGCAGTATCACCTCCCGATAAATGCCAGGAGAAAACGCATTTGTCTATTTCACAAATCGAAACCTTTGGCCGCGGTTTCTCTCCCTCCCACCCCGGAGAGCCACGCTCTCTACTTCGGAGTATCCAAGCCCATTTCATGGGAGGCCTTTTGCAGTTAGCACCGACTTTTGCGGGAGTTGTTACGTACAAAGGGAAGATCTCTTAATATTAAGGCAGTTTCGTGAATCCACTAATGAAATTTATAGTCCCGTTTGTTTATCAAAGCCCTTCATCTCTRGGGAATTATTTATGATAAGGCTTTTGGGGAGAAAAAAATACTAGAGATGACTTTTAATTTGGCCTAAGAATTAAAAGAAGTCAATATTCTCTTAAAGGTTATCCAAACATTGGTTAAACAAACAAAAAGCAGGCCCAAAGGGTCCAACGGTGAGCGTGAGCCGTCTCCCAGGGAATCGAGCACGCTCGGAGCCACCCGGGGGAACTTTTTGTTTYAAAGCTTCAAAAGTCCGTAGACATCCTCGAAGCTACACATGATTTAAGGCGGACGGGGCAGTGGGGTGTGGAAGCGGCCAAACTTTCTTGGAAAGTTACTCCTTCCCTGAAGACGGAACAAAAAGGAGCTTCCCGAGCGAGCGGCCCGGGCAGGGAATGGGCCCCGGGCACGGGCCCCGCGCCCTCCCCTCCCCTCCCTGCCCTCGGTGCATTTGTGAAATGAACAAACGGCTCCGGGCAGGCGGCGATGCCCGGCACAGCCCGCTCGCCCCGCGCCGGGGAACGCGCCCTCGCCCCGGATATCGAAGCCATACCTTCTTGTTCTGTAGATCCACAACTTGCCACACCAAGAGAATTAGTTCCCTCTCATCCGAACCCAGTTTAGCCCCATATGCACCAGCTGTTGCCCCAAACAACACCACCAAAGAGTCACTGTGCGAAGCCGTCATGACCACAGGGGGAAACAACTACAATCAAAAGCAGAGGTCAAAAAAAAAAAAAAAGAGAGGGGAAAAAAAGGCAAAAGAAAGACACACTAACAAACAAGGAAAAAAAAATTAAACCAAAAAAATCCCACAAGGCTCACCCCCTACCTCCAAGTAATCAAAGGGAAAAGGAGCGAACGAGAAGTCACAACATAAAGAGGAGAGAAAGAGCTATTTAGGATGTTGAAAAAAAAAAAAACATGGAGAAAGAAAGTTCCCATCTCTACCTGTTCCCGGTGATCTCCTTCCCGGGGCCGATTGGGAGGTGAAATTAGCAAGCTATGGGTTTCTCTCCCTCTGACATCATGGCAGCTCAGTCTGGGCTTGGGCTTTTTTTTTT
>JACDOX010000126.1:1080967-1126222 GCA_014549065.1 Cardinalis cardinalis | reverse complement strand
CCTCTTCCCCTTCCCCTCTCCTGAGTTACCTGCCCTTGGTGCAGCTCATGTGACTCTAGTCAATCTCCCAAAGGGACAAGGCCATTGGGCCTCTGGAAAAGGTGTAGGAGGGACGGAGGGAGAATCAACGCCTGGCTGATCCGGCCTGATTGGTTTTTGAAGGAGATCAGAGGCAAACTCCCTTTCTCTGTTGAATTCTGCCTGCAGGAAGTGCCTCTACCTGCTTTCAGTTCAGCGGCTCCCGCCCGGCGCTGGGTGCGGGCTGTGCGCGCCCGGCGTGCGGGGCACTCGGGGCTCTGCGCGCTCGGACCCGCGCTCCGCTCGCGCAAATCTGAACAATTTACGTGGCTAAAACACAATTTATGACTTAGCACTGAATTCCACGAAAGAAAAGCATTTACCTGCTTCTAAGTAATTGCCCTTTGTGCAGGTTGCTGTGTGTRTATCCAGCTACCGACACCAACGCTAATGTGTAATGAAAGTGTAGCATTCCACAGGGATTTTTAAGGGGTATTACAGGCAGAGAGTACTGTGCAATTTAGGCCCTGTCTTCCATGTAGTTTGTAAAGATGGGTCTTAGTAAAACAATTCTTCTTSTTTTGAGATGGATGTATCTAGGAAGTTTTGCAAAAACACAGTGTAAAGACCTGCATTTTCTCTCCTCCAARTGCTCGATAAGGAGCTGTCTCCCGGGCATTAACTGCAGTCCAAGATGGGCARCTTTTCTCCACTCCTCCCTCCTCTTTCACTGGTGAGACTACAACGGGAAACACCACCTAGTTTAGTTGCTTTGAGAACACCCCTGCTCAACAGCAGCAGCAATATTTGTAACATGGGAGACTGAGAAAAWTTTCAGAGATATTTTCGAACTCAAACTGATTTTAAAGCAGAAAAAAAGATTAAAAGGCTTCTAAACTCTTTTGAAAGTTATTTTTTTCTGCTGCCACCACAGATGAGTTACTAATGATTTTTAAAGGCCAAATGCTGCAAGTTAGACTAGTCATAATTTTTCTTTTGTTTAATTAAGTCTTCAGTTTATTCTTCAATATTAGTGTTGTGCTGAAACAGAGCTTTTAGTGAATGAAAATTGGTACTGCTATTTACCTACTGATGTCTATCCTAGGAAAATGCAGAGCAGGACACTTAACTATGAATATCTGATGGCTTAAATTATTAAATCACATTTTCTCATCTTTCAACATTCCAATTTTAAAATTGATTAATTAGAGCAGTTATTATGGACCTCCTTCTAGCAAGCACTGATTCCCAATGCAAACACCACCAGCAAGACTAATTCCATTTATTTCAGTGAAAACAAACTACAGTTCAAGGATGCTGTCCAATGTGAGGTATCTTAGAATTCATGTGTACCAAGTATTTACCTGACAGAGGCCATGCTAGGAAACCTTGCCCAGGTGCATCTCACTGAACATCACAAGACAGTTAAACACCTCTCAGTTGGTGTCTCYGCAGCTCATGCAGCTGCCTGAGAAGCAATCCTGGAAATACTTTGTTACAGAAAGGGCAAATTCTTGACCAAAGTTGAAAACTTTAAGCTGTAACAGATATATATATTTATATATTCAAAATATTTTCAGCATTGTATTTTCAAGCATTGCTGAATTTATGTCACACCTATATTTTCCTCTACCAATGCAATTCCAGAAGTCCTTGGTAGAATAAAACCCCATTCCTTTTCCTTCTGTTATATCCTTTGGGTATAGTGGTAATGAAACAGTGTAACAGACTGTTACTGAGTGTGGGRTGATTCTTATCCCTGAAGTCTGTAATAAGGACCATAAAAATGACTGCAAGTGCAAGAACTGTTTCTTCTTTTCCCAACCTGTTCCCCTCCTCCCAAACTCACAGATATATACGGAGGTGTTTGGAGAGAGGCAGTGTTTGTACAGATAGGTGTAAACACAGATTAAGTGTAAATACAGATTTTAACTGTAGCTATGTTCACAGAAAAAAAAAAATACCAGGCTGTGGCAATTTAGCTGTCTTAATGAGGATGTCATTTTGTAGCCCTAATATGCGAGTACTTCATACRTAATGGGATTTTAATTAGCAGATTTCTATAGAAGATCATACACATGATAAATTCTTGGCCAGATTGACAGATATGCTCACAGGCTCCAGTGAACTGGCTCAGAGAATGCCAATACGTATGCAGTAGTCTTTAGGATCTAATGTGAAAGAAAAATGGTTGTAATTCACTCAGAGCAACATGTCGGATTAAAGAAATCCTCCTCAAATCAATGCCAAAGACCCTTGAAAATTGCTTTGAAACCTACACATGGTATTGAAGGCTGGTGAGCCCAAAARCTTCTATGCTTTTTACAATTATATTAGTTCATCTCATAAAACGTAGCCTCTCTTCATAGAAAGCCCATCTGGTTTCTACTTTTASATTGTCTTGACTCATATAATTCTACTGTTACTAATTTATCTGAACTATTCTAGCTAAATGAATTTAAAACATATTCTAAAATGTTTTTTAAAAACCCTTAAATAAATGCTGGCCTTCCTGCAATATCACACATTTGAAAGTATCAGATTATGCAATTGGCTCTTCATTCATCTTCTATCCACAACCCTCCCATTCTCTGCTCTGAACTATACTAGCAATTTATTGAACTAAATAATGTAAAGGAATGACATCGTATGTCTCAACAGAACAGCAACAGGATCCAGTTCCTGAAAAACACATGGGACAAGCCYTTGTACACTGAGCATAGAAAAGTTAATTTGTAACCAAGATCTTGCTGAAATAAAGAGTTATTGCTCACCTTTAGCTTTAATCCTGGCAGGCATATTTAGAGAGGTGCTTGTTTGTAGGCTCCATATGAGGATTATGTCTCATAACTGAAACTGGGTGGAGAAGAAAAGTTTTAAAGATGGACACTCATTGTTAGGCTAGGTCAGTACTGTGATTATTTTGTTTCTTATTAATCAAGCAATTAAAACTGTAAAATAGATCAGTTTTACAGTTAGATCACATGAGAGCATTGAAGAGACTCATTAAAAGCATTGTGCTTGAATGGATAAATTTGTAGTGGCATTTTCCTTCTGGAAGGGAAGGGAAGGGAAGGGAAGGGAAGGGAGGGGAAGGGAAGGGAAGGGAATAATAATAATATTAATTATTACTGCATTATTATAATTATAATATTAATTAATACTACATCATTAAAAATTCATGTGAACTGAATGTCCTGATGACTGAAGTCCTTTTGTAAAAGTCTAATAAAAGGAGTATGAAACTTTGAGACATGAAATCTGGAGTAATATCCTGGCTGCATTTAGATCTATAGAAATACCTCAATAACTTTTCAGGGAATATGGAAGTTGATCATTTGTCCCAAACTATTATGATATTGAGAAGTCATTTGTCCTCATTGATATTTYACTCATCAGTTAAGAGGAGGAAAATAATGATGATATTTATCCCTGTAAAATAGTTTGAAATACCCTGAAAAAAGTGAATTAACTTTGAAGTTGGGTCTAATTTCAAAATTGGCTATGGTGACAGGGCAAGGATGTGCACCAAAAGACGTCCAGAGATCTTTTCTAGCTAATTTTTTTCCTATGATTTTGAGAAACAGAGATATTAAATTGAATAAGTATGGAGCCATAGGGACAGTAGTAAATTCTCTGCATGCCTCAGCTTCTCCAAACTGAACTGGCACTGGATGTAAAAGATCTGTAAGTGATGTGTAAGCAAATGTGAGAAGACATTTAGATTTCATACCCATTCAATCCTTGGCTCCCRGATTGGATTATAAGATACTGCAGCAATATTTGCTGAAGGAGGAGCTTACTGTAACTCCTGAAACATAAACCCATATGTAAAGAATTTTCTGGCATCCTTTCTTTAACAGAAAATRAGTGGGAAAAGGCATGGAAACAAGTGCTTAGCAGTGTTCTTTGATGGCTGTCCAKATGTTTGGAGAGATCTGATTTTTTTGTCTGCCAGGTAGTTGTGTCATGATTACAATGCACTGTAGAAGCCTCAAAATAATTTCCATTGAGATATCCACAAAAACTCAGCAATGTGCAGAAGACCTTCAGAACTGTGGTTCTGATGGATTGTTACCCTGCAGATACCAGCACCACCAAGCCACACTGGAAGCATTCACTTAGAATCCTGTGTCAGTTGGAATGTATTTCTATTGACCTAAAGGTAAGCTAAAACATAAAATTGGTGACTAGAGAAGATAAATAAAAATGAAATTACTTTCTCTATTATTTTACATAGCTTCTCTTCTTCATGGGGTGACAATCAATGCAGTGGGGTTTAATTCTACAAAGATTTTATATGTGCTCTGTTCCCATTGGAGTACGCTGTGAGTTGTTTAGCCAAGTTTCCCCAGATTACAATTACCAGGCTTTTGAAAATCTAAGCATATACTTTTCCACCAAACTTGTGGACAGATCAAATATGCATGCATAGTAGTGTCCTTCATAAATATTATTATAGATTTACATTAAAGTTAACAGTTTGTAACAAATAAACTGAATTTCCTTTCCTTTTAAAATTGGAAATAATGCCATCTGTCAAATAATTTACTGAACAGCTTTCTGGATTTAGAATCACTGAAATGATTGCTGACCCTATGTAAGCCCCCTTGTCCAACACTGGCTTAGTGCCAGCACTGCCAGCACATTGAACCAGCCAGTATTTTGTCCAGCTGTGACTTGGAAACCTCCAGGGATGACCCGTTCCAGTGCATTGCTGCACTGCTTTGCTGATGAGAAACTTTCTCTTGGTTTCCAATCTGATCTCATTGCTACATTTTTAAATAACTCACTGCAACTAGTTGAGACAGGATCTTTAAGCTATGGTAATTCGACAAGCCATGTGGTACAATTCCTGTTACCTAATGAGATGAATATGCAAGTACTTCCTGACCCTTTCAATCTGCCTTACCTGGGATTCAAGTTGAGTTTGTGTGAAGCTTTATTGCCTTTACAACCTGCCTAAATACATTTCATTGCAATTGCTTCTTTTTTTAATCTCAGGTGTAGTATAATATGAGAAAGAAAGTTCAAAGGAAAATATCCTTTTTGTGGCAGGTTTTTCAGCAAGACTGACAGGTTTTTAAGCAAGACAGTCTCAGATTAGAACATTTCTATATACTAACCCATTCTCTCTTTGCCCATTAAAAGGATATAGCATTTTACAAGTCTGTCAGTGTAAATATCGAACAGTAAAAAATTTGCTTTTTAATGATAAAGTTAATCTAGTGAGGTATTTGTTACATAAGATATAAAGGAAAGAAACTCCATTACCAACATTCTTGCTACCATCACTATTGCCCTAGTGAAAGGAGTAAAAACATAAATTGATAAAACTATCCACTGCAACTGCTAAAAGCCAAAATGCTCTCTGTTATTCCCTAGTATTTACATGCAATTAAACAGAATAATCTTCTGAATTTATAAATAATAAAATTTAAAATTACACATTTATGGTTCAACAGGATAAAGTTATATCCTCTCGGGAAAAGATCAAGGGTTTAACTCCTCATAATAGTAAATGAGAATGACCTAATATCTACATAAAGCATTTAATTTGGGCCATTTTGCACTTTATATTTTAACAGACCAACTCAGAGACTTCCAGTCACAGGAGTAGCAAGACAGGAAATTCAGTAGTGCTTTACCCTTACAGAAACCTTCTGTAAAACTCCTTCAATGAATCAATGATATTCAGCCTGTCATATTCCCACACAGTGTACATTCACACTGTACAGCCAGAAAGTTCTCAGAAGTTCACTGAACCACAAAATCACTGATGTTTCAGAGTGAGAAGTGGCCACAGCCATCTTGAACATTGGATTCCAGTCACCCATTTCCAGGCACCTCTGCATATAAACACAAAAACCAAATAGAAAACATAAAACCTGTAAAGGCTGTTATCTGCATCAAAAGATCTCCATGCGCCACACTGCTCTCACTTACTGAGAGCTGATAATCAGTGCTGCAATGCTGCAATGGTGAAAGARCTGATCATCAAATACAAAGGACTGTATACTGGAACTCCAAGCTATTCAATGAAAAACAACTGTAAGGTTTACACAATTAATGATGAATTTAGGCAGGTTACATCTCCTCAAGCTTTACTGAAAACTGGCTSATACTGGTCTCTCTCATGAGAATATCTTGACAGAAATTACTAATCTCTGTCTGCTCATTCAGATTGTACCACAAGTACTCAGCTGACATAAAAACCTTGATAAAAAAGAAAGGTGTGTTCCAATAATATTTAACTGCTCTGATATTTAACCTGTTYCTTCATTAGAATTTAATTAAACTTATTCCACATACAGATATGCTAATACACTTCTTTTTCTCACCACAGTATAAACAGAAGTAAAATATAAATGCAAAACATAAGCAAAACATAACCACCTGTTGAAGTRCTTGGGCTTTGAGAATATTTCATTGAAGCTTTTTGTATAATAAATTGATGAATGCAATTATGTGCAACCAAAATAGACATGATAGGACCTATCATTCAATAATTTCCTGATCTTTCACCTTGATTATGGTTGTTTTGCTTCACTTCACTTCTACCAGTAATTGTTAYGTACCTAAGATCTGACAAGGGGATTTCAAACACACCATGTGTCCTATTCTACCCAAACCAAGGATGGCATAATTTCCCCAAAGAAGCAGACTCTGATTTTCTTTTTGTACTTCTGTTTTCACTGGCCTGTCTTGAAAGTACAAGGTCTTTAAAAAGTCTTGTCTGACTCACGACTACCAGCCTCTAGCAGAACTAATGCCAATTTCTAGGAAGATTTGATGAGTTTATTTTCTACTCTATCATTTGCAGCTTGATAAGACAACTACAGCTTTYGCAAAATAATCTGATTCTTTTCTATAGCACCTCTAAATGCAACTGCTTGCATGGAACTGTCTAGCTCACTTTGAATGGTATTATATAGTTACAGTCATATCAGTAGAGTCATCAGATCCTCACTCAAATAAATTTCCTTGTTYTATTCAACAAATGCTCTTTCACTTTAACCTCTGAGCATGATTAAACAAGTACCTCTTGCTTTGGCCTRATGCTGGATCCTACACACTGTGGAAGGGAGACAGAAGTAATGTCCTCACAGATACATCTGGCTGATGTAGGAGAGTGATATGGTTTCCTGAGAATATTCTCAGAGAAACATATTGCACAGTCAGTAAATGTACTCAGACAGAGAGAAAACAGGTATACCTAGATTATTCTTTTTGGCACACTGTAGAAATTTTAAATTTAAGACACCATATGATGCAATTCAATGCATTTTATCACTTAACAGCTATAGAATTGCTTTATAAGCACAGATAATAACTAAGCATATACAAGCAGGTGCAATTCCCTTCCCAGCAAGTTGGGGTTGTGATAATATACCCTGACAGAGCTGTTTCATAAGTGCCAGTACTACCTCACCTCCTTTTCACAACCCTCTGCTAATGTGGCACACCCTTGTTTGACAGGAAATGTCACCTTGTCTTCAGTCATTCCTTGTTTTCCTCAAATAATTATTTCAGCCATGGTGTCACACAGTTAACATACATTAAGATTTTGCCTTTTCTACATTGAAAYACCTYGTGGTGAGGAAAAAACGAGARCCCTGGGGCACAGGAGAGGAGGTTRCCTGGCACATTCTGGGAGTGGCTCTGCAGTGACTTGGGTGAATGCAGCCGTGATAACGCTCTGGCTCTGGGTGAAGCAGATGTCTCGGACATAATTAAGTTTCAACTCCTCCTTTCCAGACTCAAGTGCTCCGCTTCGTGTGAGGAGGGAGTCTGAGGAGTCCATCCTCTATTCTCTAAAGTGGAGTCATTCCCTAATTYGGTTCAGTTATCCTGGAAAAAACAGGACCCATGGGAATGGGCACACAAGGGGACACTTCTGCCTGCTAGGTCATGCATCCATGGCTTTAGGGCACATCCAGCTTTCCTAGGGCCAGGTACCACTGAACACCTGCAGCCCCACTGAGGGCAGTCAGGCCAGCTGTCACTGTCACACTGAGTCACCATGGGCAGCATTTTACACCTACTTTATGTAGACATAAGATGCAAGATATTGAAATCAGGTCTTCCTGTCTCTTCAAAACTCTGGATWACATTTTATCTATGCAGGAATCTCTATCAGAGAATGTATAAAACATCAAGYTTTTGATAAATTAATGTGTGAATTTCTCCTTTTCTCACAACACATCTTGCAAAACTGACTTTAAAACACATTTTATATTTTTCGCTGTTATCAAAAGCACAGGATTTATCTATCCAAACCTTGTGAATCTGTTTGGTTTAGGGGAACAAGGTGGAGCCCACCACCTTCAATCAAGGATTGGCTGCTTTAATCAAAGAGATGTGAATAGCTTGCATTCTCAACTTTTGACTTCCACAAAGCCTGTTTGTTTTACTTAAGGCTAGCAGTCCCTGTTGCCAAGGAATTGCTAGGGAGCTAAGCCACACCTTTATGAATATACTTAGCACTTCCTGCTCTGTGCAGCCTTAAAAGCAGTCTCCTCTACTCCACAGAGATAATTGGAGGTTAAAAAAACATAAACATCTACATCTTAAGATCTTGCCTGGCTGGCAAAGCCACCTGTCTTTGTGTTCTTGTTAAACAGTTCACACAAGGTCTTGGGGAAGTGCTTACCATAAGATGTATTTTTCAGAAGAATTCCATGTTTGAGATGGTGGTAATATGTTTCTTACCCTTTCATCTGTTTGAATCCAGAGCTTCCATTGGCGGCTGCTTTGTGACAGAGGGAAATGAATTGGTGCRTTCCTCTGCAATCCCTCTGGGCTAGTGCAGATGCTGTGGGCTGACTGGTAGCTCCAGCACACAGGGTAAGGGTTCATTATTTGTAATATATGTAAACAACCCTGTCAGCACCATGGTGTAATTGCTAGATCACTTGCATCSTCCTTTTTCTGCTTCATCTGTAATTTAAATTATTATATAGAAGGATTTGTCAGGCCTGTTGATGCTCAGTAATTACATCAATCTCAGGAAGTTGTGTTTGCTGTTTGTTTGGGGTTTTTAACTTAGTTTACTTAAAGAAACAATTTTTAAACACACATACATTTACTACTATAAAACAAATCTAAGCATAGAACTCATTGCTGAAACTTACGCTGTCTAAAAATGCCTAAAGCAGGCAGAACATTCATATCAGGAGCATTCTTACTGATGAATCAGTCCCACAGTTTCATAGATTTCCCTCTTTATCCTTTCCTCTGATGCAAAGTATAAAACTATCTTTTGTTTTATTGTCACTGCTTACTGCAAATGGTAAGTGGGAGCCTTCAGGCTCCCACTAAAGATTTCTTACAGTTTTCATGACATGTTATAAATGATAGCAGCTTCTAAGGCTTGGGTGGGTAGTAGGGGTGATTAATAAGATATGGTTACTGGCACAGCAGTGAGGTGGAGTAGGTGTGAGTAATTGTATTCTGTGGGAACTTAATCAGAAACCTCTGGTTCACGGGTATGAAACGATTTTGTATTCCCAGCATTTCTAAGAAAGGACAGAATACCAACAGCACCCTACTGCAAGTTTCCTTAAATAKTTCTATACAGAGGAAGATAAAGGCAACAATAGAAAACAAAAAATTTGGAATCAGTTACTTTATTGCTACTTTTTTTTTTGAGAATGAAATCTGAAGTGCACATTAGAATGATGTAGACTCAAATGCAATGGGAAAGGATTCTCACTTGAGGACTTAGAACTTGTTGTACAGTCCTAAAAGCACTACAGAGAACAGACAATGCATTTGAGGATGCAGCTTCATTGCTTCAAAGGAATAGCAGTCCCTATAATAGTCTCGACATATTATTGGGGGGCAGAGAAGGAGGTTGTGAGCATACACAAAATGAAACTAAATAAGTGGGTGTATAAAGTAACAGCCAGTTTCATTTATTTGCACAGTTTATCTGTAGTAGCAACCAAAGCCCCAGTAGGCAAACAGCCTGGACAGCTGCTGTGGAAGAATGGATTCCACAGCTCTGCAAAGATTTAATGTGAAGCAACACCTTCTTACTGGGATTAGCTGCCTTACTCAAGACCAGCCTCAAAGGGATTTACAAATGCCCTATATACCCTTATTCAGAGTCATGCAGTAATGTCTTCATTGTTTGTGGACAATATGCTGCATCAGAGACATTTGGTTTTTTCTCCTAATGTAGAAGAGAAAACACCCCTTCCTTAGAAAAATCATAAGGGATTGGTAATATGGGGATTGAGCAGGCAGGATTATGCAGTCTCAGCTGAAAAAAATTAGTGTATGACAACTGACAAAAACTGTTAARTCCCTTTCAGGAAAAGGGATTATTAAGCCAACAGTTCTGCAAATTAGGCCCACAGTTCCTGACTCTTGGGCAACAAGTATTCATTGTCAAATGCTACTATTTAATATAAAATGTGCTCTCTTCAGTCTTCATGTGCCTTTCCACAACACAATCAAGGCTAGAGGACAAAAAGCATTTGTCACATTTCAACAGGGAACTTGGTTTGGCATTGGACATGATGGGTTGTACAGTGGGTTAGGAATACTGAGGCAAAGGATGGGCACTGGAATGCTCTTAAATTCATAGAACCACAGTTCCTACCTTTATTTTTAATATAAAACAAGCAAATGTATGCATCAAGATGTTGTAATGTATCAAGAAAAATTAGTATGGGCATGAAACACTGAGAAGTTTATTTGATCTACTCTCCTTGACTGAGACAAAAGACAGTAATTTCATATATTGTTTATACATGAAGGAAAATCAGAGATCAGGGATCTATTTGTTTCTTTATTCCTTTAGAAAATAAAGATATAGACTGCTTGAATTGCTTCAATTGCTTCAACATCAAATTTCAAAGAATCAAAATATAAAACTTCAGTTTCCTAATCTATTTCCTGAATTAAAATGCATCTTTCAAACAAGGTAACATTAACATTTGGATAGCAAGCTCATCAAAACACCTGATCCCACATTACAGACAAATATGGACGTAGATCTGCATGCACATATACATAGCTCCTTTGTCACATATTCATTTTCATTCCTCACCTTTCTGTTCCTTTAGAGTTTTGAAGTTTGGGCCAAAGGCAGATACTTGATCTGTTCTCACTTAGCATTTCTGACTTCTTWAATCTTCTTTTAATTCATATTTTTCTATCCTTTCTCTCAAGTATCTGAAAATACAGAATATTAGATGAGTACATAGCAATGCAAAATAATMAAATGTCTGTGGAGATCACAGCTTTCCCACAATAGCATTACAAGTATAAATTGAATACATATTTCACACATCATTCACAAATTGCTGCCTCCCCCTGCTCCCCAGTGAAAGGAAGCAACACTTCAAAGAAAAACTGCCTTAGTAGTGTGACATTTACATCTGCTATAAGGCCATTTATACTTAATTTCACATTTGATTTTAAATGTGAYTCTATCATTTTCCTACCAGCAGTAGATATGACCTTTTCAAGGAATGACTGCATAGGAGAAACATGCTCCTTTCACACAAGTGATTCTTTATGATACCTTTCCTCCACCCCTTCCAGCAGTGCCTTCRTGTTTAAGCAGCTTCACTCTGAAGTTACTATAGCTATGCAACTCTTGCTCATTGTAGCCCTTAATAATTGCTTTCAATCTGGATAATGCTGTTGCCATATACTCTGTGTAAGGCTACACCTTAAACAGCTAATAAAATGAAGTTCATGTCAGAACAGCAAGGATTACTTCTGAACTGCYTGACTCAACACAATTTTTTCATGGGTGGTTATGAATAACAAGTACTGCACAGGAGGGTGGTGGAAGCCCTTCTCTTTTTCTCCTCATTACTCTTCCTCTGTGTAACACACATCAACATATGGCCACAGCTGCATCCATGTGCCTCACTTTGATATCCTTGAGATAACAAAAGGCATGACTGGCAGAAGACTCTCTGAGGATTCAGGATATCTGCTCYCACTTGACAATAGCATGAAATTATATTTTAGCCATAATTCTGAAGACATCCTCTCAGCAAGGCTCTTGGAAAGGGATGAGGATATACTCCCATTGATAAATAACACACAAACAATTCTGTGTATATCAAACCAACTCCAGCATCAGGCTTTAGTCCAAAGCTGGATCATGACTGAATTTTTCCTAGGGCATGCAAAAATTCCAAATGTGATGTAAARTGCATTCCTGCAAAAGATTTGGTATTTCTTGGCACTTGCTCAGTTTCTCTAGAAGTTTCACTGGGACATGACAGGTATCAGAAGTGAAGGCAGCATTCAGCACAGAGCTAACTTGTTGCATTCAAGTTCAATAATGCTTCCTGTTAACCAGAGTCAATAGAAATCAGCAAATAAAAGGCTCCCCTGGGTCTTGTAAAAATTCATTTACTAGTCATGAGTAGAGCATGGGTCAATCTAGTCATGACTAGAGCATGGATGAATTCCTGTTGAAAGTTAAAGCAAAAGCTCTATTGTCATTACTTTTTATATAAATTAGCCATATCATACTTCCTGGACTCTGGATCATTCTGAATAAAGAATGCATTGCTAGTGTCATATTCAATGTAACCTATTCCTTTGCAATATATAGATGCATTTTATTTCACCACAGAAAGCTATGCAGTGATTGCAGGTTTTAAGGACATCTGTTATATTTTTCTTTATTTTCATTTTGAACTTTCCAAAAGTGTGTCCTTTGCCCACTGCTAAAGGGTAGAATTATACCAATGGAACATAACTGTCATTTAGTCTCTGTAAGGCCACACACTACTTAGGTATGCAGTCAAATATGCTCTAGAGAGCTGCACTTCTATTCAGCTGTGTAACTATGAACCTCTTCCATGAGATGCTTTAGGAGATGGGAGTGAGAAAGTGTCCCAGAGCAGTGCTCTGCAGTTATTGCCTTACCTTCACATCTAATGGTGTTAGCAACAGAATCAACATCTCATACTGAATTTTCTCCTCTGTACTCATTCAAAAAATAATCCTAATTTGTATRTTGTTCAAGAAATAGTAGAAGTAACATTAAGCTGTACCTTGACTACTTTGATGATTGGACCACTGAGCTGATCTAACACTATTCAGACTGGCAAATCTTATATGATGAACTTTGTGTGAAGAGATTCTAGCTTTTGTTTGTTTTACAAAGTATTATAAAAGAAATCTCTGCTCAGAGTTGTGCAATGTCTTCTGCCTCCTCCTTCTCTTTGCTTCCTTCAACTTAATTCTCATCATTCTGCTTAATGTCCTGGGAAGACTTGACAGTCAAATTTTACCCAATGATTAGACTTTTCCCCTTCCCTCCAGATTTGTGTGTTCTCTGGTCCAATTTGAATTTTTTACCCTGGAGAGGAATATCAAAACAAGTAGATGTATCTGAAACTTACAGTAGGCATGTTCAAACAGTAATAAGTCTCACACTTCTTTTGCACTACAAAGAAAACCACAGGATAATAAACTCATCCAATTTTAAGTATAAAATATGTATGTTTATATACATATAATAATGACATGTGGGAATCTGATACAAGATTTTCATAATATAGAGGTGATAGACAAAAGCCTCAAAGAGCCCTTGGATATTCTTCCCCTTTCCCTTTCCCTTTTTAAATGGGCATTTTTCTTTATAGCCCACCCAGAACTAGGTCAYGTTCTTGGGCAGGGACTGCACCATAAACCCAAGGCAAGAGGACAAACATACTCCTGCACCACTGTACATTTGTCTCAGTGTGGCAGATGGAACAAAAGAATATTTAGATTTGTTAGAAAAGAAAAAAAATCTGAGTATTTTACATGAACTACAGTTCAAAAAAGACTAAAATAGAGGAAGATTTACAGTCCATAAGAACATTCAGCAGTAGCAGTATCTACGTCCTGTATGTTAAATGGTAAATGTCCATTTCTTTGTTCAGTGTAGCTTACATCTTTACTTTTAACCCTCACAGCTGAGTCATAGAGCATCCTCCACTGAGGATGAAAATTAGAGCTTGAACATTTTCTATTATGCAGATCATGTAGTCAAGCTATGATCCAGAAGGAAAACACAATTCAGCTCTCATGTGGCCTAAAGCTAACAATTTTTCATATTTTACGTTACTTGCAGCTAGCTAACACAGAATTATGTTTGAATAGTTGGCCTGGCAAAGATTTATTCAGCCTCAGAGCAAGGAAAATGTTTCCAGACTGGTGTAGATCAATACTCATGTGYGACAACATTCAATAGTCTCAGCAGCATTGCTGAGAGAATGCTGGACTAGCACTTATGAAATTGCTAAATTAATGGTGAGCTGATGCACTGCTCTATCACTTTTCCTCTTAGTGGGTAAGATGACTGCAAAACTGTTTGAGGGTGTTTAAGTCTCTTTGTGTTTTGTTTCATTGCATCACAGAACCAAGGGAAATTCCTAAAACTTTCATATTGAGATAATACCTAAGTCTAAAACTTCATTGGCTTGAATAGTTAACAGACAACAGGCTCACATGACCACCTGCAAATTTGAGTTGAATTCTGAACTTAAACTCTGTTCAGAAAAATCTGAAATTTGACACATGCCTTTTCAAGTAAAGCTCCTGAACACAACTTTTGAAGTTAAATACTGCAGCTAAGCTGGTTTAACAGCTTGGCATTGCCAGAAGTGGGAAGCCCTTGTTGTTTCCCCATACTTCTTTTTCCCAGCCTCATGTATCCCATCTCTTTGTACCTGCTGTAGTTGTGGTCAGACTCTGGCTGAGCCAAAACCACTTGTTAATTCACCGGTAAAGYCCCTTTTGATCACCAACCAGACTGACTGAGTTCTGTTACTGCCAGAGCCCAYGTAAACAGAGGGGCCACAGTCAGGAGGCAGAAAAAAGAGGCTCCTTTTAGCAAACCATAAGACTGGCCAAAGCCTCCCTTTCATTACTAACACAATGTAAAAAGCTGATTTTGTGTTTTTAACCAGGGGTTTAGGACTTGTTTTGGCAAGTAAATTTTTGGGGAAATTTTTTAGAAGCCTTGACTCTCTAACTATTCTTTAGCTAAACTAAGTCACAGTTTTCACTACTTTTTTCTTTTTGACAGTTGGCTGGGGCCAAAAATGCCATTTTAACTCAAGGCTGCTTTCACAAGTACTGCTATGAAGAGGAAWCACCATGATATCATGCCCTTACAGGGTCCTTCAAACAAATACTTTAGTATGACAATAATGTAATCACAGACTTCCTTTAGGAAATTCCTTGGCTGAAGTGCTGTGGCATTCAAGTTAGTCAGTTTAGTACAGACCATATTGATCTAAAGACAAAAAAATAATGTACTTCAGATGCAGGTCCAGAAGGAGACAAAACAAAGTGACAGTAAGCACCAAATTCTTCAYCCGTTAATGGGTCATAGTTACTCATAGCTACTTAGCAGTATTTTGAAATACAGCAACTACTTCAGCCTCTAGGTCGATGGAATGTTACATTTTCAAATTTTTGAGTGACAGCTACAGCACAGAAGAAGGAAAAAGCTGAGGAAAAAAGAACTGTACAGCATCGTCCTTAAACTTTTTATACCATCCGTGCAGTGCCTGAGACAGAAATTGATCTTGAACAAGAATGTCAGTGTTTGTTTCTCAGAATACACAAAAACGTGAGGGTGTGAAGGGCAGATCTTTTCAATGTATCAGATGCACAACCAYGTGTATTTTGAGTGTTCCTTTCAGATAATTCTGCACATGCATCTACAGCAGTATGCACCCTTTAAACAGTTCCTTTTTAAAGTATAACTTTAGTCAGCTACGAAGTAGTTCAGGTTTTCAGGAAAAGACTCCAATCTGATGGCTGGAATAGTCATTTTATAAACACCCTGTCCCCATTTGTTAACCAGCTTCGCTCATGAATAAATACCATGCTGCATTTTTCCTCCCCATCCCCACCTTTTAAGAACAAAAGCAGCCTCAGGCCATCGACTCTTCCCCATCACCCTTTTAATCTCTGAGAAACAGCTTCTTTCTCAATTGTTCTTGCTTAACGAATGCAACATTTAACACCCCAGATGAATCAGCACTGAGCTACAAGCAGCCTTCTGACTACTGATACTTCAGTTCCACAGCACTAAATTTACTGATGAAAGCGCCTGGACTGTGAGCTCCATTTTGGGAGGTCATTTTAGAGCCCACATTTGCCTGTGATACTTTCTCACCTCTTATTCCTTTGAATCTGTCTCTAGAATTACAGCACACGTAGTTAATTTCTGTGATGTGGTGATTTCTGATTATCAGAACTCATGTCATCTGTGTAGTTTTTGTTCTTATCTGGGCAGATCCTAGATGATGTTTGAAGTTTAGGGGTTCAGGGTTTAGTACAATACTTACAGAAATTCCCTGCAAGACCATACCAAAGATCACAAGGAAGCATTTGAAAAGCTATTGAAAAGACAGGAGCTCCAGTCAGCAGAAAGTTTCTTGTTCTCATAGGAACTAAACAAGAAACTCMAGCAGATGATGGAAACAAGAGAACAGGTTTGTTACAAAATCTTTCCACAACAACATGAATATGTATTTATTGGTACATACATACATATTTAAAATGTAAATTATGGAAGTGCATATACACACACCTTTTTTCGCCAGCAGTTATTCCTCAGAGTGGACAAGGATGAAATCCTTTTATATTTTTGCTGGAGTTCTAAYTTGTTCTTGTGTGCAAATTTTCTTTTTTTCCACTCCTCATTTTCATCCAACAGAATGGCCTCTGTGTAATAGAAATAGCATCTGTCAGCAAGATCATGTCTTTAAGCACTAAAAATTTCAACCAGCAAAAAAAATTACCCAGAAATCAGAAAATTATATGTAATTAATTTCTATTCTTGTGTCTCCCCACTATCCCATCCAGGAAGAACATGCTGTCTTTTAGGCAAGTGCTCTGTGAGTGTTTTCCTTCAGTCGTACACATGATCCCATCCACCCTCCTCAAGAGGCGAAGGTGGGGCTGTGTTTATTGTTTATTGAGCAGCCTCTAGCGGTTCCCCAAGGAGCCACCCAAGCCTGTAGCTGCTCACACCTTGCACTCAGAGAAATGCTCTGAAATTGTCATCTTGCCTAGAACACTGAGAAAACCGTTGGGCCTTTCTTTAGCCACCTCCAATTTAACAGAGAAATTCTTCTAGCAATGAAAAATCTTTATTAGGAACAAATAATTTGAATAAAACTTCCTGTTACTGAGAGATTCCTGCTTAGGCTAATAAAATCTTCATTCCTAAAACAGGTGTTCCTTGGGCAGCAGCAGTGTGAGCCGTTAATATAATAAAAAAATGCCCAGCATATGAAAGACTGAATATATATTAATAATGAAAAAATTATTACAAAATTAATTACAAAGTATTTAAAATTGTTTCCRTTGTTTAGAATTATAAAATTAATTATAATGGCTTTCTAATTGTTGCCGCTATTTATGCTTAAATACATAAACTTGGTGCTCTAATATTCTGTTAGCTTGAAAATGTAAAGAACTTCAAGCTTACACAGAAATTTGGGGCTCAGAAATTTACAAACCCATATCTAACTATTTTCTGATGATAGATTGATATTAATAATTTTTTTTCAACTTTTAGTACCAGATTTTTTCTACTAAATATCAAGGAGATTCAGCAGCATATGCGTTAGTTCACATGTAAAAGCTAGTGATCATCACAGCAAAGAACAAAAGCTATATTTAAAGTATCTACTTAATAATTCCTCTGACTACCTAAAACTAAACTATAAAAAGCTCCAACCATTTTTTTCAGCCTGGTTAGGATTCTGAGAAAAAATTTTTCAGCTGATTCTCTACATTTGCATTCTAAAACTACTGTTGAAGCTCTTCCCACCAGTAATTAATTACTCAGTGCACCGGGCATGTTTTCACTACAGCCGAGATCCACCAGCCCTGCCCCGAGGGGAGCACAGCTGCCCCACCTGTCAGCATGCAAATATGTTTGGTATGCCCACTCACATTCACAGCAAAGCCTGCAGCCCACTAACAGAAAGATTAAGGTTTCCTATTACTGTGAGGCACGTTTCCAGCAGATCAAAACAATGGACTAAAGGGATACCCTGAAACTAGGAAGCCAAATTTGCAAGATTTTACACTTCTACTAAAGATACTTTGAAAACCTAAAAGAAAAAAAAGTATTTTTTTGAGTTTCTTAAACCCAGTACAGCCTGGGGCTTGATTTTTTTCTTTTTTCTTTTTTTTTTTAATTTTTTTTCCAAAATGCAGAATTGCTTTTAGGTGAAAAAAGCTTCACGATTTTAGATCATTGAATAATGTTGCAGTAATAGCTCTCACAATGTTAAAGGACCATTCACAGACAATCACAAAATAAATCCAYTATGTGTTTAGAAAGACTATTCAATTTGTGCATGATGTCATGCATTTATGAAGACAAGTTGAGAAAATAGACATACAAAATACTGAACAGGATAATCAGATCTCTCATGGTGTGGCCTCTGTTGTCAAATGGCACATGAGGCTGTTCTCATTTACAAGTTCAAGTCATGACAGAAGGAAAATTAATGGGGTTATTTTGCAAGACACAAGGTTAGCAGGACTTGTGTTAAGGCCTCACTGCTACAGTACCTCAAACCCATTTATCTTCAATATTTGATATTGGGAGTTTCCTTCCTTATGCACCAAAATGACAAAAGTGCTGTAAAACCTCTCAAAGACAGGACTTGAATGATTGAAAGATGTGGCTAAGGAAACAAGGGAAAAGGGAAATAAGAGGGTGAATGTAGGAGAAAAAAAGTTTCTAGCTCAATATGAATGTTAATGTAATATGAAWGTTACAACTGTCAGGGGAGAGATACAAAGAGGAAAAGAACAGTACACCGAAAACATCTGAGAAAGACAATCTAATGTGRAAAGAACTGCCATGAAATCAAAAAGTCTTGACTCTTTTTCCAAATTACCTCCTGTGTTTCCAAAAAATTGTACAGAGTTTACTTAATCTACTACATTTTCTGTCTGTAAAATCAGAAAGAATGCTTATCTGATAGGCAATTTGGGTACAGAAAAATCTGTAAGTAATCTTCAGACCTATCAAACTTCATGCACTAAAATGAGATTTCCACAACTGTTTCCAAACTCACATTCTCACAGAGCCATCCCTCCATAGCTCTGCGGGGCAGTGCCACAGCTCCCCTTTTCTTCCACCTCCCAGTCTTAGCCCCAGGCTCCCTCCAGCCTCTGCTCCCAGCACTTTTCCCACACATCTGTTCCAAGGCACCTGTGTGACCTGTGGGCAGGAGGACACTGCTTGTTTCAGGGGGTCTCCTGTTTGTGCAGCTACAGATCTAAGATGCTACAGAACGGAGAGAGTCAAGTCCCTTGGGTGGTAGAAGCATTTTCTGAACAAATATTTGGCTAGATCCATAACACCAGGAAAAGTCAAATCTCTGATTCAGCCTATTTGACAGGGGTTAAACAAATGAGTGAACAAGTTTGATGTGACAAAAAGTGGTGTCTCTTACTTTTCCTGAGGCTTTTTTCCTATTTGCTAGTGAAGTCTTGCTCCTTTGCAACCACCTGTGGTTGGTTTGGTTTTGGTTTTTTTCCTGGGAAAAAAAAACCCTGAAATAGAAAAATATATATATAATTGGAAAAATACCCCAAATAAAATGTTATACAGAAGGCAATTGTAAAGAGAACTGTGTTGTCCAATAGCAAACAGCATTCACAGAAGAAAATTCAAGCAGACATAGCCAAAGCAACTACAGAAGAATGCAAACATGCAAGCATGTAGCTAGAAGAATACTGAGAACAAAAGATACATTGTTAATACAAATGATGGAATGAGAAGAATTGTAAACAAAGTCATTCACTGAAAGAAAACATCAAATTAAACATTCAGTGAATAAGTTTAAAAAAATTAAAAGGCCCCATACCTGGAAATGTAAATAAAAGGAATATTGAGAGAGAGATGCCACACAGAAAAGATTAACAATGAAAAAAAAGTTATTGAAAGACAGAATATTTTCCAGTTTGTTGTGAATGTTGGATTTACAGTAAGGAAGGCAGGGTATTTATATCATGTTAAGTAAACTTTTAGTTTAAGAAAATAAATTGTGAAAGTATTGTCCTTATTTTTATATAGTATAATTGATAGTCAAATAAGAGCTTCCCCTAAATTGCTTCAGGAACTATTTACTTCTCTCTACAGGTTAAATAGAGAGTCCAGAGAGTGACAAGTGGCTGAGCCAAATCAACAGTTTTGGAGGGAGGGCACTGAGTCCTGTCCCCACCTTTCCAGCTCCTGTTTCTTTTCTCCCACATGTTTCTTGTGCTGCCTCTGAAGTTTATCTGATTCATTCCAAGGTCAGACAACAAAATTCACTAACTTGGCAAAAAATGTACACTTTGGAAGGTGGGCAAAGGTAATTTCTGTTGTTTTATCAGGTTGAACAGCCTGCAGCCAGATGAGCTCCAGAGGTGGCTGGAGGTCAGCAGGGGGATCAGAGAGCCAAGAGCAGAGTGGGGTACAGGAGAAGGGCAGAGGGAAGTGCTTCATGGCAACAATCAGCTTTTGGCTGAAGTCGGCCAGCTTTGTAACTTAAGCACCTTAGTTAAATACATGAAGYTGTGTGGAGGGAACTGTGCCACTGCCATCCCTTCTGTACACAGAGGAGGTGCCATTAGTGCTCTTGCACTTGTATTTTCACATCCTTATGGTTCTTATTCATGTTAACCAAATCATCTCCCCAGCAGTTTACTAAAGCTGAATTAGGAATATTTTCCACTGCCAAGCTCTCCTGTGTTATTCTGCTCCASAGCACTGCTTTTTTATTGTAGTACTGAAAGTATGACACAAGAGGAAGGTGGACTTAGACTTACACACTTCTAGGTTTTATTGCAAATCTCATTATGCTTGTTGGGTTTTATTTTTAGACTCAAAACTTTATATTGTGCAAAGAGATGACAATCTGCATTTTCAAATTTTCATTTCTCAGTGGTGTTCTCTGTTTTCTTGTTTATAGGGCCTTTGGTTATATATTTAAAAATCTCTGATTCTTTAATATAATTTATATATATATCTCAATATACTTTAGTCAGGAAGGCTTTSTATGGTATTCAGATTAAATTTAGCCAATTTACAACTTATTTTCTATTTCTAATAACTAGGCTGCTTGCCTCTATTAAACAAAGTTTAAGCAAAAGGTAAAACAAGGATTCTACTGCCTGTAGGAACAGATGTACAAACAAGCTGCTACAGGGCATGCCAGGGTGTGAACACAACACATCACATGCTCTGCAGAAGTTCTGCAACCTGTTCCTTCTCCAGTATGTTATGACCTCTTACTGCACAAATCTGCACTTTATGATACCTTGTTAGCCAACAGGAATGTGTGTACAATATATATTTATTCAGGCTACRTGACCATGTTGGGCCCTTTGTTCTTAATATATAACATTATTTTCTCCTGGGAGTTACAACTTTCTAATAATTTTAGATAGCAGATGGATCTCATATTCCAGACACACATGCACATGGCAATAGCCTACAGGTATAAAGAAACTTGTAGACATCAGGAATCTCATCATGAAGAGTAAATACACTTTAGGAAACCCTTCCAAAAGAAAAAAAATCCTTGAAACCAGCTCTCTTTTGGGGCAAATTTTTATATTTTGGTTCCTTTGCAAATCTAAGCATTCAGCACATACTTAATTTTAAGCTTGGGAGTGGTCATATTAAAGTCAATGAGGGGAAATAACGCATGCAACAGTTTTGCAGAAACAAACTCCTTGCACCATTAGGGATTTTCCTTGCTTTTATAATAAATTTATTTGATTGACTTTAGTAAATCAATCTACTTATCCTGTGAAAATATGACACCCTCTGCACACCAATCCCTCCCTATGTCTCCCAGAGTCTGTCCCTGATATGTGCACACAAACTGCTCCTGTGTGCTGACAGGTTCCTCATGTTGCTTGAGCAAAAGGTAAAATGACGATTTGTTAGCTCATCAAACCTTTTCTGAACAGGTATCATTTTTCTCTGTGTTCTGGTGGATATGTAAATATTGTAGGTTCTAAAAGAAACATATGCCAGAGGCACCGAAGTAGGTGTGTTACACAAACTAAAGCTCAGAGAAAAGTTGATGGCATTTGCAGCACCTGCCCAGATCAGCTGGCTGAGCTGAGTAACTTGGTGAGAAATGGAGAGCTGAGGGCACAATAACATATCAACACTGCCAGGGGATTGTGCTTTCTAAATACAGCTATGCATAATATTAGGGCAGCCTGAGTTGGAGACAATGTTTAAATCCCTGAAGAAAGCTGTCCATGATAAAYACCTGAAACTAAGGCAGTACCTGAGATAAATGTGTTGTAGACTGAGAAGGAAATCCATTTTGAATGAATGTATAGATGTAGCCTTCACCTTGRCTTCTCTGAAGTATAATTTGCCCAAAATTAAAATAATCTACCAAAATTCTCTCTTGTTCTACCATACTCATTACATCTACATGGAAAATACACAATCATTCTGAAACATAATTTTAGAGGTCTGATGTTAAAATCACAAATAAAAACACAGCATACCAGAAAATATATTGGAGTCTTAAATATATTAATAATTCTAAAAAGACATTTTGATGCTTCTAMGATATTTTACAGTAGCCTCTGGTCTCATTTCTAAAAGAAGTGATGAACACAAACCAGCTATTTGTGTAGGATCTTCCATATAAGTGTAAGAAATAACCCGAGATTTCAGTCGGACCTCTGAGATATGTTGAAATCAAATACCTAAAATGCAGGGGTTCACTCTGGAAACTTATTTTTTAGTTTCTGCAAAATTATTTTTCCAGATTAAAATTTCTGTTTCAGATTGCTTTGTGGCTACACATTCCTTGCTTTTGTTTAAAACATCTTTAGAGGCTTTTGCAACCAAAATATAAAATTTTTACTTTAAATAAGTTGCAGAGAACTTTGTATATACAGGCAATTATTTATAGCTTTAATATATACTTCAGTGATTCCAACTGTACCCTGAGGAAATGTAAATTTTTAAACTTTAATGTATTATTTTAATGTAACTTTCTYTGTTACTATTTCTGCCTTATTCTCAATTCAGGAAGCTACTTGGAAAACCCTGCTAAGGTAAATTCCATACTAGTTTAAGAAGTCTACCTTCCTTAAGAGCTCTATTGAGGCACCTACCTAAGTTGCATAAATTCCTATAGAATTTATAGCAATTTGATAAAAAAATCTAAGTGTTTTGATAATAAAATTTTTGAAGTGTTTTGCCCACCTGTGCCGTGTGGTGATAATTTTGTTAGACTTACATTTAACTATGGTAATATACTATTACACTTATCTCACTCTTACAATGGCATTTACTGTGTAGCCTTGGGTACCTCCCTTCACCTTCTGTTTTCCTGACTGTAAACCAGGAACAATAACAGCACAGSCAGGAGTCACACACAGCCTCTCTGAGCTGTGCAGAGGGGCTTTGCAGGSAGTCAGGTCATCAAGGCATCCCCTCCAACCCATTCTTCCCTTTGGCTTTCCTTTTGAGGCATAATGAAATTTCTACAGGAATGTTTTATATTAAATACAAAACTGCACTCCTTACCCAGTATCAACAACCATCTGAAGTTGCTATGAATGTGAATTCTACTCAGAAAAAAACACAAACAAAACTCTTCTTTTGAGATGCAGGTAATGTTGGGGCATTAAAAGGAGTGCCCTTCTGACCCCTGCTCATGTCCTGAGGCAGCAGATTGGGTTACTTGGTATCATTGCCTCAGTTTGGATAACTGCTCATAAAGTTACAGAGTTTTAAAATTCCTGCAACACCACTTATTTCCACAAACACCTGCAGCTCTGGTTTCCATAGGCCAGTTTTAAATTCAGTGGAGAAATATTTCTTGTCTTTTACTGCCTTTCTTACTAAGGCTCCCCCTAATTTCTTCTGGACTGAATGGAGTCCTACCAATTTTGTTAATCACTGCAAAAAAGCAATTTTTCATTTCCTGAACTTTCTTTTGTACTGATTAAAATCCTTCTCCCTTATATAATAAAATTAAAAGAAATTAATGCTGTATTACTTATTTGCTGTCATGTTATCATTCATTACACATCCAGAGTTAGAGTTTAAACAACAGATTTCAAAGATAATTAACTGCTTCAAATTAGTTCATGATGTTTTAGAAAAGGAGATAAATCCTTCATTTTTTTCTAGCATTGGATATTTTAGTTATTACTGTTTATTTAATACTGCTCTTTGAAGAATTGAACGCACTATAATACTAAACAAAATATAGGAAGTTGCTAGCTCAAGAGGCTTATCTTTATCTTCTGATCAGAGAAATGAAATTGGATTTCCTGTGGGTCTTGTTTGCTTGTCTGTTCACTTTACAGCAAAGTACTGGTCTAAGGCACATTTCTACATCACAGTTACAGCCTTTACCAGTGATCAGAGATACATCATCCTTCTCCTTAAACAGGAATGATGGTGAACTACTTTGTGGAAAGGGGAACCAGCAGAAAGAAAAGGAAGTGGTTTTGCCTCAAGCAGCCAAGGTGAAATGTATGTTTACACTTACCCTGAAAGCAGGAAACTTCTCTTCCCAGGCTTAGCAATGCCACACTGTGTGTTTATTTTTGCCTCTACTCGTGAGAAATGAGAAGGGATTTCCCTGGCACACAGACAGCAGTGGCAAGGTGGGATTTGGAGGGGTGTCTGTTGAGTGCTGTCTCCCTGTGCTACTCTGGCAGCTGAGGAGAGCTCAATGAGCTCCCCTGCCAAGGGACTGCCCCGGGGCTGGCCTGGCTGCAGCCACCAGGGCCACCAGCTCCTAAAGCAGGGCCTCAGCTCCTTCAGAAATGGTGTTTCCAGGCTGCCACACACATTGGGGAACCCAGCAACTGTAAGAGCAGCTGAAGTGCAAAAAGAGGTGTCATTCCTCTGTTGTAAGGAGGAATGTGAGTGTGAGGAAAGTGTATGATAGACCACACTGTCACAGGTCAGGCTAGAGCAAAGACCTGCTAACCTCCCACAGCTCCCTCACCCACAGCAAAATATTCCCTGGGTTCTTAAACACCTTCATTGCTTTTGGTACACTTTAGCACTTGTGGATAACACCAGTAATTCAAAAGATTAAAYTACACCACTACCCCTCTGTGAAATTATCAGTGTGCCTAAAACTATTTACTAGAGTTAAATTATGGAGCAACAAGGAAACAAGTGCTCTATAACCAATGCAATATGTATTTGGTGCTTGGGAAATGCATAGCTATGTTTTCAAACACATGCCAAGAATTTTTTTTTTCTTGCTCTTGTGCTCAGGATGCTAAGTATTTAACTTTATTCAACCAATGGTATTATGAAATGAAATGAAAGATCCTATCACATGGCCAACCCAACAGTTACACTGGGCTATTTAATTGTCTGGTTAACTCCAGCCAAAGTTCAGTGACCCACAGCAGGTGAAATTCTCAGTGCAGAGTGTGATAACATCTTTGTGATCAGAACAGCGTATGCTTTCCTCGCTCTTGTGCTCAGAGAATTTCTGTGTATTTCCAGCGGTTAAAAGATGTAATTTTCTGTATCTTGGAAAGAGTAAAGTATCAAACACAGAAAAACTGTGATGAGATTTGAAGAATCAAAGGAAGAAAAAGGGTGACATGTAGGAAAAATATTCTGAAGTTATTATATTACAATTCTTCATTTGTAATAGTAAAGGAATGTGAGTATAAATGAAAAAATAGCAACCTTGAAACACTAAGGTGTAATAACAACATCATTTTTTCTAGGAAGCTCCCCCACTTTTTACAAAGYTGCCCAACTTAAGCCATTACATAAAAACTTACGGGCATTATTCCTTGAATAATTTGCATTTTCCTGTTCTTGTTMTTTGTGTTTCCACTGCTGCTGGAAATGTATCAGGTCCCTGGGTGCACTAATTACTCTTAATGACCCTCCACTCCACAGGCCCTGCCTCTAGGCCTGGAAATCCATATAAATTCAGGCCTGGAACTTCACCCCCTACTTGATCTGCCTCGTTGGAGTGCCTGTTTGCGTTCTGCCCTGGCCATGCCTGTGCTTGGCCATATATCTTGTTGATACAGGTCCTGACCTATGGTCTGACTTCCTGACATGACCCTGACTGACCACTGTGGTCCTGCTTGTTCATCATTGGCTGGTTCTGATTTTCATTTTACTTTAGCTGTCAAAGAGCAAAATAAGGTGTGTAATGTAAAATAGTTGGGTTATGGTGTAGCATACAATGCAAATCTTGGGGTAGAATGGATATTTAGGGAAATGGTTATTGGGTAGAAACCTTTAATTCATGATGTCTTCTTCCTAGAAGTGCTAGGAGAAGTTCTTCAGCAAAATAAGTTTCTTCTGATCATTTTAAAAGTAGGATTAATCAATTAGTGTAATGCTATTCAACATGACAAATGTAAGAGGATTAAGGCAAGCCTTGCTCAAAGACACCAAAACCACTACATACAGAAACTGAACATTGCAATAGAGAAAAAGGTATTTGAAACCAAATCTATGGATTCTGTTTTCTGCTTTACTCCCAACACTTCTCTTATTTTCTTAAAGGCAAAGCTTTCGCAATTTTCTTATCATGGATATCTTCAAGATATCTATCATCTGCAAGAACCATTTCTAATTTAGCCATAAGGAAGTCAAGTTTTTCTGAAACTTTTTGAGAGCATCTCAAAACTACCAAAAGCCTAGAAATCAATAATATCACCTGGCAGGAGATGTGAGCTACTCAAATTCAAGCCAAGGTCCAGCTCAACATGCTTATTGATGGTTTGGCAGGGAGAAGCTGTTTCCAGCACAGACTTTTCACAGACTGGTATGAAGCAACTACATTCTGTCAGACATTCTCAGATTGCCTAATTTGTGCAATATTTGAAACAATAGAGAAAAATGTGGGCTCAGGATCCTGAAGAGCAAGAAAGAGATGAACTAGATCACTCTGAAATGAATGCTTGATATATTATTGTGGATTTTGGTGAACATTACTGTCTCAATGACTTGAACCTTAAATATGGTTCACAACTGAAACAATGAACAAAGTATTTCACTGCTTGTTTCAGTGACTTCCAGAGTATTAAACTTATGCCTAACTTTTTAAAATGGAAAAGCCACATGGTGGCAGGAGAGAACAAGGCATGTAAAAAACCTGTGATGCTAAATGTTTCCTTCAGATTTAACTACATAATGTTCCCTTCTACAGCACAGCTGAAGGTCTGTGGCTGTATTTTTAAATCTAACARGCACTCATAGTTGCAATGTTTAAAAAAGTGTCCATGACTTCTAAGTTTCTGATACTAATCACCAAGTTCACCAGGAATTATACAGTAAATATTATTATTACAGTGACTTTCGAAATTATGTAGTAGAGTTAAGGTATTGAATCTGCAACCAGTTTTCAAATTGTTTACATTGTAATAAATTCCCATAGCATCAGAGATTCAATGACTAGAAGAGATCTTCACACAGCTATTTTCCTGTTGTGGCTCTTACAGTGACATTACCAATGACAGGTCATAAACACTGCTTCAAATTCACAATTCTATGAAAATGAAATATTTAGCCATTAATTTTTTGTGTAATGTGCTATACCATGAACAGGTCTGCTATGCAAAAATGGGAACTCCGATTTTTCAGTTTAAGATCTAGTAAGAGCAAGCTAAACCTCTAATCCTCCAATTTACAGCCATCTGGACATACCCTTCACTTTAATCACAATACACTGTTTGTAGGTGTCTCAGTGCATTTCACACTGTTTTCTAGTTAATAGCCCATGGCAATAGTGATGAACTTACCTGCACACACCTACACAGGTGCAGCCAAAACTGAAGACTGACCATTAATTTTGCAATCAAGATATAGTTCTGATAGCTGACTTCTAGTAGATMTATAAGAAGTGGATTTTGCTGTTTAGCAGATGTATAATTGGGATTCCTAATTTAAGAGCTGTGACTCTTTAACCTGTATTTGAAGGCTTCATGGCATCTTTTTCAATAATTCCATCATTTAAATCAGTGACTTGACACAATACATAAAAAGAATTTTCCTCTAATCTGAACACTCCTTCAACTTCAATCTATTTTAAAATGTTGAATCTTACTAAGAACTGTCCACATGATTTTTAGCATATTTGATTTAACGGGAAAGAAGACACAAAGAAATTCAATAGTATACAACTCTCTTATCTCCATACCTAACAGAGCAAGAACTTTCTGAGGACTGTAAACAGTGTTGTAAAGTTTCTGAAATCCTGGTGTCCTTCATCATAGCCCAGGTCACAGCCAGCTCTTCATGCTAACAGGAGCAGCATAGGCTACTCACCCTCTCAGAGGACAGGCRTACATCTCTCTRAACTCTGGTTTATTGGATTTTTTTYTTAAACCTACTGAGCACCAGTGTGGRTCACACTGAGAAGTTTTCTAATAAGAAACTGTTTCAGTGATTAACTGCTCTGACAAGAAAGCATTTGCAAAAATCTGAAACTGTCTTGCARCTGAATAGTTTTCACTTCCCTGTCTGCTCTCTTTCTATACTCAGTTTTCATGGCTGAACTCAGTTTCATTTTAAGTCTCTATAATTCTTAATAATCTTGACTAACTTATTTCTCAAGTTTTTCCACTCAAAAAAGCCTATAGCTTTTTTAGTGTAACTTTTCCTTTGCCTTCCCTTTTCCCAATATATGCAGAAAAGARAATAATACAAGAGCTGTACACTAACTTGTAGAGAAAACCTTCACCACTGTTAATATTTGCATCTTCTGAAATATTTATTCTTTATCAGACTCTTGCTTGAATGTGAAAGAAATTGGATTCCTATGTTGTTTCTGTRCCATCTGTTAGCTTCTTTTATTCCTTTCACCCAGGCACTGCAGGCAAATCTTTCATTTAGTCCTGATAATTGTAACCCTAAGAGTGCCATAACTGCAGCCTTAACTGTCTTTAAAAYGTGTCTTTTTCTCTACTTCTTCCTAGAAACTGTTCTGGAGGTTTAAACATTTTTTTTTTCTCTAATATAATACAATTGCCTTGTTTCTTCTTGCAAATAAGGATCTCTGATTTCCCTTGTGCTACTCCTTAAATTGTGAGTTGCCTGTAAATACTCACAAAGTTCCATTGTTTTARTCCAGGCATCTGTTATAACTCTTTTACCATGATGCTGACAGAAACATTTTGATGTCAAAAGGCAAGAAATAGTGTAAGGCTGATGCTTTTTCTTTATGTCCTTTTCTATCCTTCTTGTATATTGGCTGTATGARCTAAAAATTCCTGAGGCTTTCCTTCAATCCATTAAATACAACATGAATTCATTTTAAGCAGCATGATCCTACTAAAGTAAATGTGAAAAWATCCTGATGTAAACCCATGGAATGCTAACAAGTTTCAGGCTGGGAAATACTGAAATGTTAAGAGATAATTGTTAGAAGATGATTAATTTTTACAAAGGTGAGAAATTCAAAGTATCTGGTCACCTCCTAGTACTCAGTGTTCTAAGCAGCRTTGCACTGACTCCACATGATGTTCCCTGTACTTCAGTGTAGTCTGAGGTGATTTCACTCAGGTGACTGAAGTGGCTCTCTCTTAGCTCAGTCTTCTGCCTTGCTGTGTCATGAGAAATAGCTGGACACTGAAAACACACAGTGGAGCTCATAAACAAGGGTAGAAGGGTTAAAAAGAAAGAAAGAAAAAAAAAGAGGAACTSAAATGACATGAAGCCTCTATTTTCCCAGGAGAATCTGAGTGTGTCTCAAGTTACTAGGAGGTCACTATTTTGATCTAGCTTGAGCAACAGATAGAGGTGAGAGCATGTTAGCTCTGATGAAGTGCAAAATCTGGCTGCATTGCTAGGCCTAATGTGTACCTGCTCAAGGAAGCAGCAGACAACCAAGTCATCTGCTTTTACTTTTATGTGGACTCTTATGGTCCCAGTTACATGACTGTTGTGCTGACAAAAATATTAAATCAGTGAGGATTTTMACTGTGCAAACCAACTGCAAGAATTAACTCTATTTACTCTACATAAAAATGAAGTTAGTTAATGGTGCTGCTTTAGTATGTTCTAATACTTCTCAAACAGCCTTCAAAAGAAACATAGTTCTTAGAGATGACTGTCTACTGGACATAGAACCAAGGCCATTAATGMGAAATTAAGAGGGACAGCTCTAGCTCCTTGGTGGACCTCCCRATGTACAAGAATTTCAGTACTGTGAGTAAAAAGCAATGGAGAAAATGTGAAAAATTAATATTGAGGCAGAAAATTCAGGCACAGATTGATAGAAAAGAAAATATTGGTCAGGCAGGTTGTACTAAAGTTTGCCTGGGTGTTTTCTCACACTCTGAGTTGAGAAACACTTGACTCTTTGTGGCCTAGAAGTTCAGTTGCAGTGCTCACGTGCTCATCAGATAGCAAATCTCCTGGTCTGCTCTGTGTTGTTGAATAGTGAGTGATTCCTATCTCAAGAACATATTGGGAAATACAGCTTCACTTTTTTATGAGCAGATAACTGAAACTGCTGCTTTTTTAGTGAGATAATGTCACATTGCTATATTGAATGCCCTATGGCAATTAAAAGCCATTAGAGGGGTGAAAAAGAGTGGTAGGTAAAGGCTGGGGTCAAGTCTTAAGTGTTTCATCTGTTGCTTACTTTTTGTTGCAAACAAGATCTTGCTAAAGTTTTCTTTAATTTCAGTGAAGGAGTCCTGTTGAAGGAAAAGCCTCTGTGCTGTGAACTTCTATTCAGAAGAAAAAATACTTTTTGATAAGAAGCAGGAATAACAAATACATATGCAAAGTTTAGAGAAATACTCTTTCATTAGTAGCTAAGGATTTTACTTCCCTGTGTTTATTTCAGTTTACAAGCTAAATTAATACAACTCAAATATTCTTCACTTCAAAATTCTAAATTATTCAAAATTTCAAAATTAGTGCCTGGTTAGTATTTGTAATTTCTTTGTAAAGATGAGTAATGTAGCCATTTAGCAACTGTTCAGAACAAGGAATATGAAATTACAATATGCTTTGTAATCAGTAGTTATCTCGATCTTATTACAAATGTTTGACTTAAAAATTTACAAAGTGTAAAAAATGTTAAGCACAATTGAAATATATAAAACTTCAAAATCCAACACTTGATGCCATGCAATTTTTCACAGTGAGTTTACACACATTCACAAAACTAAAGCCCTTGCAAACACTAATTTTATTGGTTTCCTATGGCAAAGTCCACTATTCTATAAGAGAAGAAAAATATAACTCTTTTAATTGCAAGGTGAAGTTCTTCTGATATGAGACACTTTGTACTACTACCATAATTTTCTTACACATAAAATTAATAGGAAGGACGTCTCCTTCCTCCTCACCTGAGACTGGATCCAATTCTTCCACAATTTAATAGACATCTTGGWGACTTAACTTCTTTGAATCAAAATTTTTGAGGATACTCAAAGTAAATATATTTAAAACACCAAATTGCCACTGAAGTATCCAATATGTTTGCCATCAGATACAGCATGCAGTCTGCAGTGATGTTTCCCATACAACACAGTTCTCACACTCCACGTTTGACTTGTTCAAACTTAATACCCCAAAATAAATGAGCTTGACTGTGTAAACAACCCTTATTACTTTCAAACCTAAATATAGTAATAAATAAAAAATAGCTTTGAATTTTCCATCAACCCAGAAGAGTTTTGTGTCATTAGTACCCTTTAAAACCATTCTTAGCCATATAAAGAATTTAACTTAAAATTTTAGATTGTATAAGGATTTTTGAACATGTAAGAATTTTTTTTTCTGAAAAAAACCTTAGTTTCACTAGTTTCAAGCTTTCAAAGCCTCTCTTTTCCACATGCAGTTCTTTTCTGTTTTCTGCACACAGACTTTCTAGAAATCAGAAATAATTTTAATGGAAAGTAACAATGCTGTATTCCTCACAATTTTAGCTTTTAGCCACCTTGTTGAGGTTCTCAGCAACAGTGAAATAGTGCTCATTTCATGATGTGAAAATAATTTATGAACTGAGCAAGATTGTTCATGCCAATTCTTGGAAAACACACAAGAAAATACCCAAAAAGCTTTTCTTTCTCTACAGCTTTCCCGGGACTGCTCAGTAAATGAAACTGAGAGAATGAGGAGAAAGGACTGCTGAAGAAATGACACAGATTATTCACTGAGTTCCTTGTTAGAGATTTTCTGTGCCTACCAAAGGATCTTCACGTTTGGCTACAACCAGATTTCTTTTCTTGTCCTCCTCTGTCACAGTCTGACTGATCTGTTCAAACAGCTTTGACATCTTGGCAAACCTCAGGTGGTTCTGAAACTTTCGTGCAGCAAAAGCATAAAGCAGAGGGTTAATACAGCTACTGATGAATACAAGTGCTCCAGAGATGTACGCTCCTTTGTCTACAATTTCTTCCAGTGCCAAAGACATCTCCTCATTAGAGAGCTCTATTTCAACAGAAATGACATCCAGGATGTTAAAGATGTGGTGAGGGAACCAGCACAGAATGAAAGCCACCACGACACTGGCAATGAGACGTTCCGATCGCTGCTTGGATTGGTAAGTCATTCTGCTTATTCTTCTTGCAACACATATATAACAAGTGCAAATAATTAAGAAAGGGATTACAAAACCTGCAAGGGTCTCCAGCAGAAGATAGGACACTTTCTGTCTATTAGAAGAGTAGTTGCGACACGTGCATAGAAGTCGACCGTTCATTTCTTCTGTCTCTTGAAATGGAATGACAGAAATGCCAAAGGCAACAGACAGGAACCAAATGAGGAACACAATCAAAGAAATCTTTTCTTTTCTTCTGTATGTTTGAATTGTGAGAGGGTAAAACACAGCCAGTAGCCGCTCCAAGCTGAGTGCTGTAATCAGAAATATACTGGCATACATGCTGCAGTAAATAATGAAAACCAGCATTTTGCAGAAGATGACTCCAAAAACCCATGAGTCAACAAAAGAGTAAATCCAGATTGGTAAAGTGATCAGTACAAGGACATCAGCAATGGCGAGGTTCAAGATCAGCAGGACTGAAAGAGATACTTTCTTCATTTTTGTACAAACAGTCCAGATGACAATGCAATTCCCAGGGGTGCCAATTATAAATGACAAGGCCAGTATTACGCAGACTACTGACCTCACAATATTCCATGCTGAGTTGCCACTGCTTTCCTCAGCTTGACTCATTCTGGAAATTCTTCTGTTCTTGGTTGCTCTGTGCTCTGCTTTTATTCTGCAGGTGTTGGTGAACTACTTGAAAGTTCTCCTCTGACTGATGTTATGAAGGTTAATGCAGACTATGAGCTCACATCCTCATGTTTACTCTTACAGGCATCTGACCACATATGGCAGATGGCCACATAGGGCAGTTCCTGTTGTTTAGGAGGATGGGTATTTTTGCATACAAAGCAAAAGTAAAAATGCAATGCAGGACCTGCTTTTGTTGTTAGTTATATCCATTGTGCTTCAGCAAATTTTACAGCATGGCACTTTATTTTATAAAAACAAAAAACAGAGGAGTGGCAGGTAAACTAAAAATGGGCATTATCTGTTTGGCATGAATTTTAAAGCACAAAAAATTGTGCTTACTACCTTCATGTAATTTTTTTTTAATTCAGCAGAAAACAGTCAATCATATTTACAAATACCCTGGCATAAAGGAAATCAACTGTTTGTACTGTACTGGTACAACAAAGTGGGTAGGAGCTGTATTTCTAATTCTCTGGGAAACTGCAGTTCTTTACCAAACAATAACCATCAGAGTATTCTGTCTGGATGTAGACTTATAGGAGGAAGTGCTCCATGTCAGAGAGAAAAGATATGACTAAATTATTGTCCTGCTGTGCCAGCAATGGGCTATGACTTTTATGATTTTTCCTAGGAAACTTGGTAGTCAGTGTAGTGCTCAAATCCTAAATTAATCATAAATTCTTCAGAGCCTGGCCAAAGAGTATGAAACTATTTTGTTATCCTGATTTCAAAACATTTTTTGAAGTTCATTTCTAAAATGTTAAAGGAGGAACTAGAACAGCAGAGCCAACAGAAATATTCAAGAAGTGGAACTGGAAGGGTATTTACCACTAAAAAAGTTCACAGAAACAAAGGAGTTATYTATAGCTTTCTTACATTTAAGAATGTGATGCAGATTATTTCCCTAATTTTACAAACCTGGCAAATGTAGTGCACAGTATTAAGTTTAAAAGTATTTTTCACATGGAAAAGGGATTGTAACATCAGCACCCCCAAAGCAGCTTAGCTGGTTTTGCTCTTGTAAGAGTATAATGAGATCAAAAAAAATCCAGAATAACCCCACTGAAGTCAAGTATTATACCTTCAAAATACTATTTGTGTAATACAGATTTTAATTGGGGTTTAATCTGATACATGATTCCAGTTCCTTCATTTTTAACCACATTTAATGAATATCGGGGAGGGGAAAAAATGAAAGAAACTGTTTGTATTCTGAAGAGAATTTCTGAAAACCACATGTGAAAATTAACTAATGGGAGGAAGTGCTGGGCAGGATCCCTCCTTCCAATGAAATCACCTTTACAAACATTATTTCTCCAGAAGTATCTTCATAGAGTATTTTAGTTTATTGCCAGTGGCATATCTAGATTGAACTAAGTTGCAGATTTTTATTGGAAAAAGACAATCAAGGAGAAATGTCCAGTACCTCTTGTCACCCAGTGCTGCAGGGACTGGCAGGTTCTTTAAGTAAAGTCAATCTAGATTATGATTGTTGTGTCATACACTGATTATCAAGACTTTGACCTGAATTGCAGAGGGCTCAGGTGACTAAAAGCCTACATAACCAAAGACTTTAAATAGTAAAGAAAGCTATGCTGATTACTAGAAACTCTGCTTAACTGAAAGCTGGGATAATTGCTAAAAATCCTGTGTAGCAGTAAGATATGCAAACTGCTATAAATTGTAGATAACAACAAGGTATGCTCTTAAGTAAATTTTTATGTCATAACAAGTGCTCTAAGTGTAGCTACAATCTTGTGGCCAGCCCTCAATCTACCAAGGATCCCTAAAAGGACTTGTATGTTCTGTACCATTGTGTGACACCTCTGTAGGATTTTTTTTGTATAACTTTATTTTTGGTGGAAAAGAGCAGTTGTATGAACAACCATTGGTATGAGTACAGTTCTAATCCAGTAGTGTATGGATGTGGTTGAACTTCTGAAGCATCTGTCATTACATTTTCCAGAAACACCTTTCTCCACTTGAGATGAAGTTTGCTTGCCAAATGGCCTTTGCCTCTGGCTGTGTCTTTCATTTAAGCAAGGAAAAAAATTAGTCTCTCAATTGCAGCCACAATCTAGAATTTCTGTTTCAGAAAAATTCCAAAGAAGTGTTGGACTGCTAAGATTTCCTTGAGTAAGACTCTGAAGCTAGGCTATTAGACTAAATATCTCAGACATTAGAGTTAACATTAGCTCAGGAGCATGTTCCTGAACAGCTCTATGTGACTCCTGGATCCCTAAGAAAACTTCAGACATTAAGCTGTCTTTAATATTCTCTAAAAGTGTCTGTTATTTATCAAATTTAAATTAGTAGAAAACAAACTTTATAGGCAATTTAGGAAATATTTCCATTAACGGGGGAGCAACATAGTGTAGTCAATAACTGCTAAAAACAAGTGGTTCAACAATTCAGTATCTTACTCACYCTAGTGGCCACATGTAGGTGGGCTTTAATGTATGAATGCATTYGGACTTCAGATCACAGAACCATGGCTGCTACTGAGTAAATCAAATACACAGTTTATATGCTCTTCCTTTTGAGTAATAACTTACAGATGACAAATACGGCTTGGATGATTTGCTGCCAAACAGGATTTGATTTTTTTTTTTAACTGTTTAGCCAAACCTACTGGCATTTCTACCTTGTTTACTGGGATTGCATGTAAATATTATTTTGCTATATGATCAATGTCTCTTTTTGTTATTCAACAGTGATAAAAGAAAGTGTTTAGCAGAGCATGTCTTAGTGAAGGACCTGTGATTAAAAATCCACGAGCAGATATCATGCAGTGCCTGAGCAGCAGCACCAGCCGTTCTGCCCACATGGAAGGGGCTGTCCGTGCACTTCTGTGTTTGCAACACAGGGCGGCACTGGGGAACCATCCCTTGGTTTTTGGCTGAGCCTGCAGGCCCGCAGGTGCTGCCCCTCTCTGCACTGCATGCACGGCGTTCAAGGCCATGGCTCTCCACAGAACTGATTCTTTTGCATTAGAAGGTTAGGGGATTGTGACTAAAACTTCAATAAACTCACGGGGGAAAATCACATTGTCTTTTTTTGTCTTGTAAATCACATTATTTTCTAAATATTGATATTTCTAGCTCTCTCAGTTCTGTTTTGATACATGCCCATTTCTGTTTTAACTGATCTGGTAAGGACAGCTCCCTCTGCGACAAGAAATAACATTAATTTCAAGAAATAAATTTTATTTTCTATGCCTCTGAAGGAACAAAGTTTGGAAAATTTGGTCATTATATTAACATTTGGTCCTTCAGTGTAGCTTCCATTTGTGTCTTCTCTTTGAAAAGCAGATCAAATTGTGATCTCTTGGGTTGTGAAACAACCCTGTCCAGCAGATTTGAGCACCTTCGAAGACTTATTTAATTCCTTTATTACACATGACTTAACCTTGGTTCCAGTGTGACATGAAGTCTTGATTTTGTGGCCTTGTGTCAGGAGGCTGGTTAATTGTACTGCAATTAGCAGACTGCACTGATTTTATGGGGAATAAAAAGATCTTTCTTGTTCTCTGTAGCAGCCACCACGTGTGTGTAAGGAATGCCTGTGTGCTCAGTCACTCAGTAATTAGCATACCTGACATTCTGTTCTGCATAGCCAGAGAAAGCAGCACCCTGTGCCAAGCTGTCCTTCAGAATGATCTTGTCCAAGCATTTGTAATCTGAAACAAAAAGTAGTCAGGATTCATTCTGAGATGYTACACAGAGCCACACTAACAGCTATTTATTAAACACACACATAATACACTGTATGGAAAAAGTGCAAGATATGCAAACTTCAGGCACAGGTAAAGTTTTATCATTCTGTAATGTGAGCTGTTGTTCCTGTAGAATTCCTCCATAATATTAGAAATGACTGTGAGTAATGATAACTTCTCCATTAAATGAAGTGTTTTCACTGGCAGAAAGTGGTAGCACCATTTTCTTATTTAAAACATACATCTATTTATGGAATTTAATAGAATGTAAAGTTAATARACTCCAAAATAATCTAATGTCTTACTTTTCCTATATTTGACTCTTGAGCCTAAAAATACGATCTGGTTTTAGGTAAACTTATTTATGTTCTACTGTTGAGTCAGATCAAAAAGTACTTTTAGCCCAGTATCTGGTCTCTAGTAGCAGCCACAAGCAGGTGTTTAGTGAAGAATGTAAGAAGAAGCCATGTGTCTGTACTTGTTCTACACATCCTCTGGCATTCAGTCAATCACAGCTGAGGAGTTTCTTGGATCAGAGATGGTTTCTGTGTGTTTAATAAAGCTTTGTGGGCATTTATTCTGTAGACTTCCTATCCTTGAACTCCAGTGAACTTGTAGCACTGCAGCTTTGATCCATGCTGTGTGAAGAACCCCTCCTTTTGTTTCTTTGCTGCTCTTCTGTTGGCTCCAGCTGTCTCCCCACAGTTCATCTGCTGGAAAAACAGTGAACAGCACACCTGTGTTCATTCTTTCCACAGTCCTTCCTTGATTAAAGCCTACATCTGTCAGTCATTGCCTAGCTGCAGACTGAAGAATTCTWACAAACATGAATACACCTACACACCTTCTTATACCCAGTAAAGAAATCCTCCATGCTTTTAATCATCCCTTCATTCTTCTCGTTGTCTCTTCATTSAGGTCTTTTATGTTTTGTTCAGACAGAGGAACAGACTAGTTCTGAAATTCAATAGTTCAATTAAACCACAGTGTGCTGATGAGGGAAAATGAAAGAAATCAAGACACATAGAGGTCAAAGTTCCCTCATCTCCAGTCTGTTTGTCTCATCCTGTTGCAGTGTAACAGGGCTGGCCATACTGCACTCAAACATGTCCTTTTCTTTTTGTCTAATTGGGGTTTAGTTTAGTTTACATTCAAAGCATAAAAATAATAATTAGCTTTTGTCTTTCTCAATGCCAGTCTGTGCTCTAAGATTTAGAAGACTTTGTTCCAAAGGTCACTGTGTCATTCTTCCTTCATTTACTCCAGATGCTTCACAATCATAGAAATCCTCATGTGATGCAATGACCTTGTAATCCTTAAACCACAGGTTATCCCCTGACTGGCAGAGCTTTGTATCTGCTGTGTGTCCTATTCTCTGTTTAAACCACTAGAAGTCAAGTGTAATCTAAAATTGCCATTATTTGGTGCTGTATGAAAGGCAGCTTTAATTGCACCTCTTACCTTTTCCTAGGTAGCTTTGTGTCTTGTTATGTCTGGCTGTGAGGGAAGCATTTAATCCTCTGTGGTATTGAATGGTATCTCTTTAACACCTCCTCTTTTCTGACACAGCAAATGTGTGACTTCTCTTTCTCTCATGATTGTTGTTTTCCTGTCTTTTGAGTTTGTGACTATTCACCAAGGCCTCTGGTATCTGACCATGGTGTCACTGAAGCTCTCAYTGCAGCTCTGCTGCCCCGGCTCCCCTCAGGGTTAGCTGCAGGTACCTCTCGTGGCTCAGCAAAATGTTTGCTATGTGCAATACACCCTGATACACAGGGCTGGTTTTTGGCACATTCTGGGATCTATTAGTGATTGAAAAACAGACAACATAGTACAGAAAACATGGCTAAGSCTCTTGGTAGACACTGCTGATGAGTATCCATTGATCAAATTACTAGGGATCACCCTTRGCGTGACAAATGACAGACCCAGTCACAAACTTTATCCATGTTCTAGTCCTCTGATTGAGGTTTTGAACAGTGTCAGGTTCAATTTATAATTTATAAATTATACACCTCTTATTTTATAAGAGATTTGCTRGGTTGTTGTCATCATGTAATACTAACTTCTATAAAAGTTTATACAGATATCYAGAAGACAACTGCAATGGATATAAAAGCAGATTTTACCCACACTTTTATAAAAACTCATATTTTAAATACAATTAGTCTTTCTGTATTATCTGAGAACCAGCATCCTGTGTAAACACAAGAGAAAAACATCAGTACTGTCTAACAGATTCCCAAAATGAGGAAATATCCAATAAAACAGAGTAAGAGAGCAGCTTTGAGAGAACTGCAGCTAGTCAATGCATTTTTGCAGCACACAAACACACCAGAACTGTTTTCACRTGTTAGAATGAGGTCCAAGTAGAAGAGTTGAAATTGCCTCATAATGGTATAACCTTTTACAGGAACACTCATGTATTTCTTGCTTTCAGCATAAAATTTGTTTTCATGTCACATGATAGCAGTACCCGTTTTTTACTGCTTCTTTGGCTTGTAATCTGAGCTGCTTCACATCCAGCTGCCAAGCACTGATAGCCAAATTAATTTCACCATACCATGAAGAAACTTACGAGTGTTAGTCYATTGTCAGTGTAGCATGGCAACAATATTTACAACATATCAAGCTGTCTTTAGCATACTAATTTAAAAAATTAATTTGCTAATAAATCCATCTTCTCAAACTACAATGCCCAGATCYATATAGCCTTTGGCAAGCTTCCTCTTTCTAATACTTCCACAGTGTCTCTAAATTGTCATTATGCAGGTTAAAACATGACAGGTCAGTTCACTGCTACCTGTTTAAAATGTCCTTTATTCAGTGTTATTACCAGGAATGTGTTAAAGGAAATAGTGGAATTTTATTAGAATTTGCACTTTATATTCACTTATCTGCCCAACAGAACTATCAAAATAATTGTCCTGATCCAAATTAGATCATAGATATGATTTGAACATGAGGATTAAAATAATGACCTTCAATAGTCCCTTCCAACCTTAATTTCCCTGTATTTTTGCACTGACATGTTTGACAGAGCCTCACACGATGCTACTCATGATGCTGCTGATTCAGGCATTTCCCCCTGATTAACTGTTCCCAGCTGCCCATGTCCCTCAGTCCAGAAGGGAACCATGTCCTTACAGGAATCATCAAGCAATACTTTTCAACTGAATCAGCCCAAAGGATGGGACAGAAAGTGCCTGTGCATTCGTAGCCTATCTATGCCTTACTTTAGAACATGGTACCAGCCAAACAGCAGATCAGGCATTTCTTTTTGCAGTCAGTGGCAGTTAAAACTCAGAGCTCAACAACTAGTTTTGTTAATTTTRTTTGGTTTTAATGTTAATCAAGAAACTTCAGTAAAATGTGGGTCTGTCCTATTCAGTTCCTAAGTGTAGTCAGTTTTCCTATTCATATCTAGTTTTTAATGTGGTACTCTGGATTTAAAGGATAGAAAATAAATGTTTTGTCTACAAAGATAWTACATCTTCATATCTAAGATGACATTTGCTTTACAGATGCATCAGTTAGTGGGACTACATAAGCATTTCAGAGCCAGAGACATAACTGAAGAAAAAATCTTTACATATCCTTTAGACTCAGGTGAACTCTCATTTTTAATGCACCAGTGAAAGAGGAACTCTCAGATTTGTTTCTTACAGGCTGAAGGGAAGTCTTTCAACATATRTGATCAGGGTCAGATGGTTTTCCATCCCTCAGTGTTGGAAAAATTTAGCACTGAAAATGAGTGAGTGAAACCTTGTGGAGACTAGACAAAGACCAACATCCCCTTCGATACAAGACTAAATTACTGATAGTAGTTTCCGTTCTTCTGRACACACTGGTGTTTCCAGAGAGGGATTCACTTTTGTCACTAATTTGTTGGATTCATTAGCAGCAGAATTGTGTCTCTTCAGAAGTACTCTGAGCTAGCAGTTTTCCCAAGGCCTGTATTTCCTTGTGAATCCCCTGACACTGTGTCCAGCTGTTTGGGACACCAAACAGGTGTGACACTGGATGAAACACTTAAATGCTTATTAAGCAGTGGGCTCTTGCCTTTTCATTACATGTGGACTAGAATCCTGAAATGCTGCTGCTTGACTTTTGTCATTGTGCCCTCTCTAACCACACTCAGTCTTGAAAGACTTGTTAAACCTTACAGTAACARTGTACCAAATTCTGCTTTTTCTCCAAATCTCTTCCTCACAGAAAAAAAGTACCTTGTCTGCAGATTAAACCACCTTGTCAGCTTTCTACCTCAGAGGGCCCAAGTTTCTCTGCAGAGAAAAAGATGTCAGGTTCTACCACTCTCACAATGTGCTGGGAAGTTGTTGTACTTTGTGGGAACTTGTGCAAGACATAAACCGTGCCTGAGGGTTCAACCYACTCAGTTTTCATCACAACATGAATTATATTTTCAACACTTTTCCCCATATATTCATCCTACACAAAATTGTATCTCCCCATTTCATCTTCTCATGTCACCTCTTTTTTTTAATTTTTTTTCAATTCCACATATTGCCTAGTTCCAATTTCAAAATTCTTCAGTGGTCCAACTCAGAACACCAACTCTGAGTAAATCTTGAGTAAAAGTCCCACTAGTTAAGTTTGAGCATTCTTGCTAAAAATTTCTCACCCCCAGATTCTAACAAAATTCTCTTTGAGCAAGAATTCTGAAATTCTGAGAGTTAGTAATTAAATCCTCACAATTTATTATGAAGCTTTATTACATGGATGGTTTACAAACACAAATTGATTTGCTTTAGCAAAACATGAGCCAAAGGAGTAATATGATCTCTATTATGTGGATTAAAGGGTTGAAGATAGAAGRTATGACAGCGACTGTTACTCTGTTAATTGTGGTTACCCCACCTTGGCTCTGAGTWTGTGGGTTGATGGTTATGTAAGCCTGCATTTTCAGTACTCCCACTATTCAAGTGCTCTCTTCCTTTTTTTCCAGTCCCTGCTTGACACTGTAACCAAATTTAGCCTGAAAGACAATGAGGAACACAGGTTTTGTTTACTGTCCTAATGCGACTGAGCAGCACCATGGAGAACAATATGGAAGTGGATGTGAAAGCACTGAGGAAGCAGGGAGAAGTGAAAGGAAGAATTGTCTTTGCAGCTCTGGTTCAAATGCATGTCAGGTTGTGTCCTGGGACTGTGCTACTGCACTGAGCTGCAAGGACAGAGTAAATTTGTCACAACGCTTTTGGTTGTCTTCACATCTCTCTTTGAAACTAGCTGTCTTCTACTTGTGTGTGTAAGTCAGCACAACCGTGTTTGAGGGTATTTGAGCCAATACAAACACCACTTCAATGGCAAGGATCAGAGGCAAACAGAGAATTCTGYTCAATCAAATAAAAGACATTTAAGCAAACAGTAGATTTCTGAAAAAGATTGTTTCTCTTAAATAACCAGTGTGCAAACTCATCTCCAATTCATGGTCTCCATCAAGAGTGCAAGCCCTCAAAGAGTCTTAAACAAAGATAATGCTACTGACACTGTAGTTTCTGGCATTTAATATGGTTTATTTTTATGGTGTGGGTTTTTTGGAAGAAGTAAAGAATATTTTYGTAGAAGATGGATTATGCACATGAAAAGAAATTCTACAGTGGTAACAAACTGGCCTCTGAAGTATGGATAATGATTTTTTTTCACTTCATACATAATTGAAAAGGATGCAGTCCTCTTTTTATCAGTAGTTTAACTGTAGCAACATCATTTTCCATTTCTAGCCAACTCTGGACAGCAATCGTGAAGAAAGCAGTATGTAAAATGTATTTCATGAAATAATGAGCTGGCTGGGATTTTACTGGCAGTTCAGATGTGTAGCTGGTTCTGTTATTCTTTGAATCTGCTTTGGATGATGACTGGTAGATTTCTGTGTGGCTACACACGGTCATGTTCCTGAACTGCTGTAAATCTACAAATCCCTGTTGTTAAGTCATTCTCTGTGGAGAAAGAGGTGGATTGCTCTTCTAACAAAGCAGCCCTTGGAAATAGTTACACTGACTCAATTAATAGCAGGGTATCATCAGCTGGAAAGCAATGCTGTGTGTCCAGGTTCCTGGGTTTGTTGGTGTGAGTGACAATAGGATCAGGCACTCAGTGTGAAAACAGAAATTTGCTGTGCATACTTAAACCTTACAGAGGCAAAGAGCTTAATGCACTTTGTTTTTAAATGCAAATGCTCTGATCTCACAAAAGGAGACAATAAAAGAAATAACTAACAAATGCTACTTGATTTATCAGCTGAAAGACTATTATCTAAAGAGCATGGGCTTGCAGAAATAGTTATTATGTGTTTAGAAGCCTTTTCCTGGGATAGAATTGGATGGAGAGTATTTTAGTGAAATGTGAGGATATTCCCAGCTGTCAAAAGAGCACAGAGATTTGTAAAGGAAATATTAAGACTGGTTTGAAGACATCTTAAGTAGAATCAATGCGGAAATGGTTACAGAAGTGATACATATGTGATAATCAGTAGGAGCACTTGTAAATGCTGACAAATGCAAAGTGTACCTGGAGCCCAAAAGGCCTGAGCCCTTAGAGGCCCACAGCCAGGCACAGAAAATCTGTCCCAAGATGRTGCTCTGATGCCACCCAAGGAAACCCACAAGATGTAGAGGGCTTGACAGGTGTCATTCCTTGAACCTTGTGTCATAGCACAAGTGATCCCAGCCAAGCTATTGGGACATGTGCATTTTGGGGCTTTTGAGTATGAGAGAAAACTGAATTCAGACACAGTCATTCTTTTAAATAGTGTTTTAGCCTCCCATGAGGTCTTTTGCTGTATTTTGTAACTTTTAATTCGTACATGAGGTTCCCTGTTGCAATCACTTTTAGTCAGTCACACTTGCACACCCTGTAGTTTGCCTTAGTAGGAGGTAATTTCATGTCAACACTTGCATGGTGACTAAGCACCTGTCTTTGGGTTTGTTGGATGTAAACACACAAGGTGTGGCTGCTGCCTAGAAAAAGGCAAGTCTAGATTTAGACTTAGCCTTACCTTCCCTGAATATTTGGGTTTTTTTATTTTCCTATTTAAGGAGGAAGATGTATCCTTCTGCTTCCATGTTAATGCCAAGACAATGCAGTTTTTTTAAACTCCTCTCAGCAGGCTGTGTATCTCATTTACCAGATTCTGCCTTCACACACAAATAGCTGACATGTCTCTCTCCAGGAATTACAGAAGTTGTTGAATACTGAATTTAGTAAGGCCAGAAATTCTACTTATACTTGTCTTTCACTCACATCTTCGCTTGTGATATTGTTCATGCTCATGTATTAAGCATTCAAGGTAGGAATATTTCGGAAAATTAGTAGACCCACTGGGGGATGTAGGAAGCTGTGAAGTAGACAGCACAGTGCTCCTGTTGCAAAATAACCTAATCAGAAATAGCTTTATCCTGAGCATGAATTGCTAACATCTGGCTCAGAAAGAGTGTTTCCACAGCAGGAGCAGATATGTGATTGAGTCAAGGAAATCTTGTCCGGCCCATCAGTACAATCATTACTGATCATGAGCTGTGATTACACTGGTTCCATTTTTTTCTCTTTAATTCCTGCTTCTATGGATACCCTCCCTTGTTCCTCTTCACAGGCAGACACCCATCAAACGACCTGCACACCAAACAGAGCACGTAGCCCCTACTAACTGGTATTGCTGAAGCACAAAGGCCTATAAGACTTCTGGTTCCAAATTACTGTAATTACAGGACTGCCTGTTCTTGTTACATGTATAAAGGTCTAATGATTTTTTTATCCTCTCACTATTGCCAAACGCCTGATCCCAGGGATCCTCTGTACCAATTAGCTCTCAAGTGAGTTGGGTGTTGCCTGAAGTGCAGATATGCCCGTGAGCTTCTCTATCAGATGCCCAGTCCTTTGACCGTGTAACACTAAAATTCCCAGCTCTTCCAAGTACTTCGGCTTTCAACCATTCTGACCACACCCCTTTTGCCTACTTATTTATAGACATGTTTTGCAGGAAACGCCCATTACTTCACTGTTACTTTTTCACGACCAAACAACTGTAGACGTAATATTGACAGACAAACGCTCACCTCCCTCAGCACATCTCCCTCCTCAGAGTTTTCTGCCGGCCCCAGCAGAATGGGGGGCAGCTGTCCCTACCTGTCCGGAGCAGCCGTCTGTGCCTGCGGCCGGGGCCGCCACACTGACAGGGGYTTCTGAGGGGGAATGRAGCTCCCACAGCCGGGGCCGCCACACTGACAGGGAACGAGCTCCCACAGCTCGGGCCGCCAC
>JACDOX010000126.1:1002334-1079669 GCA_014549065.1 Cardinalis cardinalis | reverse complement strand
AAAAAAAAAAAAAAAAGGCATTTCATCGTATGACGTGAGAAACGAGTATTTGTTATTGGCCTGTCGTTTCACCTGTTAACACAAAATAGTTTGTAATGAATATGCAGATAATAGTCATGTGCTAGTTAATAAGTAATACTTGTTCGTTGCTTTTTGTATCCATTGGTAATAAGATGTAAATAAATTTTAAATGTTTCAATAACTTGTCTACTGAARCTGTAGTTCTTAAGCATTCCAAGAAGCAAGTGTATTTAGTGACAGTAATGTCAGTAGCCAGTCCTGTGAATATATTCAGCAATGCTGCATGTTGTTATTATTGATTAACCTTGATGAACACAGGGGAAGAAGAACTAAGAAGATGGGAAAAGTGGCATGTTGTTCAGTTCAGTCTCCATTTCTTGATAATAATTTAGGCTCTGATGGTGACTTTGTTACTACTGTTACAAACTTCTGACTTAGAAGGGCAAACTCTACCAGAGCATACTAAAAAATGTTCTTGTTATCTCAGGGTACAATGTGTACAAATCCACAGTTCTTAGAAGGTCTGTGAACTGACTGACAGGCTGTGGTTTGGTAGTAGAAACTGCAGAAGGGTGTCCTAAGAGGCAGGAGTTGAAGCAGGAAGAATTCTTTGAATTCTGTCTGRGGAGGCTAGAAATAATCTTTTATGCCATCTTTCCACTCTGTGGTGCTGGATGTAGCAATAGGCCTTGGCACTTGCTCCTSTGCAAGCTTCCTGATGACAGAGATGTTTTAGTTGCTGATTTTATTGAACTCTATCTGGGAAGGAATTTTTTTTAAGATTTAAAAACAACTGGCAGAAAGGGTTACTGACTTTAGAAGTGTGGATTTACTACTGATGGATCTTCTGTAAGTATATATGTTCCCTAGGGATGGTTTTAAGAACTGTGGCTGACCTACATTTCCTGAAGAGACATTCTGGTAAATACTGAGCACACATTCATCTGGAGTGCTTTACAACAGACTTTCTTGCTGTTACAATGAATTTTCATCAAATGCTGCAGAACTTATATCTCTCAGTGTTCTAATCAGTCTCTGCATTTTAAAATTTGCTGGATTTTTTGTTGCCCAGTTCTCCTCCTTCTTGCACGTGTGGCATGTTAAAATAAGCATTTTAGGAATTGCTGTGATGAGGATGATGGAAGGGCTTATGAGAAATATTTAGGGAAGCATTCTAAGTGCTGGCTTAGCACAGGTGTTTGGGGAAAGGGAGAAAAACCCACATCACCTGGATACACAAATGAAAAAGATTTAGAGCTGTAAGTCTGCATTATACAAGCCTATACAAGCTTGAGATGAATTTGGAGCCCATATGAGGTCGGAATACAGAGTTGATCCTCCTGATTTATCAGACTGGCATCTAGACTCCTAATTTCTCATGTAAGTTCAGTTTTAAAATAAATTATCTAATAGTAAACAGGTTCTCATGATCAAAGCACTCCCTCTTGATCTGTCTGGAGGTTAACATGCCTCAGTAAAAAGGGGAAATRAATTTGGTCATACTCTGTATGTAGCAAGTTGGCCACCTGGTCTTAAGGAATAAAGAAAGAAGAAATGCTGTTTAAAGGAGTGTTGTCAACACACACTGAAGTGATCACTTCAGAAATGTTTTGGACCAGGGATGGTCACAAGACACAGTGTAGCTTGCTCTCAAACCTTTTGTGTAATGACCCCACTTTGCAGTTGCAATCTATGCTTACCCAAGTAACAGAGGGGAACTTAGAGCAGAAYCTTGCAAAACATGGAGTGTTGCTCACGTGTGGGTAACTTCTGTTCTGCTGCCCAGGTACTGACAAACTGCTGCTTAGAGGAATCTCACATCTGAAAACAGCTGCATGAAGACAGCCTTGTAACTCTTGGCCACAGGTGTGATGGCAGCAGCTCTCAGATTTGGGGAGCCCCCAGCTGGCTCAGGTGAAAGGTGGCTCTGTGGAACAGCTGTGCCAGTCTAACAGCTCCTTAGTGCTCACCCAGCTTTCCTTGTACCTGTTTGCTGGCCACTTTGTGGAGTCCTTTGTCTTGCTAAAGCATGAGGAAATAACCTGATGAGGAAGAAGTGATTAATTTTGTAGTTGAATTACTTTAATGGAGGAGTTGGCACAAAGAATGTGGAGAGTGGCACCACATGGCTTGGGTTAGGTTGTTTTTAAGCTGGTCTGTGCATCCTCGAGGTGCCTTAGGAGCAGGAGCTGCTCTACCTAGAGTGTTCATTCATACCAAGGGAACAACACCAGGRACCAAATTCCCATGGGTTGTAACTGACAGCAAAATACTGCAGTGCAATTGCTCAGTTTTCTATGAGATTTAAACAATATATAAATATATAATATTTATATTATATAATAAGATTTATATTTATATAATAGTGGCATCAGAGAAGAAGAAGGAGCAGGTGAAAGTCAAAGAGCCTGCTTGAAGGCCTGATATAAGGCACAATTCTCATTAAAACCTAAGGTGATTGTCTCAGATTCCTTTCCCAAGTGTTTTTTGGGGAAAAGGGGACTAATTATGATACTGACGTGCTTTTATGCCTTTTTTAAAGTGTTTTCTATTTAGCCAGGATGATGTAATCATACAGAAAAATCTCCTTTAAGAATGCAAATAACCCACTGAATGCTCTGTTCTACTAAAAATGTATATTGCGTATATTCTGTGCAATTACTTCTGCATATCTGCTTTATATTTAGATGAACTATAAGTTTTTACACTTCTCTTACCAGTTTGGTGATGTTCAACAGGCTTGTCTTTAATGCTAGTTTCAAGTAATTTTTGTGGCTGTTCTCCCTCCTTCGTTCTCTGATACAGTCCATCAATAATCACTGCATACTRTCTCGTGTCTTAGGCATTTTTGGAGCTGGTAACCCATCCTTATAAGATCAGTGTCAGATGCACTGAACTCTTTACCTTTTACAGCTGACTCAACACAATAACTATATCAATGTTCTGATACCTTCTGCAAACAATTTGTTAGGTACTTGGCTAAAGTTTTCTAGAAAGACACGTAAATGAAGTTTGTTAATAATTGATTTACATGCAAAGGAGCTGTGCCTGTGAATTCCTGCTGACTGCTAATTGAGCTGTGTACGTTTGTATGGTCAGCTGGCTAGATGTCAGGAGTGATTTAAATGTTTWTGCCTCATGTGATCCAAGGTATCTGGAAGTATCATGTGAGACGTTGTTTGCTTTCTTGTTCCTAATTTTAAACAAGGCCTTTTCTGTGGCAGTCCGTGGAGTCTATGAGCTGCTTCAAGACATTCTYAGGGACCTGTAGTCAGAGTTTGAAATTAATTTTCCTGGGAAGTTGCTTCATTTTGAAGGAAGACTAATTTATAGAACCAAAGAGACGACAGTTATTTGAGGAAATAATACTGGTTAAAAAGTTACAATAGTTGATAAATACCCAAAGGCATTTGCATTTCAGATAAAAGCAATAAAAAAATACCAACTGTGGCCCTCTTTTTTTTCTTTTTCCCCTGCATGAAAAAATATCCTGGCTCCTCACCCTATTATTAAATAGATACCTTTTTTTTTCCCCTAAGGATCCTCCTATTTGGACATTTGCTGGATGATCTTTTTTCTTTGTTATCTGAGCAGTCTTAAGGCAAGTCACTTTTAGGGTGCAATTTGCTTATTGTCTCTTGGTGGGAACTGTGAATCTGTCATTAAGACTTAAGGGTAGTGATAGGCAGGAGTAGGAATGTATCCTAAAGCTAATTACTGCAATTCAGAGTCTGTTACCTCTCTTAAACTCTAATGATATTTCTAAATGTGCTTTTCTTTACAATTTAATCATATAAAAACACATCCCAGACGGAGATCTACTAGTTTTGTCAGGCCATATRAGACCAAAAAATTAGCCAAGGATACTGTGAATATTGGAAGTGAATTTGGCTTATTGATGAGTGAGTTTTGTTGGGATTAGCATCTTTGTAAAAAAGGAGGATGTTCTAGAACTGATAGAACACAATCTTATGGAAACACATTTTTCTGCTGAATAAGAAATCTAATTTTTCCGAATGYTGCAGTTCTGAAATCAACAGGGGAATTACACAGCTGCAAATTAGGGAAACAGGGCACTGCTGAAGATCTTGTCGTGGACATCCGGCCTTAACTAGTGCTGATGTGTTTTGCAGCACTTCACAAACAAGTTATTTTGGGGTCAGTTTGCAGACTTTAAAAAGAACTTTTAGAACTTTAAAGAACTCTCTTTAATATTTCCAGCAAAAAGGTTTAGRAACTGCAGATATTGGTAGATGAGAGGAGGAGTAGAAAAATTGCATACAGATTACTCTGCCTGCAGGTCCATCCTCTGTGTGGCCTGAAAGCAAAGGGAAACATGTTTTTCTACTGCTTTCAAATTCCACCATAGAAAATTTAGAAAGCTACATCCTTAACCTACAGAATTAATCTTCAGTGTGATATTTTTTAACCTGTTACTTATAAAAAACCACTAAGTAGTTCTCCAGCCAAAATGTAAATCATTAACACTGTTAAACTGGTTGGGTTGAAGGCTGAAGATCTTGCATGTTTTTTTCCATAATCTCAAAATCAAAAATGTGCATTTTGTTTCCTRTAAGTTCATCACAAAGCATCTTCAGTTTGCAAAGTATACTTTAGAAAATAAAAGAGCCCTAAGGTGTGAGTGATAGTGATTAGCAGCTTCACTGTTAATATGGAAATGTAAACACGACAAAAACATTTTTGTTAATCCCTGCTTTACAAACAGGCATCCTACCTGTACATCARAATTTATTTTTTAGCTACAGTATTTATCTTTGCACAGGTAGAACTTGTCCTTTATCTTTTGTTTAGAATTGAAAAAATTGCCATTTTTCATCTTGTTCCTTATCATCCCTTGAGTAAAATCAGTATGTCATGAGTTTCTCATCTTGTGTCCTGAATTGGACATGGGAGCAGAGCCTCTATCCTCCAGAAGCTTGAAGATAAAATATCTTAACTAAATGAAAGTTGCAGTTAATCTGAGATCATTCCATTAAGTGCAAGTGAGATTTTGTACAGTTTCCTGCTTTCAGTGCTTTGTTGATAGATGTATCTTGATTATAATCTGAAACTTCTTCAGCTGTGAGTTTTCCCTACTCTGAGCAGAAGTGCTTGTGATTGATTGAGTGCAGTTTGGAAACCTCAGCAAGTTCTCCAAACTCGAATACCCCAGATGTTTATCTAAGTCTTTGAAGGGTGTCTTTGCTGGAAGAACTTTATTTCTACCTAAGGAAGTGAGATTCTAGGCTAGAACAAAATGTCACTCTTCTTTGTTTTGCATTGAAACTGAAGACAAAATCAACCTGTTCTGTCCTTGGCAGGTCTGCTGCAGAAACTGGCCAGTCATGAAAGATTGATATAAATAGAATTACGTTCTGTTCCCTTTCCAATTAAAAGCACTGATAGGCCAGAGGCACGAGGCTGGAACAAGTTGTTGCCTTAGTTTTCTAAGCAATTCTTAAGTAGGATTTTGTGAGGTTACAAGACTGAACTTCAGTAAACTCTTTCTAAGGTGTGATGCAATGCTGAAATCTCCCTTACTATGCTTTCCAGTATATCAGAGTCCTTGAAATATGACCTAAAATAAACCGTGGTCAGCTACTGGGCCTTTTAACGTTTCACTTAAAGTGACAAAAATAAAGCTCCTAAAAACCTAATGAGAAAGTAGAGGCAGTTAATAAAGAAATCCTGAGGTACATCTCATGGTGGAGCATAACCTGCTGTGGTTGGGGGTTGTAAGAATGTGGTTATCTGAAGTTTTGGCCTTTTTCAGTTCTGCAATAACTTTTTTTCTAAAAGCACATCTGGTTTTCTGGTTAAATTAGGCATTCTGCTAAATTATATTCTCTCTTTCCTTAAACCATTGTTAAGTATCAGTGTATTATAGAACTCGAACTGATTTGGTTGCACAGTTTACTGGAGGATAGGGGGAACAAATGCATGGGAAGACCTGCATTGAAAAACTTCAAAACTAAACATTGACAAGCAYACCCTAAAAAGGGAGCTTTGTGGACCTGAAAGGAGTGGAGGGAACCCTTAAGAAGTGCCTAACTTCTAAATTTTTCTAATACAGAAAAACTTTTCAGTTACTGAAATGCTTTTCTCTTTCTGGTTCTTGAGGAAAAAATGACTAAGCATAACAGAATGTGAGAAGTTTCTCTGAAAACTTTGTGCTGAAAATTGTTAATGTTAGGTTAAGACTAATTCCAATTTGGGAAAATATTCCTGTTTCCATCTAGGGTTTAAAAACATCTAGGGTTTAAAAAATAATAAATAATAAACCTTAGTCAAAGGAATACTGACATTTAGTATATGCCTTAAAGAAGGGGCAAATAGCCAAGACCCTTTCCACCAAGCCTTACTCATGTTAGGTATCCAAAGGAAAAAAAAGTAACTGTTGTTGCTAAAATCTGAATGTAAAAGAGATGAAACTGCATTTTTACATTGTTAGTTAACCATGTCTTTTGTTGTAAAAGTCTGGTCTTGTGTGAAGAAGGGAAGATAAGTAATATAAATCAATTTTTTACTTCTTACATTTCTAATGTCAAATTGATAGTTTGYAGGCAACTGTTTAAAGAGAACAAAGTTGTGTAGTTCTGATGCTCTGGAAAAAAAAGTTCTTTTGAAAGATTCAGTCTGTACTTGAAAACACAGATCAGTTTGGTGATGTCCTAGACARTCTTTTTTTTTTTTTCATACCCATGGCCTTACATGCTCCTTTATAGTCTGCTCTTTGAAGTTAGGAGCTGTTCATCCAGAATCATTCTACATGTTGGTTTCTYAGGTAATGAGCTTTGAAAGTATAGAAATATTTTCAGTGGAAAATGTATATGTAGTACCTTCTTATGTAGTATTTTTTCTCCAATTACAAAACCTGATGGTGTCTCTGCATGCAGTGAATATTCACATAAGGGCTACAGTATTTAGCTGTGTATACTGCAATAGAAAATGTTATATGCTACAATTAACTGTCTCCTTTTTATATCTCTCTCTTCTTTATGTTTTTCAGTTCCAGGGGACTTAGGTAATCAGTTGGAAGCAAAGTTAGATAAGCCATCAGTGGTGCACTATCTTTGCTCTAAGAAGACAGACAGTTATTTTACACTCTGGCTGAATCTAGAGTTGCTTCTGCCTGTCATCATTGACTGCTGGATTGATAATATCAGGTAAGAGCAGGAGTGTTGCTCTTTGCAGTTACATCTTTTCCATAGGCTGACATGCAGAATGGCTGCCTTTAAATTCCTTTTCTGATTCAAGACCAGTTTGAGCAATGATTTGGAATTCTGCTGGGTATGCTAACAGGATGGGTCTGAAGATGTGGCTGTAATTGCTGATGAGGAGCAGAGGCTCTCTTAGTTCCTTCCACTTTCTCTTCTACCAATGACTCAGTGTAGGTTTGAGCACTTGTTAGATACCTCTATGGCCCTTATCTCGAGGAGGAGGTTTTCTGCTCTTTTTTTTTTTTTTGCCAAGCAATAGGACAACAAGAAATGGGCAGAAACTGATGCACAGGAAGTTCCACCTGAAATATTTTGGTTTTAAAGATTGCCTAATTTAAAGCTTTCATGTTATTTCCAATCTGTTTTATTAGTATTGCTGTAAAAATAAGTATATGTATGAAAACAAGAAATAATTWGCTGGTGCAATTAAAAACTATTGTGGGGGCACGTTGCTCTTTTATGAATGTACTGAGCTGTTCTAAAGCAGTCTGCTTTGTCTTGCCCTGTGTCTTATGGATTAGAGAGATTTTTGTTAAGAGATTTGTGCATTGGTTTAGATTCTKAGACTCCATCTAGGGTTAAAAACTTGCATTCAGAAATGACAATTGTATTGATTTGGTACTAAAAACAAACCAACTCCCAACTGTAATAACAGGGATGATTAAAGAAATAAACTCCTGACTCAATGCTCCTCACATCCTAAGTTGATTTGAAAAGTATTTACACAACACTCAATATCTCAATATGTTTCCTGAGGTGCCAGTTGTCATTAGTCAGAAAATAAAGTATTCCCTTATGCTGGTATGGGTGTTTCTAGTTAAATAGAAATTAATTATTTTTASATAGGTTAATATTTTTGATGTCTGATTTAACAGGTATTTTCTGTCCTATTGCCACATTCCTATGCTCTTTATAAGTTTTTCCATTTTGTGGCTTGATGCAAAGTCAAATGGTGTAGAACTATATAAAGAWGCTGATATTTTAAAGATGAAGTTCAGTTGCACTTCCATATGCTCAGTTTTACAGAGACATAAAGTCTTAGATTGTGCACCATGAAGCATTGAAGTAATTAAAGTAATTGTTTGCACTGTATAATCTCTTAGCCATGAGAGTACTCTGATCATGTCTGGGTTGGGTTTTTTCCTCCTTCTGAGTAACAGCACTTAAAGTTCTTGTACAGCACTCAGAATGTAAGACCCAGTGTAATTGAGGGTTGTCATGTGGCAATAAACCATGTTTCATGGTTTTTTTCATTGTTTTCCTTCCCCTCCTCCCCAGGCTGGTGTACAATCGAACAAGTAAGATCACAGAACCACCAGATGGAGTGGATATCAGAGTGCCAGGCTTTGGGCAGACGTTTTCCTTGGAATTTCTTGACCCAAGTAAAAGGAGCGTTGGTATGTACAAGCCGTGTCTGGAGGGCTCTGTCACTTGCAGGGTTTTTCTAGTTTGTCTTTATGCAACAAGCTTCTGAAATGTGATTTCAAATTACAGTTTTGTGAGCTCACTTGGCTTTTAAGAGTTTGCATTGCATTGTATTGTTTCGTTTGTTGTGTGGCCTGATAGATTGAGACAAGAAGATTCCATGGTATTTAGTCAAATCCAAGTTTGGTGGATGAAATCTGAGTAGGCATATTGAGGACACATGCTTTCTGAAAATGAGATGGGTTGAGTAGAAAATTCTGTGACAGAAGCTTGACAAGCAAAACTGAAATAAAAGCACAAGTTCTGAGTAAGGTGTTCTTTGGCCTTAGGAATGGGTTAGTTGGATTGGGGGATATGGTACCACAGTGTGTAGCTCCTTGGATTTTGCTGGTGTCAGAATAATTATATAATTGCATTTGTGCTGCAAAATATTTCTGCATTAATGTGTTTGTAGGATTTTTTTGTTCGGTGCTTTTGTAGAAGTCGTGTTTCAGAAAACTCTTGRGTTTGATAAGCTTTTGTGAGTTGTTCACTGTGGCTGAAGACTGGAGGGGTTGAATAGTCAGTAATGGTCTGAGCTTCACATGCTGCACAGCATGGATCTGTTCTTTAAGGGCAGTGATGTGCTTAATGATCTGCACTAGGTCACTCTTACACCATGATTCAATTCTCCACTTGAGGGACAGTATGATAAAGATTCAAGACTAACAGGTGAGGTTCTGCTCAAAACTTAAAAATGGCTCTGATGTTCAGTAGACTGTTCTGATGCATTTAGTCGTGGTAATACTTAAATCCCACGTGTCAAACCTTGTATTAAGTAACATCTTTCAATATGCAGTCTGCAGCTATTTCCCTTTTTGCTATTACAGTTTTGTGTTCAATTACTTAAGTCTTAGTCCACTACCTCAGAGATAAAAAGGTTTTGGGGTTGTTTCTGGGGTTCTGCCCTAGCATATATAATAAGCATTTGTTCCAGGCCAACTGTTACTCCCTACCTGTTGTTAATTTGTAGTCAACAAAAGCTATGACTCTGAAAACCCCTCAGAAATTATTATCTTGCAGTTCAAGGGTAAACTTTCCTCTGCTGAGTAAAATTTATCCACTTTGTGTATGCTTCATTTGGCTGCCAAAAGGTTTGAGAGGTCAGCCATCTAGTAAGAAGTTTTAGTAATGATATTCTCTCGATTTTGGGGGATAGTGAGCATAACTCATTTTGTTTAATATGCATGCAGCTTTCTAGATTGTTAAAGGCAAACTGCAGGTTTAGTGTGTACATATGGTGTCACAGATACTGCCTCTRCAACCTTGTTTTTCAGTAGTGGCTGACAGCTGCTTCTCACACTAACCTTGTTGCTCTTCTGTTTCTCTCTTATCTGATATTTACAGGAAGTTACTTTTATATGTTGGTGCAGAGTTTAGTAGATTGGGGCTACAAACGTGATGAAGATGTAAGAGGAGCACCTTATGACTGGAGAAAGGCACCAAGTAAATAATACACTGTTACTTTAATAAAATTTTGATTGTCCTAGCCAGCAAATAATGTATTGAATAACTTCTCCCATCCTTCACAATCCAAAAGCTTAATTTTGTCTAGTTCTCAGGGCTGGGGTACTCCTGATACAAATGCAAGCTCAGTGTTGTGGTTTCATTTTTTTTTCTTCTTTAACCAACTTGCTACTTAAAACTTGCTTAAAACCAGAACAAAACAACAGAAAAAACSTATTTCAGCAAAGTACATCCACACAAAACCCCCACCCCTCCCATTCAATATTGGAATTTGAGGTCTGCATTATTAATTCTGCAGACAGTTCAACACCATTATTTAAAGGCTTATTTGTTTTTAAAGCTCAGCATTCACAATTAATAACTCTCACTGTGTAATGTGTATGTTTTAGATGAGAATGAAGACTATTTYGTGGCACTTCGCAAGATGATCGAGTTGCTGTATGAGCAGTATGGGAGCCCTGTTGTGCTGATTGCCCACAGCATGGGGAACATGTACACCCTCTACTTCCTGAACCRCCAGCCCCAGGATTGGAAGGACAAGTACATCAAGGATTATGTGTCATTAGGTGCTCCGTGGGGGGGAGTGGCCAAAACTCTGCGTGTGCTGGCCTCAGGTAGGTAATTTGAGGCTTTGCCCTGTGYGGTGTGTAGTGTGCAGTGCTATCGAGGCTGTGGACTGTAGGACTGCAGGATGAGAGTTTAAGGATCCATGAAGGGAAAAATACTTTTTTGTAAGCGATAACGACTTGATGCTTCAAGCCTTGCAGCCCAACTGTTATCTTTCATGTTTGTGGGGGTGGACTGAGATTTCCTACATCCTGTAACTGGGAGCTTTCTCCCTTCTTGACCTCTCCTGACCTTTTTTCAGCAGATTGTTGTGTTGTCTGCTGTTTGGCCTGATGCCTTCCCTTTCTGTCCCTTCTGCCACCAGCCTGATTGCTTTCTGTTCAGTATTGCAAAGCTACCAAGGACTCCAGAGCATTCAGCTGTTTCCTTTGATTAAAGATCACACAGCTGCTTGAGGTTAACATTAAAGGAAATTTGTAGAGATGATGGTGAACTGCTGTCCACAGTGTAAATGTCAGGTGAAAATTGTAACTCTACAGATTAGGAAAGTGAATCTTTGAGATCTTGGGTTTAGCACACTGGATATGCCAGAGACTAAAAAACAAAAAGAATTGAATAAAGCAGCATAGTATACTTCACTAAGTAACTGAAAATGGCTGATGGAAAATGTTCACTTACCCATCATGTGATACCATAATTACATCATGTGCTTTGACATTTAGTTCTTGATGTTTCTGGCTTGGTTTTGTATCTTGTTTCTGACTTGTTAGCTTTGGATATCCACTGTCTTCTTCCTAATCAAAGCTGACATCAAAAATTGGACTTCATCAAAATGCAAAACACACAGCAAGAGTCAGCCATGCATGGACAGAGCAAAGAATACTTTGCTTAGCAAAGSCATTTGATTCTGAACAGTACTGCACTACTGCATTACTAATTAGAAAACTTGACTTAATACAAACATCCAATTTACACATTGTTAAAGCTGTTGAAATGTCACTGTAGAAATTTATTTCCCTTTTCCTACAGGCTTTGTCTGATGTATTTGCTTGCTACAGAAATGGCAAGAAGTGAAAATGTTAATATCACCCTCATAAAATTACAAAATTATATTCCATAATCCCATATCTCTGTTGGATTAAACTTTTGTGCTTCATACCTTGTCTACACTTTATAATGCATCTCAAGCAAAGGGGCTAATTCTACTAATGCRTAATGAATAGCTAAATTTCTACTAAAATATTAGTCAGTCATATTTTAATCTATGTATCTGTTGTACTAAACTTCTATGTTCTGGAGCTGAAATTTAAGAATCACGTGGGAAAGTTACATGGGCAAGCATAATATCAGAATGTACAAATATCAGAATGTCTCAAATATCTGTAGTAAAACACTACCATCAGCCCTTGGACTGCATTAGTCCAAACTCTATTTAAGAGTTTCCAAAATTATTAGGGTTAGTATGCTGAAGAATTGTTGCTTTAAAGGAAAATACTGCATTTCAGCAGGAAAGACAAGGCACTCTATGAATGCATTCTTTCTGCTCCCATTCCTGTTTATAATATGTGATGCCAGAAACTTCATGTCAAATCCACAGCTGTGTTATCAAAGTGGTAGACAGTACACAGGTGGAATTGTTTTCTGGAGATTTCTGTGATACTTTTAGCTACTTGTACTTGAGCTTTGCTGGATCCCACTGTAGTGGGCAAAGACACAAAGCTCACAGTGGTTTGTTTCTATTTTTAATGTGTTGAAGGGTTGAAATGTTAGCAGTGTCTTCCTTACACCTAAGGTTTTGATGTGTCTGCTGACTTAAATGTGATGTTGGCCATCCTGTACTTCTTCACTTACGAGAAAAGTAAAGGATTTGAAAAGTACTTTGTAAGAGTTCTGTAAAAGAAGGCTGGGATAGTCAGGTTCTGTGTTTGATTATTCTGCTGGAAATAAATCTTGTACRCATTCCTTTCATTGTTCAGTTCAGAACTTGGGCTTTCTTTGCTGAAAACTGCCAAGCAGTGTTCAGTAACTTAAGCAGTGGGAGTGCACAGTGAAGTTGTTACACCACACAGTATCATGAGACCCATTTTTTGGGACTTYTGTGATTTTTGCTGTGCATTTGAGTTTATCTGTTTCAGACTAGCAATGTCTCCATATAGTCCTTTTACTGTGCTTTGTGTCTTCTTGCTGAAGCARTAGTGCCACCCCATGGAACTGAAATAGCACCAAAGTATATTTTTCAGGAAGAGTGGTTTCAGTTGCAGCATTTCATTTTTTATGGCATGGTTGACCTGGACCACTACATGCTGTAACCACCTGGATATAATGGAAAATTGAATTAAAAGTTCAGCTGATGAAAGAATTGAGGTGTGACAAGCCACTGTGATAATGAAAAAAACAAGGAGTATAAACTCGTGTTTGTCTCAGGGTGTGKTTTTTTTTAAGTAATCACTGTATTTATTAAGCAGTTTTTGATTTTGCAAAGAAGGAAAAACAGCTGTTAAAATATGGAGGAAGGTGCATATAAATTATCCTTTAGTTATGTGTTAGTTTAAGCCATTTACTTCAGTCCTTTATCAACTGCTATTTAAATCTTGGAAGTTATTAAAAGTCAGTTTGCAGAAGTTAATTTATGAGACAATCATAAATGAGGAAAAACTTTTCAAATTGTTGCTGTAAGCCAGAGAAAACAAACTTATTCCTGTTATCACCATGAGTGCTAGTAATTGCTGCTGATCAAGCTTGATGTCTTGCTTTCTGGATAGTGAAATTCCACTTTTTTTCCCTAAGGTGATAACAACAGAATCCCTGTTATCAGTTCCCTCAAGATCAGAGACCAGCAGAGATCAGCAGTTTCTACGAGTTGGATGCTCCCCTACAACTACACGTGGCCTCCAGACAAGGTGTTTGTGAGCACCCCCACAGCCAACTACACACTGAGGGATTACTGGAAGTTCTACAGGGACATTAACTTTGAGGATGGCTGGCTGATGAGGCAGGACACGGAGCCCCTGGTGTACGCCATGACCCCGCCCGGCGTGCGCATCCACTGCCTCTACGGCACGGGCGTGGAAACCCCCGACTCCTTCCACTACGAGAGCTTCCCTGACAGAGAGCCCAAGATCTTCTACAGCGATGGGGATGGCACAGTGAACTTACAGAGTGCCTTGCAATGTAGAAAGTGGGTGCACAGGCAAGAACAGGAAGTGGTGATGCTTGAGCTTGCAGGAAACGAGCACATTCAAATGCTATCCAATGAAACTACTATCTCCTATGTGAAAAAGCTGCTCTTTGATTTGTGATAACCTTGTGTTGATAGTTATTTTCCTCACCTGTGATGCCTTCCCTTAAATATGGGGAAATGCCTTTTAATCCCTTGATATTTAGATATTTGAATTATTTATTTTGTTTTTTTAAAAGGTTGTTTTCAAGTTGCTTGGTATTCTAAATGATTGTTTGTCTTTGATTTGTGTTCATGATGTTTCATGGTATTTTCACATTCTGAAAATTTTGTCAAATATGCATTTTGGTGCCTCTGGTGTTATGTCCAATGGTCATACAGACTCATTTGGAGACTGTGCAGCCCCTTGCACATACCACATGGAGTCATAGATCCCAGAGTTCCTTTGTGTGGTCTTTGCAGGTTTGGAGTGGAAGGCTAGGAAGGATGGCAATTTGGATGCCCAAGGGAATGGTATTAACAATTTGGCAAACACAGTAAGCATTTTAAAGGGTCTTGCATATTCTGATCCACAGTTCCCAGTGGATTAGTTTGTAAATGTGCATATCTACTAGGTAAAATAGGGAAGAGGTCTGCCTGGAACTGTGCTACCATCGTTGCAATCCAGACTTTTATTTATTACAGCCTGTGGGGGAAAAAAGATGTGTGAATTACTTTAAGCTTCTTTATTAGGTGCCCTACTGGGTTATTTTAGAAAGAGGAAATGGTTTGCTTATCAACTTCCAGAATCCCCGATCACATATAGTCTGGAGTCAGGAATTCTCAGCCTGTGCTTTATTTCTCAGCGAGGGAATGAAGCTAAACTGTGGTTGGTGCTTTTAGTAACTGTAGCATTGTGGAGTAGCACATCAATCAAAGCTATTTGAATACTGGCAATCTGTAAGGTATAGAATTGCATTTCTGGGTGGAAAACAACCTCCTGTGGTGGGAATAATRATGGATGGTAGGCAGTATTTAAAGAAAAGTGAACTTCTGAAATAGAGTGGGGAATGAAAACCGGTATGGAGTATAAACCTTGTTCTCAGTCAAATACTTTGGCTCTGATCCAGTTATCTGACTAAGCAGTGACTGGATCAACATTACATTCCACTGAAAAGAAATTTTTTGCTTTAGGACTAAAAGTAATTTCCCATAGATAACAAGTTTCATTTTTGCTGTCTGAAGAAGTTGGGACATGTGGTTCCTTAAATGTTTCTATAAATTGCTGAACATGCAGTTCTGTAATTTCCTACAGTGTTGTTCTACTCAATGTTAAAATAGTAATTTCAACTCTGACCTCCACAGAAGTGCAGGTCTAAAGGCCATCATATCTACCACCTTGATTACAGAAGTCCTGTTGGAGAAATAGTTATACTCAAAAATTTTCTCTTGCTTGCTTTAAAACAAATCACCCAGTTAGACAGCACTTAGTTTTCTAAAAACACAGCTTTGAATGCTTTCAAAATGCTAGGTTCTCCAAGAAAAATATATTAAGAGTTGCAGAAGCTCATCAAACTATCAAGGATTTGTTACTTAAGAAACTGAATTTGTCTAAAGGCTAAAGTTTTAACTATTTTGGTAGCATGCCTGAAGTGTTTTCTGCCACTGGACATATCAATAAGATCTGTTGAACTGATGGGCTTGAACTCCTGCTATTGTAGAATGGAACTAGGAGGTAGTTTTAAGATTTTAGTTTTAATTCAGAAATCTCTTGTTAATTCAAAACAATTTGAACTAGGGTCATCACCAAGCTAATTATCTTACTAGGTTTTAACTTCCTTATGTAGCTTTATTTCCCCTTCTKCATTTTTTCCTAGTGCTTATGTTGAGGGAGTGTAGACATTTTCCTGATTTTTAAAAACTAATTAATCTTGTCCTCACTTGTCCAGGACCCTACAGTCCAGCAGCAATATTGCCTAGACTTTTCCAGAGTAAGTACTGACTTGTCCACAGYCTTTGCAATGTGYAACTGCTGAAATTAAAAAAAAAAMCAATACAACCAATCAACCTAAACAACCAATCCCCCCAAAAGAAGCCCTACAACAACGAGGAGGAGGGAAAAAAACAACTCAGCCCCTCTTTCAAAAAATCCCCACAGAAAATTGCCCTTTAGCCAAGTGATCTATTTTATGCAGGGCTTGTCAGCTGGATAAGCTTCAGGCTTGTGTTCCAAGACTGCTCGAAGATGATAAAGCTCTTCCTTGGTCTGACTCAATWTTTGAATAAATGGCTATCTGAATAAATTGCATAAAACATATAATCACAATCTGTATTTCTTGCTGAAGGAGAATGCCTGTTCATAAACRCTGGATTGAGTGGAGCTGGAGGCTGTATTGCAGGATACCAATATAGACATCAAGAGCTGAAAAATGAGAAAACAATGTAGGTAGACAATTCTTAACCTGATCTGGAGAATGTTTGTAAGATTTGTTTGGATCCTTACTCATTAATCAATAGTGTTTTCAGTCTCCTAGCAAGAATTTAGCTGCAGGGTTTTTTGTGATTTGAAGTTCCAAAATACATTATTCGCTTTGGCTCTTTGTTTCTTTAGTATTTTTTAAATACACTTTTTGTGACCCAAAAGAAGAAAAAAAGCACAACTTTTTTATTCTTTTCTAATTTTGTCACCTAGTAGTGTTTCTGAGATTAGTTGTCTGTATCTTTTAAACTGAAGATTTCTATACCAGTTTTCTTTTACTAGACAAGCCATGTGATAGTTAATGTGGTAAAATGAAGCTGAAGGTTTTTCAAGGTTTTTATTTGTTTGTTCTGTTGTTTGTCACTATAAACCCTTGTTGTACTGTTGTAAAGAAATGTGTGTACCTGAGTCCTAARTACTGTGTGAGAGCAAGCACAGCACCTCTGGTGTTCTTTGATTGCTTGTGGTGCATCTGCAGGCTGGAGTTTTATGTCCAGAAAGTGTGGGGTATTTTTTCCCCCTACCAAATGATCATCAGCCCTTTCATTTGCAGTTTCTTGTATGTTAGGATGCAGTTGTCATTGAGAAGTGAATGCATTATTCCAGTTACTGAAGTGGAAGCCCTGCACTGTGTGTGAGGAGTGGCTGCTCTCTGAGCAGATCCTCTGCAGGGGCATCACTGAGCACTGCTGTCAGACCTGCTGCAGCCAYGGGCTCTGAGCTGTCTCCATTTGTGTGGAGGGAGAGGTCTGAAAAATATCTTTAGTGAGAATGTGGCACTTTGATAAGAGGATTAACTCAGGTGCTTTGCCACACTGCACAGCTGAAGTGTCTGAATTCACTAATGTATCTTTGTTATACCTAAAGCATTAATTATGTGTCTCTTTCCATAATTTTTACTTAGTTTTATTCTTCCAGGATATTTTCAGAAACCAAAACTAGTCTTGAGGACCAAATGTGTTTCTTATTTTTGGCTACTTGTATAGACAATGATGAAGAAGTTTTCAGCTGTCATTGTAGTACTTCTGAAGAGGTTYTGAGTCACTATGTGATTTGTATAAAAGCAGAAAGCTTCAATAACTAGCAATAATTGCAAAGGACTTGCAGACCAAAGGAAGGAATGTTTGGTATTAAGGTAATTCTTGGAGCACAGTGTGTTCAAGGCCCTCTTAAATTCAGGGAATGTTTGGCAGTGACTTTGCTGCTCTACACTAACCAGTATTTTGTACAGAACATATTCTGAGGCCTAGCATTTTATATGTTCTTGTGTATGAATGTGTTCAATAGATTTTGAATATTCTATTGTCAAATTTGATAATATAATAAAGTTGATCTAATACTGATTGTCTCCTGTTGTGAATAATGTGCTGTCTCCGTTCTCAGAGGAAATGAAAACTTGGTGCTGTTTTTCTTCGTAAAGATGATTGGTGACTCTCACAGTAATTCTTCCTTAACCTCCCAAACACAGCTACTGTTTTGTGGTACATTTGGAGTTCACTGTTAATTGTTCTTGAATTTATGAAGGTGTGGGATTGAGACTACTCAATTTCTTTTTGCTTGCATCTTGCTTGTCTTGTGTTAAAAAAAGTTCTCAGGTTGCCTTATAATTCTGCTCAGGTAATTATTTTGAAATTAGTTCCTCAGTCATGAAGTGTTTTAAATGCCTGCAGTTCCTTTATGGTGTTGGTTTCCAAACTGACCCACAAACCCATGCATGATGACCATACAGTTTTATAGTTGTGTGAAACAATCTTTTTCCAATTAGAAATASTGCATTGTGGCTCTTAAGAAACTGTTATGCTAGGCAGTGTTTCTGTGACCATCTGGGGTTTTTCTAAGGTTATAATGACTGTAATACCAGTAGAGTGTTAGTGACTGCTGCTCCTCTTTGTGCCCTAGATGCACTATTTGAACATCTGTCCCAGAACAGATCTCCTTGATGCCTGCCTCAGGTTTCTGACCCCATATGATTGCAGGAAAAAGGGGAATGTGGCCTTCTTCCAGTTCCCTGTTAATATGGGGAAGTCCTGCACTGAAGCCATGTGCCAGCTCTTGCAAGAAGCTGGGGAGGCTGAGAGCACAGGGAAGAGGACGACAGGGTGATAACAGGACTGGTAGAGTGATGCAAAGCCATGAGAGACACGTGTGGTGTCTAATGCTGGGTTATAGATGTAACACTGGAGTTAGCAGGGCTTGTGCAAGCTCCAAATAACAAAGTTAKAGTTGCAGATTGTCTGATGCTATTTTGCTGTGCCATCTTAAATTATTTCATTAATGATGGGATTGCAGTTTTGAGAAATGATATTCACTTTCTCTTGCTTGAGTTGTGGCTTTCCTCTAAAGGTCTAAGTTAATAGTTTGCTTTGGTTTAAGATTGATGTCCTTTGTGGTCGTTCWGATCCACAGATGAGTTAAGTGGATATTTAGCTTCAAAATCAGCATCCTTTAGGCAAAACCAGAATGTAGTATGAGCCCAGGAAATGCAAGAAATTAATATGCAATATTTTACTAAAAATAGTGATGTTAAGTTTGTTTCAATGGTTTGTATACATACATGTATGCAGTAGAGGGCAGTAGTATGAAAGTTACAGAGGGTTTTTAGGTAATGTTGAATGGCATTTGTGTTAATTTCACCTGAGAGACACAGGATTGCAGGGAAATAAAGACCTARGTTTGATATCCACAAAATGTTTCCTGCCCTGAACCTATTGTACATATGCAGGAACTTTTTTCCTATCTGATGTAAACAGCAAGAAACTTCAGTTTGATTCAAAATTGAATAGAATGATCTAAGGTGTGAATTAGATATTCACTCCTGTTTTCATGCACAAATTGGACATTRCAACTACATGCAGTGGATTGGTGTATAGTACTATGATACACAAAAGAAATCATGTATTTAAAAAAAGGTACTGCAAATGCTGTCAGCTCTGTTTTCCTATTACACTGCTGAATAATGGATAAATCTTGTACCTCAAAGTTTTCACTTTGCTTGTAACCACTGACTCACACCTAGTAACCTTTTTGAGAAGGCAGATTTATTGACCAAGCTGCAATTCCATGTATAACTAAAAGTGTCACCTTATGTGAGTAAAATCATCAAGACAGATGGTAAATTTGATTGCATGAAAATACTGTGCCTACAGATCAAGTGTTTTCATCACTATTAGTATTTTTGAGATTGTGTTATGTCTGAGGTAGTCAAAGGAGGATTCTAGCCCGGGTCTAAGCAGGTTAAGACTAGCCAGGACCACTGCTGTTATCATAGCTGTGTCAGCAGAGCCTTTGTACCTGTATTGAAAACAAAAGGCAATATTACAATACAGGAGATCTCACTAAATGCCCTTGTGACCAGTGCAGATGAAAGATGACAGTGGAATCTATAAACAGATCTGGGAGACAACACTTGCAAGGGACACACTCAGGTCTGGAAGGACTTTGGAGGAGAAATTGTGTCGTGAATTGTTAAGAGGTTTCAGTAGGAGTAAAATCATATAGCAAAGAATGATATAATCTCTGATATGTGTGAAATCATCACTCTGCTTGTAACTGCTTCAGCCTTGAGCTCTTGTATTTCTAGATGCAGGAAGTGTTGTTGTCCCTGTTTGACTCAGACATAGGTAACTTGTTCAAACTCTYTTAGGTGGAATCTAATCATGTATCGTTAACTCCAAAGTTCTCTTATCATTAAACCATCTTCAGTCTGCAGATCATTTGCAAGCAAGAAAGGGCAAAGCAGCCATGCCACTCTTGGATGGAGGAAAGAATACTTGAGGAAAATGTAATGTGTGAATAAATGCATTKTCTGCATAACACATTCCTTGTTAGTGATTTCATCTTGCTGGACTAACTCAGGGTTCCAAAGCCATTTATCCCCTTGGAGGGTGCATCCTTGTTTTTTCAGCTACTGGTTAGTGTATGTTGCTTCACACTTTCCATGTTTCTATTATGTCCATAAGTAGTTTTATACCAGGTTGTGATTTGATGAAGAAAACAGAGCTAAAATAGGACATGATTTGACAAGGGGGAATGTCTTCAAGCTGAAAGACAGTAGGTTTATGTTTAATATTAGAAAGAAATTCTTTACCAAGAGAGTGGTGAGGCACTGACACAGGTTTCCAGGGAAGCTGTGGATACCCCATCCCTGGAGGTGTTCAAGGCCAGGTTGGATGGGGCTTTGAGCAGCCTAATTTAGTGTAAAGTGTTCCTGCCTATTGCAGGAGAGTTTGCCCAAGATGGTCTTTAAGGCTCCTTTGAACCCAAACCTTTCTATGAACATGAGAGATTAAAAAATAAAAACACCAAAGATTCCATTTAAAAGTTCCTCAGTCTAGTTTTGGCTCCTAATCCAGTGACATAAGCCCTTTCCTCCTTGCCTTCAATTCAAATCTTTCCAACCAGGCYTTTGTCATTGAGCTCAAGGTTTTTTCCTTGCTTAAATGATGCTTAAATCTCATGACCTAATGCTAAAATAAACCTTCCAAAGCCAAACACAGCATGAAAATCTTCCACACAGACAGAAGCAAATTATTGACAATCAAGTCTTATGTAGAGTCTCTTTTTGGAGAGAGACCAAATGCTTCAATAATGGCAAATTCCCTTAAAGAAACCCCAGTTTTCTTAGCAGGGATGCCTATACAAAGATAGCATTTAGCTTGGAGCTTAAGGGTGTCAGGAAATCAGAAAAGAKAACTGAAATGTCAGGCAGAAGGAACAAGTGAGAGGCTGGGCTGGTAGAATGGTGTCTGTTGGGCTGTGATGTATTTGTGTTTGTTTTAAAAATCGCCTTCATCAAAGCAAAAGGAAAACTCTGACTCCATGAGAGAGAAGGAAAAAACATGTAGCTAGCTGGACTGCAGTTACTGGCATCCTCCATCAAAGTCTGCTTACAAAGAGCTAACTTAAGGCTCCCTGGCCAGAAGAGGGTGATGTYGGCTTGCTAAAGACAGCAGCTGTGGGAATCCTGAAGTTATCAAATATTTACACAGGATTCATGTATAGATCATGTGTCCTATGAGAATGTTTCCTGTGAGAAGCAGCAAAGGATCTGGATTTACATGTGGAGCTAGAAAACCTTGTCTCCTTTTCTCTAATTCCACTTAGGTAGAAGTCATTTAGCACTGCAGATCTCAGAGATCTCTGCTACTCATGGTGAGTGAGGTGCCCAGCTCTGGTCTCTAGGCTTCAACTGGAGAGGTCTCAGTTCCCAGCTAAGGAGTTGAGACCCACCTAAGGACCACAAGTTTCACTGTATTTTGCCATCTTTTCACGTCTTCCATTTTAAGAATACAGACCATAGTTTACTTCATCTCCCTGTTCAGACCAGCCTGTGCAATAAATTCAAGGTCATCATGCTATTGTTTTTCCAGTTTTTGTTATTAACTTTTTGAGGAGGATCACTTATTTATTACCACTGAGACAAGGACATAAACACACAAGACAGTCCTATACATCTTTAAAACAGGAGTATCACCTAATTTACACAAGAATTTGTTTCTATTGGAGCTTAACAGTAGAACAAGACAAGTTTTATTACCTAATTCATTTGTTTATGATCAGTCTGGAAGGGTTCCATTTGTAAAGTAAAATTTATACCTTTTGTGATGATACTCTCTCATAGGATTTAGGTAAGGAAATAGTTTGGTCCATAGCAAAATTAGAGAGAGCTTTACCAAATTTATTTTTAAAAATTGCCAGATTTTGTTAATCCGTAAATGAAATCCATTTTGTCAACGTAATAATAACCTGTTAGATGTATGCCCAAGTGTGACCAACTACTAGCAAGTTTTTTTTTTCAGAAGCATGAAACAGTGAGGTGCACAAGAAGAAATATGGCTTCTATGATTCTCTGCTTGTAGCCTCTGTTAAATATTTAAATTTTCAAAGTTTTATTTAGTTTTTCAGCTAAATGCAGTTTCTGTAATACAAAAGGCTGAACATCACCCTATTCCTGTATAATGAAGCAGCCAGGATTTGGGATCAAATTTACATGAAAAAGTCATCTTATACTTAATGTAAAGCTGTTTTTGGGAATAAATATTTAGCATCAGGCTCTTAAGAAGCAAGATGTATTAATGGAATAGAGTAAGATACTGTGCATTTACTCCTTTCAGAAAGGCTTCTGTAAATGCTAAGTGTAGGCTCAGTCAGTGTTTTTTCCTGAATGTTTCAGGTCAATGGAGTAAATAATTTAATTTGTTATTGTTTGTTGTTTGTTTCTATTTCCTGTACTCCAATTAGTAAATTGAGAAATTAAACTGATTTGTCTGGTTTCACTAATGAATAGAAAGCAAATAGAAAGGTCAGGTTCAGACTGAGTTTTCAGAAATGTACAAACACATGATCCATAAAAATACTTTCATTTACAAAGAAGAGGCATGTTGAAAACAGGAAATGCCATATTTTTCTCTGCTGAAATCAATCAAGTTGTGATAAATAAGAGGAGCTGTAGGGTTTAGAGCTGRCCTTACATTCCATCTGTTTTACTGCAACAGCTTTGAGTTCCAGCTGCAACCAGGARCCAACACCAAAACAGACCGGGAAGCTGGGGCTGCCTTCAGCAAATAGGAGCAGGTTCTGGTGCTTTCTATAAGACACAAAACTGACTGAAGCAGCCCAGACCACGTCTTGAAGGCTCCTGAGACTTGTCACAAACTTTCACTGAGAAGCTGTTAATTACTCCTTTCCTGTTGTCATGTCGTCCTTACTATAATTCAGTTATGAATTGGTTGCAGAGAAAGAACTCATTTTCTCCCAAGCTCTCTGTGTGTGTGTCATCAAGGCAAGCAGTGAGTCAACATCTGAGCAAATTTGATCTCAGTGGTTTTGTGGTTTAACCCTCTGTAAGGTTCTTGTTTCAAGGTGCTGCATCTGCAGCTTTCCAGTCTTCAGCACAGGACCACCATTCTCTGCATTACCAGCTGCCCAGAGTTGGGGCACAGACTTGTCTCAGTAGCAAAGTAAAAAAATTATGAAATGCCTGTTAATTCAAGATGGATGTAATGGGTAATTTTCAACCCACTGCACTAGTAGTTTGGGACATGGCCATAAGACTCATTTACTTTTCTAAATAARGCACCCTATTTCAAAAGGTGTGTGGGAAGCTATGCACAAATGCAGTCAGTAGGAATTTGTATGCTAAACTCCCACATTACAGTAAAACGTCCTGCACCACAGGAGGTGGCATGTAGGAGTGGGTGGGCAAACTTCAGAACAGAAGAAGGTAGTGAATCACTTGAAAATTTCTCCTTACTCTTTATTTATGTATTCAATTACTTGTCCCAGTTTTTACCTCCTAAGCACTCTTATTTTACATGGTTATTTCAAGGCTGAATAGAAGTGCTACATTCTTGATGCAAACCTGCCTTTACTCCCACTTCCTCTTCTCTTTAAATTTGAGATGCAAAATTTTAGTGAAACATGATGAGCTAATTCCCAATGCAGGCTCCAAACCTATCTTGCAGTTGTCAGTTATTATCCAGGATTCCCAAAGATGTACCATGATTCTGGTACACTTGAATTTAAAGACATTTATATTTTGTAGACAAACAAGTCCTGTTACTGTTTTACTCTTTTTTAGTAACTATGTTACTGTTTACATAAAACAGGAGAGATACATGGCACATTTTGTAACACAAACTTTCATTGGATGCATCAAGAAATGCAACTTTTCTTTTTAGTTCATCCAGATGTTGGAACTGCCCCAGAACTGGCAAACAGAATGTTCATTGATTAAGAAACTCTCCTAGAAAAACAGCAGTGTTTGAATTCTAACACTGCAGGGCCAGAAAAGGGACAATAGGTGGATGTCCGCATGATTCTAGAGCAGCAAAAGCATCAGGGCCAGCTGCTTGGACAGACAATAGTTATACACTTTACCAAAGACTGCATTTTTAAGTGGTCACAACTGATTCTAAATTTGTGTGTCTATGCATTTCTCCATTTACAGAGAATTCAAACCTGAGTTTATTGCAYTTAAAATTCTCCTCAGATTTACCATCAATCTGCTCTCTAAGTTAGACTTGCACTGGAAAGTCAACTATGGAAGAAAGCACATCTTCTAATTTGTTACTGAATTCTCTATTTCTGGTAATTTGCAAAGCTGCTGCCTGAAAAAACTACATTTAGTCCAGAGACTTATTATATCACGCATTAAAATCAGCTTGTGACTTTTAAATCCAGTTCTAGACTGGCAGGGTTTCATTAGAGATGTTTCCAAAACTAGTAATTACCCTCTTAATGAGCCCTTGAAGATATTGTTTATATTTATAATTAGATTTACAGAGGACACTCAATCAGTTCAAACACAGCTGGGTGCATGATGCTGGCTGAGACAGTCAATCCACTGCAAAGTCCAGTCAGACACAATTGCCTTTTGACAAAGAGCACTGAGCACTGGGACCTTACAATCTGCAAAGCTAATGAAAATACCGCTGCTTTGCATATTCCACTACAAAAAATGTTGATTCTCTGCTAGAGGAAAGATTTTTTACTTTTATTTTTTAATCAAGCTGACTCTCAGTTGTGGTCCTGAGCTCTACAGTATTCGTGGATATTTGGGGTTTGGTGGGGGCAGGGGGAAAGTGGTGTGTCATTCACTGAGACCCTTAGCCCAAGGACAAGGTGGAATGGTTTCTGACTGAAAGAGAGTAGGTTTAAATCAGATTTTAAGATGAATTTTATTTACTCCTTTAAGTCAGAATTGTTAGAACAAGATATACAAGTCCAGGATCTTATGGAAACTTTCTTAACCTACACCTGATGGCCAGTCCAGAAATAATGGGGCACAGCACAGCACCAACTAACCACAAATCTGCAAACCAGACATTACAGCAATTTCCAGTGTTTAATTTCTATGTTGCTAATAATAAGCAATGTCTTTGACTCTTTTAAGAGAGTTAAGAGGAGATGTTAAGAAAAGTATTTATGTTCCTATCAGGGTGATCTGATAAGTTGTAGAAATACTTACCTATGTAGTGCTTAATGTTAATTATTCTTTACTGTGTCATTTCTTTCTTCTTCACTATCTTTCTACATTGCCTTTCTTTTCTCCATTTATTTCAGTGCTTTTTCTACCCACAGTAAAGTTCTAACCTACAAACGCGCCCATGAAAACTGGAGGAGCTCCATGGAAACGAAGGTATTCCTTTTCAAACGGATTAATTTTCCTTACATAACTGCCAGAAGATTATCTGGCAGAGCTAATGCATTGATGAAGATGGCTAGAATATGCAGGCAATAATGTATTTACACAAACTGATGTTTGCTTTAAAAATTATTTTCTATACTTAACTGCTACTATTGTCTTCTGCAGCTGGAAAATAAAACAGGAAAGTTGTGTGTTCCATTTTCTCTGTTGGAATGCACATGCTCCTCAAGCACATCAGCTGCAAAACAGAAAGCAAAGTTATAAAGTTGTTAGTAACATTCTAATTTACTCTAGAATTTTACACAGGGTTCCTAAGGCTGACTGACAAAATTTCCCCCTTAATTTTAAAATAAAAATTAACTTAAAAATGAGGCTTCATCTTTGTCATCCAGCTGCAGCAGCATGTTCACACTCAATAATCTCCATTGCCATAGCAACACATGCTTGTCAGATCAGGGCTGAATTGATGCAGGAGCCTCTGTGCAGAAATCTGCTAACCCTTAGATATGCAACTCTAGAATTCACTAGGATTTCTTTTTACTTTTAGAAAGGTAACATTGTTATATAATACAAGATAAACATCTCAAACCTTCTGATCTGACTTGCTTTCTAATAAACCAGTTTTGAAAGGCTTAATACAGCTAGAAACAGAAGTAGATTATTCAGGTGGCAGGTTTTCAAGCAGGAAATTGCAAATGAAAGTAGAACAACAGATTATGCTGAGTTGGAAGGGACCCACAAAGATCATCAAGTCCAGCTCCTGGCCCTGCACAGGACAYGCCAAAAATCCCTCCCTGTGCCTGAGAGCATCATCCAGATACTCCTCGAGTTCTGCCAGGTTTGGAGCTCTGATCACTGCCCTGGGAACCTGTTCCAGTGCTCAAGCACGCTCTGGGTGAAGAACCTCTTCCTAATATCCAACCTAATTCCCCCGGGGCACAACTCCAGCCGTTCCCTCGGGTCATGTCACATCAAGAAGAGATCGGTGCTGCCCCTGCACTGCCCCTCCCTGAGGAAGCTGCAGCCCACCATGAGCTCTGCCCTCAGTCTCTTCTCCAGGCAGAACAARCCAAGTGCCCTCCGCTGCTCCTCATAAAGCTTTCTCTCTATTTAACAYTTAAATAATAATACACAAACGCTGGATATCATCCTTTTCCCTTTGGAGGCGGCAGAGTCCTTCCCCCTTTTATTCTGTAGAAAAAAGTTTGTTCACTTTTCCCCTACAGTCAGTCATAAGATACTCAAGTGCCATTGTCATCATGCACAGCTGGATTAAGCAAGGTAGGGGTGCAGAGAAAAGTGATTTGTGCAAGTTTACATATAAAGCTGGCATGAGAAACACTGTTTTGCAGCTCTGGATGAGTTACTACTGCATTTATCATTATTACATATGCTACCATTTATATTTTCATCATTGCCTGATTCAAAGAAAAAAAGCAGTAATAAAATTTCTCAGCCAAAGTTGCACATTTCATCTGGCTCTGGGAATTTACCACATAGATTGCTAGGCCTGGTTTTCACTCCAGTATGCTGTGGTTTAAGCCTTGGTACATTTTTAATCAATCAAGCTCCAACTAGGTTACAATAACATTCCTAATTCAAGATGTAACATAAATACACAATTTAAATGTTAATCTTTAGAACAGACAAAAATTCAGGTTTGCAGTTAATAATCTACTTCCACAGAATATTTATTCTTTTCAAAAATATGTTTTGAGGCCTTTAAAAATATAGAGATAACTATGAACTTCATCTATAGTTTCAAGTTTTCTGACCTCATGGTCTGTGAAATATTTGAAATCATTAAGTTCTACTATACGTTTSTATCTGGGTGAGAAAAGATCCCAACCAAGTGTCCTGGGCTCCCAAACCTACATGATGCCATCTGAGCACCCACACAATGTGTGTGTGTGTGTGTTTATTCAGGCAAGAAAAACCATGTGTACCCATAAAATTTTAAGTTTGATTTGCTATACTTACCTAGGCTACCATACAATAGCAATGTTGCTATGGGAACAGGTTTTCAAAAAAGTAGATCACACATGACAGGCAACACATTTTTTGATGTTTTTTTGTATGTATTATGCCAGGGTGGATAGCAAGCATATCAAAGTAAAGGCTAACTTAAAATCTTACATGCCCTGATCCACAATGAGATTCCATTGATCATGTTCCATTATATWTTTTTAAAGATTCCACAAAGCACTACTTGTTTCCAGGTGCATAGGAATTCTTTTCCCTCATCTGTGTATACTCTAATTTGTAATTTCTTATCTTCCTATCAGGTCCTCCCCTTTTATTTTGTTTTCCCCTAAATATATTCATAATGCTCATTTACTCATTCATTCTTCCTGCCCATTATATACCTCTTCCTTTATTTTTTCACTCTTTCTGTCTCYGTGTACATTTTTCTCAGGAACAGTTTATTTCTCAGAACATTTTGAACCCTCTTTTGTGTATTTTGCAGTCTCCCTTTACTCACAGTGTTAACCCCAGACAAAACACTCAACATTTGTTCTGCCACAAAGGGCAGCAGCCACCCACAGCCACTGTAACAATACTTAGAGGCATTTTTTCMTTCAACAAAATGGAATATGTATTCCTTTCTTCCACTTCCTCAAAAGATAATGTAAGAGGAAGACTGACTTCTGCTTTTTGTTCTATGCATTAAAAGAACTGTGGCAAAATGACAAACTTTCATTTGTCCTTTCAAAATCTCTCAATAAATCCATTTTTTAGAGATTATTTCCTACTGTGCAGAGTAGCAGGTATGAGGTTTTCTCTAAACTGATGATATAACCTTTACATCCTAGTAGAGACTTTCAATAGCTTACATCCCCAAAGTTTTAAAAATGAAAGGTAACACAGGCAGCCAGCTGAAGAACAGCTAAAACCCATGCAAGTGAAGAAGTATTCCAGAAATCGGTTGCATCAATTCCTTCTTTTTAAATGTTCATGAAAGTATTATTAAAGATTTTTGCGGGACTTGACATAAAAAATGGTATTTCATGTCTTAATTTGACTTAATATGCATTGAAGAACTCTCTAGACTAATAAGTTGCCTGACAAGCATCCTGTCCTGGGGTATAGGAGCCACATTGTGCTTCATGTGACATTTTGAGCTGTTAGTCAGACACCAGCAGTGTCAGGAAAACGTCATCTCAAGATGAAGGTAATATATTCAGATCAGTTCTACTTTTCCAGCTTTCTGATTTCTTCCTGTTCCATGATTATTCTTCTGCATCAACATTTGCAGGAATTTGTAATTCAAATATAGAATTTTTCAACCACCAGCAGCCCAAGTTCCATCTGGGATTTGAACAGTCAAGCTGAGCTCCTTCTGCAACACACAATACTTACACCACCACTGCCAATAAATATTGTGAAATTAGAATTCTGCAGGCAGACTTTCTAATGAACAGAACAATTTGCTCTTTCACACTCTTACTATGATTTTAATTATGATTCCCATAATAACTAATTTTGTGAGGTTACATTTTTATATCCCAGTCAATCAAAATGTTAGTCACATAACCCTAAATTCATGTGCATACTTAATAAAGTTTTAAAATCTGTGAGTATGAGTGGCATGTCTATATGAACATGCACTGAAAGATGTATAGCACCAATTTCCTTGAGTGATAGTGAACTGTGGGAACTGTACTAATCACTTTTTTTTTCTATTTTCTTTTACAGAAACGGAAGACTCAACATAAGCTTTTACAAAACTTAACACRCAACAAGAGTAGTGATATAATTGGTTTATACATACAAAACTGGAAGAGATTTCACAGTTACCCTCTTTACACTTAATGTATTCAATTAATGAAAAACACCAAGATCTGCAGTTTTCTACTGTATTTCAACTGACATTAATAGTCAAATAAAAGCATGTTGCATTTTTGTAAGATGTACCATTTAATCTTTTCCATTTGTAGTCTACTACTTCATCTGCTAACTCAGAAATACAGTGATTCTGAAGTTCACCATCATAGTAAAATTAGTCACTTTAAGCCATTTCCCTTCTCCAACTACAATGCAGGTAAAGTTGCATTTGTCTGGCAAGTGATTGAAATAGTTCCCATTTCAGATGAGATGGCTACCAGACCACAAAACAAGCTGCTGCTACACTGCTGTGCCTGAAACTGTTAAAAAAATGAGGCTAATTTAGAAAACTGACACAATGCAGAAAATAAATATCAGAAACACAAAGAACTTCAAAATAGTGAGTTTCTCCATTTCTCCCTCTTGTTTAGATGAAAAAGAATGACATATCATTATGTGAGTTATTGTGTGAGGTGGGGAAAAAAMCCCCAGGTATTAATAGCTTTGTAAAAGGTCTTTAGGCATACATAATGTACCCACTGACTGCATGAAATTCCATCTGTTTGTAGGATRGAAGCAGAGTAGGTCAACATTGACCAATTAAGCTCATTAAAAGAATATACCATTGCACTACAAAACATATTGTGTGAGTAATCCTTACAAAATCTCTGGGACTATTGACAATTTTCCCTGCCCAGTTATATGCATATAGAAGCCCTTAGACCTCTCATACAGGATGCTACAAGTATCAACAGTTCCTTAGGCATAAACACCAAAATGCATGGCTGTAGCTGGCAAAAGAGTTTTTAATAGATGTGTATCCACAGACAWCAAGGGTTATTGAACAGAGCACTACATGGCAAATATTAAATTGAAGAGTCATGAAAAACTGATGTAAGCAWTAGTTCTTTACTGTTTATGCTCAGTTTATTCCTGAACACCCAACATTTCAGAAAATCCCCTAACCTCTCCAAGCATACTGTTGATGAAGGATTTTGCAGTGTTCTCCTCCTTTTGGGGAGTGTGACACTAGATGGCACATCACACCAGGAAATGTGTAATGAAGTGTAAGCAAATGCTGCTYGCACTAGAGCACACTATTCATTTAAAAAGCTCCTTAAATCAATACAGTAACACTTCTATATCAGACTAGAGGTCTGCTTCTGAAAAAGATCCTTGAAGAATAAATTTCATACAGAATTCATAGGTAGATRTTTAATTTGCTACTAAATTGATCTTAAGAGGCTGATGCTAAAATACAATTTAATATCCACATGAGAGTCATGGGTATTAAGTTATCCTTTTCTTTTAAAACTATTTGCAAAACAATACCAGTATGGTTTAGTTTAATTARCAGTGTGTTACTGTCCAAATCATGATTTTAATTCACATAGCCTTGAGTGGAACTGCCAGACTTGAAACTCAGAACTGATGGCAGTTCTCAGAACTCAGTTATTTTTTGCATATCAGAAATTACTAAGACTATGAAGTTTAGCTGTAGTCTTCCAAACCTCATTCTTTCATAAAGTGAGGTYGTATCACACAAATCACAATGGATCCTATGGTCAAAGCTGTACAGCTCAAGGTCTGGAGCTTTCCAGACAACCAGTATAGTTTATTCATAAGGCAARTATAAAGTGCATTTTTAGGCTTGTAAATAAATATCTATGATTGACCTAGGTATTATATTTGTGATGCATGGTTCCACAAAACCCTTTAAATTAGATCTGTATTTCACAYGCCTTGTAACAGCTTGGAAACATATAAGTAGGAATCTAGCAGGCAGAGTATTCTTAAGCTGCACTGATGTCTGATGCATGAATCCTGTAACAAAATGCAAAATAATCTCCAAGTACGAATTGGCATGCATTTCTTTTAAGCTCCATGAATAAAAAAAGAGAGCTTCTCTTTTCAAAATAGAAATAAAGGAAGATCTCATAGGGAAATAATTCAGTCAGTGGAAAACAGTGCTTATATTTGCCTTCATATGAAGGCAAGGAAGTGAGAGCATAGAACAAAATGTAATTTTTCTGGAAAAGAAAAGTWATTTTTAGAGCTCTGCTTCATATAAACTGAGTCAAAAGCCTAGAATGTTTTAAATGACAATGTAATTGAAAGAAAAAGAAATTAAACGGTTGCCATGGCTGCCTCCAAATGCCTTGATATGCTTTCCTGTCTTTATTTTTAATCCCAACTCTGAACTAACTCTGAATTTTTGTCTTTTACTGCATATCAGGCATTTTTCTTAAGAAGTCTATGCCACTGCTTGATATCTTTAACTGGTAAGGCCAGACAGCTTTGGGATAGTAAATGTCCCAGTCCAACTTTCAGTTCAACATTTTACATGTTAGAAACAAGACTGGAAAAGKATACTTCAATATCTAGTTCCTCTGCTATRCAAAGATAACTGTGGCTAAACAGTTATAGCTTTTTTTTCTTTCTCAGCATGATTTTTCTTGTCTCTGGGTAGATACCCAGCCTAGAATAAGATTCTCTAGCTGTATAACATGATTTGCTCCACTTACATAGGGGAAAAAGAGTCCATGGTGCTCTAAGTACAGCCRGGCAACCAGCACAGCAACCACAGCTATTTTGGTAGCAACAGCACCTTATAAAGTAGGCTCCACTAAGATAATGTGGTCACAACTGCATCACTCAAAGAGGTTAATTTGTCAAAAATAGCCTTCCCTCAAATGCAGTAATCAGGCTTGTATTTGTATGTTGAAATTACAGGCAGTTTTCCATTGCAAACAACTTTGTGGCAAACCAAAAATACAGGGCTTTTTTATCCCCTTCCCAATACCCACAGGCTGATTTACACCATCCATTAGTTAGAAGGAAGTTTCCTCTGTCTTCAAAATAAAGCAATCCTTTAATAAAATTAGTTTGGACTTTGAAATGACAAAATAGTAGCTGGGATAATGTAATCCAAAGACAAGCTCTATCCTGTCATAATGCTGTGGCTAAACCATAATCCCTTGAATTCCATTATTTTTGAAGAAAGATCCTGGTTTGTACTACCCATCAATGAGGCTCTGTTTCCAACAGAATTACACTCTAATTCAGACACTTTAGAGTATGCCATGTTTTCCCCTGYAACTTAAGGGGAAATATGGAAGCTGGAAGACTGGTCAGCTTCTTCGTGAGCAACCAATGCTAGCAAACTATTAATGAAAGAATTCTGTTTGTAGTTATGTCATTACAGATTGAGGGTGCTTTTAACATATTTTATATAGAAATCMTGTTTTAATTGCAGCATTATGTAGCATTCCATCCTAGCATGGACAAATTAAATACAAACAATAAACATTGGGAAGATCTGTATCTAATCTCAGTCAGCATCCAGGTACCTAGGGCTACATAAACTGACAATTATCAGTGGGTTTGGGAAGACTTCATTTTATTTGTGTTATTTTAGTCAGTGATAGTGTTATAATTAGAAGTTAAAAATCCAAGGATGCAGAAAGATTTAGAGATAATAACACYGCCCTGAATTACTGACATACTCCTGCACTCTAAGGAGAGCAGTTTAGGCTTCAAGGACTGCAACCACTAACAGTTCCAAGCCACTGTAGGATTATGCAGGAGCACAACCATATGCACAAACTTTAAATAGCAAAGAACAAAGAACATGAAACCAAATAACCAGATATAACCAGATTAAAAGGCTACTCTTTCAAAAATCACTTGAACTGTGTGCTTTGTACTTTATCATTTCAAGCCCAGACTTATAGCCTGGTGTTAGCAATCAAAGTCTACAATTAAAGGGAGAGATTCTTTTAACAAGTCAGCAGTTTCCATTTAGGACAGAAAAGAAAGAACTAAGTCTCCTAAACTCCTGACCAACCAGCAAGTTCCAATCAGTTCATGTATTTTTAACATGTCGCTATTGAATATTGAGGTCTAAATATGAATTGKGTCTTGTTAAACTGGATCTTTGATGCAGTGTGGAGAAGAGGTATTTGAAAAACATTTTCTTTTAAAACATAGTTTTAAAAAACCAGAACCACCCCAACCAAATTGTAATCCAGTCTCTTAGTGAAGCCACAGTGTTGCAAACTGTACTACAGTGCCACCTTATTTGCAGCAAATAAAGCCCTACAGATCTGCCATCATAAAAGCAGAGTTTTGTGGCGTGCCAGCTGGGTGCACTCTTCAGATTTGCATCCTTAATAAACACTAGGTACTTAAATATCTGGGTAAATTTATCATGACATTTCTGATTTCTTTCTTTCTTTGTAAAGGGTATATATTTTTAACATTCCAAGTCTATACATCAGCAGAAAGCAAAAGATGGAAAGTTGATCACAGTACAAAGTGATGAARGAGGAAATAAAGGAAGACAGTGTACATGCTTGGATCAGGAATCTGTTTGCAGTGGTAGATAACTTGTACCCATCTCCTCTACAGTATCTGAATTTCTAGAAAATAAATCTAAGAGCAGAAGACTACTATCACTCAGGATAGTAGTTCATGAGGTATAGTTCAAGAAGCAATGAAATTACTGAGTACTTTCTTTTAGTGCTTCAATTTAACTTTACAAATGGTGTTCTCCATTTTTTGCACTCATTGTAAACTACATAATTAAAAGACATCATACTCTGCCACTAAAGAATTCTTTGTTCTCACTCCTTTTCCTAAAATAAATTCAAGTTAAGGTACATTAGTATTATGCATGTCTAGGAAAGTAGAACATATCTAAAGCTTTTAAGTGCTCCTTCCCTAATTCAGTTATTCACATTAAATTAAAAACTTTCACTTCAGAATGTGCAGTTGATATTGCTATGGCAACGTTAGAGCAGTAAATCCAATTTTTGGAAAGATTTGCTATCCAGATTTGTTGCAGTATGACAAGCCAGCGGTTCTACTCTGGGACCCATTGTTTCTTACCACGCTCAAGAATGGGGGATCAAAAAAACTCAGCAGGACCCTCTGCTGGACACTGCAGCTGTCCACAGATTTAACAGTGGCCCAGCAAAAACCTGGAAATCAAAGGTAAAGACTACAATGACCAGACTACCAATATTTTATCCAAAAAATGTCAGTAAATTCCTCCAGTATAGGACAGCAAGCAATGACAGCAGAAGAGTAAAGTCTTCCAGTCCTTGAAATGTCAGGAATTTATGGACAACAGAGTAAGTCAGGTTGGACTGCAGTTTACTGCAAATTGAATTTATTACCAGCAGTAGAGATCTGGTGTTTTCACTCTGCATAGCAATTTTTTCCAGTAACTCTCTGGAAAGATTTAAGTAAACAGGAACAATTTGTTCAAGAAAAATKATATATCTGACTGTTATAAATGCCCTGTGTCATCTTATCTACAGCAAATGCAAAGGAAGAAATTGAAATACCTAATCCCAGAAAGAGACTGTACTTAAACATATGTCAACTGTACCAGGCTTAGCTGAATACCATATGCCACAGAGACATGACTTACACTCATATCCATATACAAATTATGTGACATTTTGCTTCTCTATCAAACTAATATTTTAAAGGGTATTACAGAAATGGTGGAACAAAGGTAAAAATCAGATTATATAGGGAGATTAGCCTTTGGAATTCTCATTATTTAACTTTAAAAATACTTTCATATTGGTCTGTAAAATTTAGGAATAATTCTTTAAAGAATAAAAGCCAAGATATAAGGAAAAATTAGAAATAGATTCCACTTAATAAAATCTTACCAGATCAAAGCCACCCTAGGCTTAATTTGAAATTCATATGTTTAAAACCACAGAATGGAAACTTCCAGTTATGTTGAAAGCCATGTTCTGCATATAGCCTTTCCCTTCTGGAAACTGAACCACAGCCTTGCTCTTTATTTACTGAACTTTCTCTGTACTTGGTCATCACTGAGGTCTGTCATTACAGACTCTGCATATTTCCAGGCCAAAAAGCAAAACTATTTATGAACCTTTGTAGTAGCAGAGGTAAAATAGGGATACTAATAGGAATTCAAGGCATGTATTAACATTCAGGATCTTRAGCAGAATTCTTTAGGCAAACAAGAAGGCAAAGAAGAACAAGCTGCAAATACTGTGTACATTAGTCCTAGATGAACATTTGCAGCAGAATAAAATGAGCCATCATTCATCCACTTTACTTCTATTTTTTCATTTTCATTTCCAAATGAGCACCTAGTTAGAAAAGAATCCAGTTCCCTGATCTTCTCTGTGATTTGCCAAAACTAGAAAAGTTGCTTGAGGTGTTTTCATGAAGAGAAATGTAGTTTAATTTTTTCATTTGTGTTCAGTTTTGAAGGATCAGTGAGTGAACAACAACACATATTTGCACATCTATCAATGTGGATAAAAAACTTGAATATTCCTTAATGATGATGTAGCTATGCTGATGTAGGGATTAGGAAATAGTGATTTTATAGTTCAAAAACTGCATGAACAAACAGAAGCTCAGCAAGTAGAAAATTGTYACTAAAATATAAAGTCAATCTGGTACGTGCTAACTAAAATCAGACATATTTAGCTGTTAATTTTGCCTTATAAAACACAGTGATTATCTATGCTTATCACAGCTCTTTTTCAGTTTGCTTCCAATTACAAAGAACTGTTTGTTAATGTAATATTAGCATTATTACAGTAATATTTTCTTGATGCATGTCTGTGTGTAGAACAGAATTTACTGTTAATCATTGTTATGATCCTTCAGCTCTTTATGGCTTAACAAGGAATGTGTAGTCACAAGTGTTCACAGCCTAACTATTTAACCTCCTTTACTATTCTAAGGATCTTACTATTATCTGGAGTTTGATTTGTTAATTCTAAACTTAATTGAAATTTAAAAGATTTATATAGTACTTGCACATCAATTGTAACATTAACTCTTCATTCACAAAATTCTGCTTGTTGCCACATGACTTTTTTAAGGTGGTCATCTCAGATGCTTAACATAAAAATAATTGGGGAATTCTACATGGTTTGAGTACCTTTTGTAACTATAAAAGACCCCAAGGAAGTACAAATGAACAGTTCTACATATTTTCTATGAACAAGCAAGCTGAAATAAGTGAAATAACAGTGTAACTATGAAAAAATAATGCTATCAGTGGAATTCTAAGAACAGCATAAGTAACCTACATTCCTTTTTTCTCCATTCCACACAAATTCTCTTAATAATCTTCCTTCCACCCARAGATGAACTGTCAAAGGAGTAGAGAACATACATATGGAAGAATCATCAAAATCAAAATGAAGAATGAAGAGTCAGAGTAACCAGACTTCTCCATTCTTGAGACCACACTTGATCCCATGAAGTCAGAAAACAAAGTGTCATTTTGTGCCTAAACAGAGCTTTTTATTCCATTTGTGCTCCAGAAGAGGAACTGTGTGAGGTGGATTTGAGTATTGCTCTTTTTACATGAACAAAAGCAATCTTCTTCATTTTTTCTGTTCTATTTAAGTAGTTTCCTTGCCTGCTCAGATGACAGTCACATAATCTCCTAATTCACACATGATGTAAAATCTGCCTAATGAGTAGCAAGATTCATTTTCATATAACTGACGACATGTATAATGTGCAAATCYAGACTAGAAATATTCAGCATCTTAACTCTTACTTAACTTTTCTTATTTGCTCAGTTGAATCCCCTTAGAAATGGAGATAATATTTTAATAACAGTTGAATATTTCAGACTTTGAACAGAATGCTTACTTATCATCTAAAATGAAATTATTGGCATTTTTAAAGAAAAATGTCTGTGTTTATCACTATAATTGCCTGTGTAGAGAGAACTTGTTTCTAACACTGGTATGCACAATAATAAAAAAATTAAAAGAACTTAAAACATCTATATGTGTTATAAAAATGCAATTTAAATCAGCAATCTAAGCTAGGGCTTAGAAAGTGGCATTAAGATATAATATGCTATATTTTATGCTCTACTACAGACAAATGAAATTTATAAATGTGCTGAAAGTTAAAATTTTTTCTAAAGTACATAGCTATAGACACTCCTGGAATTATGATAAAGGCTAGTAATTTATSTTACTTTAAAAAAAATCTTATAAATTCAATATTGCAATTAATTACTGCATGGAAAGAAAGAGCACCAAGTGACTGAAYAGGATGTTTTAGCACAGAGTTACAATTAAGTTCTCCTTTCTTTWTCTGGCAGTCTCTGTAACACCCAAGGAAGTACCACCAGGCAGGGATTAGTGTCACACTCCTGAAGCTGTAGGTAACTTAGATATTCCATAATCCTTCACTCCTAGCAGAGCTCCAGAGGGGCTCATAGGAATATCTATATATTTAGCACATAATGAGGAGAGAGGCTTTGGGCAAGACAAGTATGTAGGGAGAGGGAAGGTTGTAAATTATTAAATGTTTGAAGAATTACGACTGTTCCTCAATGACTGCACAGTTACACATGCTATATCATTTGTAAAGGGAAGTGATTATGAAACAAAGCAATACTAAAACAGAATGCTGAAATCAGTTTAAAGAACTCAAGAACTGTTTTCTCTTGACAGGTTTATACCAAAATATTCATAAAATATCTATAAAGATAGATTTTTAAAAACCTAGTGAGACATTTAACCACAGCACTCTGCTACTAACAAACAAGCTAATTAAATAAATGCTAGCTTGGATAGGCTTAAAAATGCTGCAGTAYAATAAACATATCCATGAACTAATCTCTTACAGAGTGTTGATACTTTGATGTTCTTCTAAGGAAGAAAGCTCAGAATATACATCTGTTTTTCATACGGTAGTTTATGTCCATGTGGCAAAACAATTACAAAATTTTGCCTTGCTAAGGCCCTCATTATATTTTCTCTTACTCTTTATTTTTTCTAAAGCTTCCACTTAAAATTATTTGTAATAAACAGAAGAGTCCCCTTCAAACAGCACTAAATCGAGTATGTCTCTACATAACAAAAGTCAAAATCAACATTCTAACTTGAATGTATGTTGTGCATCTCTTTTTTGCTGGAAAAGTACATCTTACCTTTATCTTTGCCAATTATGTGCATCATCTTAAACATTATTTTCTCTGAGAATTGCTGCTCCTCGTAAAACTGCAAAAATATAGAAAAAAGAAATGGTCACATTGTACTTTCTTAAGGTCATAATATAAATTGTCACTCCTGTTACTATAGAAACAGAGTGGATTTCATCATTCTAATGCATGCAGTGATAATTGTTCTGCTTTCAGTCTATGGATAGGTAGTTAATGGTGCCAGTTGCTGTTAGCACAGACACAGACTATTGTCATCAAAGCACAAAGCTGCTGTCTCCTGTTCTGTCACTGTGAGCTTTCCTAACCATCAGCAATTCACAGGGGAACATTCAGGCAGAATGAAGAGCTGTTCACAGGCCTTGTTCTGTGGCTGAAACAGAATTCCCTGCAGGAATTATGTTCTCAAATGAAAAYCAAATAAATATGACACAGCACAGAGTGCTTCTTCAGATTGTCCTCTCACATCATTGCACAAAAACTGTTTTCTGAGCTTATAAAATCTGCATTGCATTGAGGAAAGATTCCATTTCCATCGTATCTATAGAGCAAGCTTTCACTGGTACAGCCAGATATCACGAGCTTACAGCACACATCTCTGTGCAACTGTGTATTTTAACCGTGAGATTATAAACAGATCAGTGTGTACTAAAAAAATSTAAATACTGCAGTTCTGGGAGTTCACAGCTATTCCACAGGTGCTCAAATTTAGGCTCATTTAGAACACACAAGTGAAAAGTAAGGCAAAGTGAGAGCAACATGGGATAAGAGAMCAACTGTCCAAATTCCAGCATTGTCCAGTTTCAATCCAAAACTCAGTTGTATTGTATCAGTTTTAAAACAGATGGATGCTAAAATGAGCACATAATGGGTTACTAAAACTATTGTTATCACTTTTACTCAGGTTTGGCTTAAAACACAAAAGATTTATTCCAAATCAATTATTCTCAGTTCATGTTAATTTGGTGATAATTAATGGAAGTTGAGGGGAATTATCTCCTTATAGGAGATGCAGCTAATGGGTAGTTTAAATATTAATGAGCTTATTCTTATAAGGATAACTGCAATACTTAATATAGATTAGTCAAGCATATAGATGGTTTTTTTAAAATTGACATGCTTCAAATCAATAGGGTTACAGGTTACCTATAAAACACCATTTTCTGTACTTAGCCTTCCTCACTYAACACCATGAAATACATAAATTGTACACAGGATCATATTTCCCTCTGACGTATGTCTGTGCAATTTGGTTCTGAAACTCTTTCAGAAAGCAATACTATGTGAAAAGCAATAGGCTTTTCTTGTCAGTTTTCCCAGTCTAAAACTTACAAAAATGCAATGAATTAGAGCAGTGTATAATCAAAAATAGACATTTATGGAAAGTACTACGAAAACTGAATWATGACTGGAATTATACTTGGAAACATCTGTTTAGAGGTCCCATCTGTGAACACAGAAAATTATAACAGACAAAACATTGATGGTGGTATAATTTGTGAATACCTATAATGACATTAGCTGTTACTGGACAGATAAAACTACCAAGCCAYACAACTCCTGTACAGACTTTTTATGAATTATTTCTCCTCAGATCCTAAGAATTGTAACATATAGATTCTTASTCATGAGATTTTATGCAGCGTATCCCTGCATATCTCTGTCTCCTGAGGTTTTCCTAATTCCCCTGGGAATCACCTCCCTGTTATTCATACATATGTACATACATACCCTACTTATTTTGTATTTAGGTCACATCAGCTATGTGCGCACAGCAGCACCAAACAGGTCACCATATGTCCAAAAATTCCACATATATTTGTTATGTATGTGCATTCTGAAATACATTCAAGTTGCTACATGAGCATATCAATTTACTACAGTGAGCACATACACTTGTTCAGAAAAATGGTAACCACAATTAGAAATTTGGCAATATATCAGCTACACAGTAAACGCAGTCTTTTGGAGAAACATCAGGGTTACTGCATGAGGGCTCCATAGTGCACATACACAYATAACTTCCCCACAAATATCAGGCAAATATGATAACCTTGTGTTTTCTGAAGATTTTACTTTTTTGGCAGACAGCCAGGCTGAGAAGTTTCTGCTGGAGCCCTATAATCCATATTTGGTAATATCTCACTTCCTAGCAAGCATATATAAAACTATGTGAGAGAAGAAACAAGGTTCTAATCCTCCCCCCTTTGACAAGAGCCCAGAGGAAAGAAAACCAACAGTGCTGTCTGCCAAYGTGGGTTGCTGCAGGAAGCTGGAAATGGCTGTGACCATGATTCCTGCCCTTCAGGCCCTGGCACATTAGTCCACAGCCTGGCTCATCTGCTCAGGACAGGCATTGAGCTGGGACTTGGAACAGAAACGAAGTGTGACCAGTGAAGTTGCGTYGACTATTTTTTTAACAATGTTTGCTTTGAGCAAGTATAGCTAAAATAAATAGACCATAATGGGAAGAGAGTGATTAGGCATATTTCAGTAGCCAGTTTGACTCCCATAGTACTTTGCTACAGACAATATTACATACTTCACCTTCATTAATGATTCTGCAATGTATCACAATATACTGTTTTCTAACCTGAACTGAGCCAGAACGCACTGTTTGGCAAAAAGACCAATGAAAATTAAGTAAGAACAAATTACATACTGTGGTATGAAGAACAGCAGTAAAATTAAAATTTGGAGAGCAATAGTCCAGCAAAAGTGGCATTATTTTCCTATTCCAAATACCAGGTAGTGAGATCAGTACCTTGTAAACAAAACTGAAGCATGTAAAAAACCTGTCACATTTCAAGACAAATCTCCTATGCAAGTGCAGCATCTTTTATGGTGAACAATGCAGTCATACGAGGCTGACAAAGACAAAACTCAAAGACAAAACAGCTGGAAAAAGTTTACTGCAAAATACATCTAGAGCTCATTTGTGAGCTACTTAGATGAGATTGCATCTCTTCTTCAGGGAAAGCTGGGGAGAGAATCTGTGTCTCTGATSCAGGTCTTTTTGAAATCCAGACAGGTTTTGCACACAGAATAAAATCAGTTTGCTTTCTTACAGGTGTCTTTTGTATGCAGCTTTTAATTTTCTTGATAGCTTTTGTGCTTTCATTGCATCTCCCTATWCTTGGCATGGTGGGCAACACCACAACAAACAGAAATATCCTCACATGTACCAAAATTAAGAGCTCACAGTTCACTTAATAGAACTTTTTAGACACTAGTATGGAATACTTCCAGGCCACACTCCCTTTATAGCTATTAGAGAGGGGATTGAGGAAATTACTTATTAACAACATTTTAATGTAGACTGCCTTGTTCAGCAAAGCAAATTTGGTCTGGAAAGAAACCTTTCCCCATCAGCTCTTAAAATGATTCAGGTAATATTCTTCCTGATCAAAAGAGTAACCAATTTCCTCCTGACCACATCCTTCTCTGTTCTGACAATGAATGCCATGAAATAAAAGCCTGTAGGCACATGCTGGAGTAAAAAATATTTTTAGACTTTTAATCCCCTGGCTGGATACAGACATATTAAATATAGATTACTTTTTATGACTAGAGATRAAATGGAATAGAAATAGGAAAATAGTCACTGAATAAAAAAAGAAGTGTGGCAATGAAGGTATATYATGTACTGTAGATAATACAGTATAGAAAAAGCTRATGTATATGTTCATCATATGAGGCAGAAAAATGAAGATAGTATTTCTGCTATCTATGATTTAATATTAATAATTTATAAATATATTCTTACTCCAATTCCATGACTGAACTATTCTTGAATTTGAAGAGTCTTATTTTAAAATATTCTCTATACAAAATGAGATTCAAGTCCTGCAACCTCCATTTACATAGTCATGTCTTGGKACATAGAGAAAATATAACTATTTTCCATTTAAAAAAATTCTAAAACCTAGYGATATTTGTACTTAATACACAAAACTTCAGCTCCTTTGGCTAGTCTTGCAAAACAAAACAGTCTCATTGTGATGAAGGATTCTAAATACAACTTAGTATTATAAATAGTATGACAAGCTGATCTTTCAAGTAGATTTTCACTGCACTGGTACTGTCAACAAGTTGGAGTTTTCCTGTTAAAATTATAAATATGTTGGGTTTCCACTGAGGTTTCAGGATATCTTTTTTTATGGATAACATTTATATTTTCTAGAAATATATCTATCTGTCTTTAATACAGAAGTACAAATCAAGAAAACCAGTCAMTCCTCTCTGTGCAGTTGCCCACCCAAATGTCAAGAGTTAAGTGGGATAAATTGTGCAGCTGCAGTGTGCAGTGAAGTGGCTGCTGGGAAGGACTACTGGAAATTGTGGAAATTGTTTGGCTACCCACTGAAAGTTTAGCAGTAGACAGACAGAAAAMCATTAAATACTATGCTTTAAAATATTACCCCAAATGTATCCAATTTATTGCAAGATTCATACAGCCAATCTTTTCTGTCTGGAGCAGAGTGCATATAGGATGGATTGGGGAAAATGGAGGCGTTCCAAAGAGTGGCTCATAACATTCATATTACCTTCAATGGAAGTAGCAAGGTTTTCCTGTGAAAATGCTTCTTGGACTATTCTAGAATCCAAATTTACTGAGTTCATCTGGAAGCTTCCTTTCATTTATAAACTTAAATCCTTTTTTTGGTACATCTTAATGACATATATTAAAACCCAAGGGCAAAGAAAAAGGAAAATAATCAACTCCATATCCTTTGTGCACATTTTTCTACTCTAGTTACATAAATCAGTCATTTATAACARGGAAAAAAGGGACTATCACCTTCACTTTGAACACAGGAGGAATATCAGGGTACCTAACTAGACAGCCAGTGAGATGGCAAAAGGCCTGCATTAAAAAAAATTCTCTGATTTTTTCCCCCCCCCAAAATAGTATAATTTTGTGTGTGATTTGGTCTGGTTTGGTTTTTTTGTTGTGGTTGTTTGGTGAGTATTTTTTTTCAGAAATGTTCTTTTCCCAAAATGGCATGGCAGACATCTGAAACACTAATCAACTGAGAGACTGGAAAAGTTCTTAGTGGACACAGCTCTGGCTAGACTTTTCACAGAATAAACATTGCCACTTAACAGAGACTGAGTTTAAGGGCTCTGCTCCAAAAATAAYGCAGAACTCCACTTTTACCTATTGCATAGAAGGRAAAAACACTGGAGTTCAACATTTTTCTGCTGATGAAAAAGGATTACTTGGGTTGAAACTTCATATTAAAGTGTAATGTTAATTTTTGTGAAGTAAGAATCATTAAATTACACTGAAGCATCTATTATTGCGCAGTGTTTAAACATTTTGAACTCATAGTTCTATTTCTGGATACTTCTTTGTCCCTGCTTGAAATTTTGAAAATGTTCACAGCTCAAAAAGGAAACTGAAGGCAGCCTTTAAATAATTGTCTCTGCAGATGAAAGATAACTAAATTTTGAAGATCTAAGGAGTCCAGAAGAGCACAGTAGCACACAAAGCCAGTTTGATTACAGAGGGTCAGACTAGCCTATATTTCAGCAAGTGTTATACATTCTATTTAAAAAAAACCTTTAAACTCCTGGAAACTTGCAATACATTGCAGTATGTAGAAATGAGAGCACAATCCTTCACCTCCGATATTGAGCTGCCTTTGCAGAATTCCTCTCTCAAGATGTCCTCATAGAAGACTTCATATTAGCTAAAGCAGCCTTTCCACAGAATTCTCCTCTTTTCATCACTCTAAGAAACAGGTGTCAGCACACTAAAATAGCTTCTGTTTCCAATAGTCCCTGCCCAGTTCTAAGCTTGTGATCAATTTTCCAACTTCTGTTATTTTATTTCTTCTCCAATTGGAAGATTATCTTCTACCAATGGATGTCTAAAGGGAGGGTCATTTGAAAACCTCACCAGTTATGAGAGACTGTACTCAGACTGGACACTGGTGCAAACCTCCARGAGTCACTAGATGGGCACTGGCTCATTCCGGAGCTGAATTTGGTACTTTGTGTTTACATTAATTGTTTCACCATTTGAAACAAATGTTTATTTAAAGCTGATTGAGGTAAGAGTTGACACAGCGTGCCGTTTATATCATCAGTGCCTTTGCCACTTCATCTCAGCAGGTTTTACTTTGAAGAAGCAAAAATAGCTTCATCAGACACTGAAAGAAAATCTTAATGTTCTGGTTAATCAGCAGCAGTCTGTGAAGAAAACAGCAAAGTAATGAAATCTCCACTTCTGAATAATTGTACTTGGGAAAAAGTGAGATTCAAGCATAAATTAATTCTGAGCATCCAGCTCAGTTTTCAGCTAGAATCAATCAGTCAAGTACTGAAACTAAATTCACAGCTCTTCACAGCATACTCTTTTCAGTAGGATGCAGAAAGATTAAAAAATAAAATAAAATTAAGGCACTAAATTATTTTTTCCCTACACAGGAGATCCATTATTTGTACAATAGAAATCAGTTACTGATGTAGAGAATTTTAATAACCTTATGTTCTCAATGTTCCAAATCCAAGTGATGGATACACTGGAAGGCACACTGAGGTATATGCCTCAGAATTCTAACTAAATGTGATTTACTCCTGGAGAAATGTTAGCAATTCTATCCTAACACCCTGCCCCTCATTCCTCTGTTGTTTTACATCATGTGAAATCTTTGCACAAAGTTCATAAAAAACTCAACAATTAATTTTAAAGATGAGTCCTCATTAACCATGCTCCTYAGACTGAATTTATCATTTCAACAACTTTTAAAAAGTATAATGAAAAGAAAGCAGCTAAAGAGCTATTTAAGATATACCATAAAACTTGGGGCCTTCMCCACCTTGAGGTTACAGGGAAGGGAAGGAGCCAGCAAAAATTTTACCCACAATAGTATCTTGTACAGTGCCAAGTACCCAGTCACAGAAAATGAGAATCACATAAAAAGAATGTAAGAGGAAGATGCAAAAATGTCATCCTGGGTTAGAATTGGGCTGTTATGGGTGAGCCAAATRTAGCTCTAAGATCATTCTACCTTAGCTAATCAGAATTTACAACTTGCTTCAATTTAAGTCYCTGAAGTGCCTGAAAACATATTTTTGTAATTTTATTCCATCACTGCACACATCTGTCTCAAAGAAAAAGTGTCCTTAAGTCCATAAATATAACATATGTTACTCATTCCATTCCTTTGGGTACTTGACCAGTCTTCCAGAGCCCAGTGAAATTTAAAAGCCRTTTAAAAAAAGAACAGAAATTCTAGACCAATTAGAGAGCTGATAAAGGACAAAATTTCYGTGGAAAAATATCTTTCTTGTGACTGGAATTAGCTAGAAAATATCTCTATTATTCTCCTATGCTTCAAGGCAAATGTCTAAACCTTTAACATCCCTCAAAAAGTTTTAGCAACACCTGGAATTCTGAGAAACTTTTCTGAGAAGGAAAAAAGTAATTATTTTTTTACTAAGAAGCCCATCACTAATTTAAACTGTAACTTGTGTAATCCCTAGAACCTAGCATTCTGATCAATTAAGGCACTTCTCACTGCGTAGTAATCGCTGCATCTCAAACAGTTCATCTCCTCACCAATTACCAAATTACTGAACTAATCCTCATTCACTTTACAGCAGTAAAACAAAGACCTTTGTAAATCTGTGTGCAATTCTGTAGAATTGGCAACCTTTACTCCAGTCTCTTCTGTACTGAGTGAATTTTATTAACTTGTGGTGGTGGGAAAATTATCAATATTTCTTCTATCATTTTCTGTAAAGAGAAAACATGCACAATCTTTTGCTCTCAGATTTTTTTTCCAGTTAGAGTTTGTTTAAATGCTAAAAGATATTTTAGACTATTTCAGCAAATTACTGAGCTAGTGCTACAAGAACTCCTTCATTTTCTCCTTTTCCTGTACCTGCACAAAGAACATGTCCTGCTGATGGCCAAGGTGTGCCACAGGGACAAGAAGAAGCACCGGACACAATTTAACTGTGTATCATCCAGACAGAGACAAAACATGCAAATACTCAATACTGGATGAGATATATCCTTCCCTGTAAAAAAAGAAACTCCTAGGACTGGTTCTTGAACTTCCAGTTACTGACACAAACATGGACACTGATCACAGAAAACTAAAGGTGCCCTTCCAGGGAATGTTACATACCATGCTCCAGCCAAGCTCTCTGTAGCACCTCTGGAAGGCAGACAGAAGGCAGACATTTTGATGTTCTAGAAGCATTTTAAGTAAATAAGGAGTTGCACATTTGGTTATGCTAACACCACCTTCATTATCTTCTACAGGTGCAGTAGCCTCTGCAGAGGGAGACTTGAGCTTTGGTAACAGCTCTTCTGGTTACTWCAAAGGCAAAGCACAGGACCCACAAAAAAACAGTGTCTTCACAAGACTTTCTAAGACCTTCAACTAAAATGGAAATAAATAAATAAATAAACCTGAAATAATAATAACCTGGGATCAAATCTGAAATGATAATATCAAAGAAACAGATCTGAGAATTAACAGTACATCAAACAGTTTTTTCTGGAAAGATAACTGGAATGACTGTCAATGATTAAGCATCTTCTTGAGACTTCTGAGAAATAAATCAATTGGAAGCTCATCAATAAATGAATACAGCTGGAAAGACAGAACACAGGACACAAACCTAATTATGATGGTTTTGCATCATTGCAACAAGAGCCCTATATGCAGCTGTTTCTCTGCTTGTCTCAGTGTTGAAAGTCCTGCTGCAAGTGTTTCTAAACCACATAAACTTTCAAGTTGACCAAGTATCAACTGAGAGTTTAATGTTGCAAAACAGAGTGTAGTTGCCTTATTTCTCATCACTCTCTGAAGGATGATYCCTCTTTTCCCTTGCTTCAGAAGCTGAAAGCTCTCTGTTCATTTGTTATGATATCCCAGGAGATCAAGAGAGACAGAAATTACACTGTCATGACCACAGCTCTCAGCATTTGCTTTCTCRCTATAGCATCTCAGATTTCAGTTTTGCTTTTAATACTTGCTAGCGACCCACATCAATGCAGCTCAAAGACAACATTTTTATGTAAAAGTCACTACAGAGCCCAAATTAAAGATCTCATAATTGATCTGAATGATGGGTCTATCCATAGCAGAAGGCTTGAATTGCAAGGCTTGCTTSTCCATAAACTAATGGTAGACTCCTCTGTGGTCTCAGTTCCACTCTTTATTGCTTATTTTAGAAGATCAAAATACAGTGTGAAGATGATTTGGACCACATTCATCTCTGAAATTACTCCTGCAACTTGTTAAAGTAAAAGTAGGCATTTTTTATTTAAAAAATCATAGGGGAACTAGTGTTTTACTATGAGAAGAGCTAATTATTAGTATACAGAGAGGCAGCAAATTTAGAAACAGAAAAATAAAGCTTAAGCAACAGCAAGAAATGAAAGATTTAAAACACTGTCTAGGTAGCTGCTGGCTGCACAGATGCCACAAACAAAAACCCCTAACTGGCTTAAACTAGTGGTTGTCTGCTTTATGGTCACCAGATTTTAATTTCCATGGTCTGGGAAAACTTTTAAACTTGTTTCTTCATGACAAAACTCAACATAACTGCAAAGATGACAAAAAATATCATGAGTATAGGAAAGTAAGGCAGTAAAGCTACTTCTGTGTACTATAATAAAATTCAAATGTAGAAATGTCTTCCTCAGCAGTAGTTAACCACAGGTCAGTTTGTTTCAAGCCAAATTTTAGCTGCAACTCAGCCACTGCAATTGCTACTCAAACTCTATCCAACATCATTGTTAAAGTGATTTTACAAGTAGGAATTATTCAATGTCATAACCAAAGCAAAACTTTGGCCCTTGTATTTTAATCAATAATGGACCACMTATCACAAGAAGAAAGATGTTGGTGTATCACAGCTGCTATGAGAACAAGCAAAATCCTGGAATGAGCAAGGTTGGCAGACTGTAGCAGCCAGCCCTGTGATGCTGCCACAGCAGACAAGAACATAAACTTCTTGCTGAAATACTTGGCATTATCAAAAATATATATAAAAATCTATTCCATCTGAATGGATCAGCTCATCAAGAAAGTGTCTCCCTAGCAAGGTTATCCATGACACTTGATTGATTTCTGACATCCTCTAGGATTTAAAGAGTATTATATCTACATAAACCAAAGCAGTATAATCCTAGAACATCTCATCTATGCCAGTTATTTCAAGCTAGAAATGTTTTAGGGATTTTGAAGGAGAATTCCATGGTAATGTAGCTCGACAGCTGTGAGTTACCCATGGGCTCCTGCATTCCCGCTCTCCCACTTTTGTAAGGGATATTTATTTATATTCAGCCCCCTTGCCTTCCACCAGCACAGACATGTACAGTCAACAGATCTGGGAGTGGAAAATTACATTTTCACCAAAGACTGATTTTCTGAAAAGCACAATCACAGCACCACATATGCACCAGTGTCAGACCAGCAGCAGGTTGCAAATTTCTGATCACAGATGGCTGGGCTTGGCTTCAGTCTCCTAGGAACTATAGCCTAAGTTCTTACTGGTTTGTGTATTTTATAGTCCACTTGTACGTCAGTAAAACTAAAACCCATTTCTATGTAATGCTCTCCATGGTTTTAAAATGTATTAGTGTATTCCAGAGATTCTCTGGTAGGAGATCAGTGATCCTGCCAGAGGGGAAAAAAGAGAAATCTTTTAAAAGGTCATGTTTACTACATTTGAAATTATATGCTATAGATTTGCTAAGTGGACAGATTAGGCAAAGTGCTATGAAACATAACTGAGCTTTCTTTGACTACTGAATACTTTGGAACAGTCTACAAAAATCCTTTACCATTAGCTGAAAGAAAACTGTTACTGCAGTTCATTTAATCAGAATTCTTGCTAGCACAGGGTCTTGTCTACACATACTTACATGCCAAGAAATCACTTACTACTGAGCCATTACAAAACTTCTGGAAATTACTCTCAATGACAAAGCCAAACAAAAGCCAAAACTCAATTCTGTAATGTTTAGTGTCCTCTCAGAAAGAGCCAGCGCATAAAGATGAAAACATTTCATGTGAATGATGAAAGCAAGAATTTAATTTATGCCTTATTTTCAGCCTCTTATTAAACAAATCTTTCATCTGTTTGTCAAGGAAGATTTCCTCCTTAGGTCTGTTCTTTGCTACCATACATAATCCTCATGTCAGATACCATATGGAATACACATGTGTCTTCCATCAATAAATTAATCAAACTAAAAAATTGCAATGGTTTTTCATTCTCATATRCAGAGAGTTGCGAGTTACAGTTGGTAAAGCAAATTAAATTAAAATACTCTTTTTATCTTCTGTGTTTTTTTCTAATTTCTATAATTTAATAGTAGAGATAAGAATTACTGCAAATGATTTAAAGAAAGTGATGTTAATCCCATCCAAACCCATACCAATCATGTCCAATACACTTATTTACAGAGTTCAGAACTGAAAAAAGAAATAGGATGATGCTTAGTGGCTTTCCACTGGACTTTTCTCTTTCCTTATGTTATCTTAATCTATTCAGCATGTCTGATATTGTAGCAACTTTTATTTTCATTTTTTAGTACTTAAGTACTGTTTAACTGATATTTTATACACAGAGGATTAAGTTATCTACTTGAGCAAAGACTTCAAAATTAGTGCTTTCTGATGATATTTTTACTCTACTGAGCAAGAAGCTGGAAAGACACAAATTGTTATATTAGCTTGATTATGCCTATGATTAGCTCAGTCTTGTCTCCAGTGCTGGCCAATATCAGACACTGATTGCAAAAGTATAACAATTTGGAATCCACTTTGTAGGCAAACCAGGGAGTTATTTTGTTAGGCTCTGGACTTGCTGTAGAGGTGAAAGCTTTCTAATAATTCTTAAAACCCCACAACATTAATGCAGTAAATCATACTAAAAATCATACTAAAGTGTACAAAAAGGCAAAATTCTGTTCTGTAGTTAAAACCAGAAAAACTTAAAACCCACACTTCCTATGTCAGCTTGGAAGTGACATTCTTCCAGAGGGCTCTAAAGTCCATTTCTCAACTATTCAGCAATTCTGCTTCTAGATGCTGGGAGCAACATTTTACAGGTGACAGGATGGCCTGGGACCCTACTGAAGGGAAGAGGTAAAGTGTCCTACTGGATTTGTGGCAGTAGAAATCTCCATGGCAGATTTAACAGGCCTTGCAGAACCCAGTCTGAATGAACACAGAAAGGTCACAGCTGCAAAATAACCTTGGAAGGCATCAGAGAAGTGTTCATAGGAAGTACGTAGAAAAGGCAGTCCTTTCTAAACTGAAAAGTGAGGATGTAAAACAAAGTCTGAGGTTCTGGGCATGATTTTGATCCTCCTTAGGCTATAATCATGGTGATACAACAGCACCCAGTTCTCAGATCCATTGTATGTGAAAAATATCTACATTATTGTCTTGGTGAAGTCAACACTAGGAGCTTAAATAATGAACTTTTAAAAGAATTGTTCTAAGTGCTAATTTCTGTGAAGATTTCAGACCCCAGACCTCTTTTTCCGTGATGCTTGTAGACTATTCCCAGTTCCTGCATATGGATTTCCCAAACCTAAGACCTCATTTTAAGACACCAGAGAAACTCAATTTATTTCAGTTTTCTACTTTCACTTACAGTAATAACTAGGCCAGATTTCCCATTATATTGTATAAACTACATTTGAATATACTTACCATGCTCTGTAACTCAGTCTTTCAGCTTGATAAAACAGCCAGAAGAACCCAGAATTGGAGAAATGTGTTAGTTTGTTACACCAAGTAAATTCAGAGTGGATATGAGCAAAGGGAGGGTAAAGAAAAACACGTCAAGGTGAACATCTTAATAATTTGTGAAGGTTTCTGGTTCTACAAGTAATATAACCACTTGTATATTTGAAATTAGGTGTTTCTTGTGAATTCTTGTAGCAGCTGGTAAGATCCCTGCTGCAGGTCATGCATGACAATACAAGAAGAGTAAACAAAACCAGGCATAGCTTGTCCCACGGAAAGGAGATGGGAACATTTTGCACAGAGATTGCATTTTTATTTGATTAAAAATTCAGCACTGCTCATGGCATTAAACCATATAATTAATTTACTGGAAGATTAGTTTCAATGCTATGCCTTTTAATAGAAGCTTAACCTGCAAGCCAGAATTTCTGAAGTGAGCAAGACAACCAGCATACTTCAAATACCAAAGTAACTCTTATTTAACAAAGGATATACATAATTCTAAATCAATCCCTAAAGATCTATTGACAGCAGGAACACTCTGTATTAGGGTAAAAAGAGGAGTTACTATCAAAAGTGAAGCTGGCAGAGTATTGTTTTTCCTGTTCATCAGTGCTCTGACACGAAAAACAAATTCATTGCAGATCACAATGAAATCAAGCCTTTATATGTGCTCATGGAAGTATAAGAGGGAACTCTTGTCTCAGGTATTCACTGTTAAATTCAGATCCAAATCCTTGGCTTAGTTAATTCAAACCTGCTGCTAACATCCAAGCTACTGCCCATCCTTCCAGACAGCAGGTTTGCCTCAGCACTGCCTTGTTGATGGGATTTCATACCTGAACAGAATAACAAAGAAACAAATACTAAGAGCTGCATCCTGAAAGAAAACCATTTAGAGATGAGAGCTCAAATGCAAACCAGCAAGTTCAGGAAAGAGATTATATTTCTCAATGTGCTGTTGACAATGGCTGTTATTAATTTTTGGCTCACAGGTAGTAATTTTCAAGAAATAACGAGAATTTGTTGCGTTCAAGCACAGCTCCTGCAGACAGAAGCCATGAAAATACGCTGTTGTCAAGATTCACACAGTAAGAAGAAATGAAAAGAAGGATATTTGGCAGAAAGATATTTGTCCTCTAATTTGCAGGACAAGCTATGTGTCTCCTTCACATTCCCTTTGTTAATAAACACAAATAAAAGGACTTGACAACTGTGCAGGGCTCCTTTACATATGCGGAGAGCATATGAAAACACACATGATTTTAAAATTTTCTGTCTGAAAAGATGTACCAAATGTCAAGTCCTTGTGCTTGCTAGCTCATTCTTAAATACATTCTATACCCAATAATTTTAAAAGAGTGAAAGAAAAAAAGAAAATCACCACCAAACTTTAAAGCAGTTCACTACCTGTGACTAAGTGTTTCCAGAGGACTCAAGTGCATTTCAACACTTTTTATTTCAGTCTCCTGTCTGAAAATTAAATTCTTCTTGGGCCTCTTATATCATTCTTAGCAGATGATGCCTAATGACAACATTCTGGTGTTTTAATAACAACAAAAAGCACATCTATGTTATTTTATGACCGATGATTGGTTCTGCAGCTCTTCTATAGTGCCATTAGATTAAAATGTAAGTAAATATATTTCTTGGCAAGTTTTCATATCAAGTGACACTGGATTGTGCATAAATGAATAAAAAAAATGTTGACCAACTAAGCAAATAGTGTTCCAGTGCCACAGCATACAGCTTTTGGTAATGGTGATTATTATCATGAACAGTTAAAAAAAAATCAAATTTACCAGATTCAGAAAATAGAGAAACAGTTAAGGTTGTATTCAGTGCCTCAGCTGACTTGCAAGAACCACTTGTTCTTGACTTACAAGCACCACTACTTGGATGGTAACTTAGCTCAGAAAAGCACAGATCATACCAGAAGGAAGAGAGGATCAAGTACAAAGAAATGTTTGTGGATTTTTTATGAGGAAATATATGTGGAAAGGAGAATTGATATTGTGTTAAGTTTGAAATGAAAGTCAGATAATTCAAAGTTATGATTCTCATAATTAGAAATGGCATTTCCCCTTCTCTGCCATGACTCTGCAAAGCACCTGCTCATAGGAGCTTCACAGCAAACAGATGAAAATCTCCTGCTCCAAAACCCACCTGTGAGCTCCTAAACTAGAAGATAACATTATGTCTTTTCTTTGCTGAGCTTTGCTGGGACGCAGAGGAGACTGAATTGTTCCAGTAAGAGCTGATATGACTTAATCCAGCGGGAGCATTTACCCCACTGTAACCTTTTGTGTAGATGAACTCTTGAGGGCCCAGACTTCTCTGCTGGGTGAGTGAGTACTGAGCACAAATGTGAAGTTTTGGTCTAGAGCAAAGCCTGTGGGTGTGTCTGGGCTTTGTGTAAAGCTCTGCCTGTAGAATGGAAAGGTTTCCTGCTGCCTGTCTTGGCTCTGAACTTCTGCTTTGTTCAGCCCCTGAGGAAGTGACCTGCAAAGAGTGAACTTGCAAGATGTGGGAAATAAGGTTTTAAAGATGCAAAGCACACAACACTAACAAAAGCAGAACTGCCAGGTGGTAAATAAGCTTAATGAAGAAATCCTACATATCTTGACAAAAATCTTCCGGACACAATGTACAAGAATAAGCGATGAATATCCCAACAGTCAGTCCACCTCTTTTGGCTAATATGAGCCTGCTCTTATTAAGARSAAACTTTTAAAGTAAACTCTACATTAAAAGTTTTTAAGCCCTGTTATATGAGCTAATGCTTTTTTCAGTTCTTATTCCCTCTCCCAGGAGAAATTATCTTCATACTGCATTCAACAAATATGCATAAGCATGACCAAAAGGGTATATATTATTTATTTYTGCATAAACTGCAGAATTCCCTTGCTTACTTGGGCACTCTAAAGCATTTGAAAATGAAAAATATTTCACTCATCTGCCAAAATAGGTGACAGAACCTTTGACACCAATGATCTAGGGGGATGAACAACATAAATTAGGCAGGCCTGTTGCAATAAATTGACAAATTGCTTTTACAAAACTGCTCAGCCCCAAATGGTATACAGTAATTAGCAGAAGAGGTTCTTAGCACCTCATCAACATGAAAAAATTCAAGACTTTGGATGCCACTGCCCATGGCAGGAGATTGGACTAGATGACCTTTAAATATCCCTTTGAACCCAAACTTTTCTATGAGTAAACACTTTTTCTAAAATTGAAGTATTGTATAATAAAATGTCTACATTTTAAGTATACAACTTGACTATTGGAAAGCTTGCTTTTAGCAGGAAATAGTCCAATAGCAATGGGGATTAAATAGCTTAAAATTTCTGGCACCTCTGCCATCATGTCCCTTGAACTGTTAACTTGCAACTTTTCCAAAGCTCATGCCTTKATGGAAACCATTAGTGAAGGATTGGGCAAAATTTTCCTTGGAGGAAATTGTGCCCCATTCCCCTTTCCCCTCAACCCCCTCARCCCCTCAATTCAATTCTTGATTCCAATTTCAGTGAAGATACAATTTTTAAAATGAAAAAATCATTGAGAAGGAGAAATGAAGAGCTATTTAAATGGCTTTAAACAAAACCACATTTCTGTTCACTCTCAATTTCACATCTAAATGGCTTGCGGCAAATGCTCAGCATAAATAAAAGTTCATAATCCTTTCAATAACAATTTGCCTGCTGTGTAAATCCATTTTATTTTTTGGTTAACTGAAAATATTTTGGAAAATATCATAAAATCATAAGAAACCAATTACATTGTTTGTTGGCACAATCAATTTTTTATGTCACAGGGTGTGAAACTGATAAAATGCTAAAACTGGAAATTCAAGGATGAAGCCATGCAGAAAAAGAACTCCAAGAAATAAATTAGGGTGTTAAGTGTCATCTTCATATTCTTTCAGTTAGCACTGGAGAGAGGAAGTATTTAGCACAGAAATCCAGTCTGAAGCCATCAGTTAGTATCCAGCCTGGGCAGTGTTCTGAGGGTGAGATGATCTTGGACCTATTGTACAGTTTGAGGTACTTCTGTACCTACCACAGTGAACACTKTCAAAAAATGCACTCAAGTGCCTGCAGGAGATAAGAGCAAGGAGCTTGGCAGTCTATCAGTTGAAAAACAAATCTTTCTGATAGTAGAAACTAAAAATGTTTCACTGGAGGAGAATATTATGCCATATCAGAAAAAATGTTAACATCTCTCAAATTCTGAGTCAGCAAGTCACTGAGATTTCTACCAAATTCATGTGTTCAGGTTCACCCTCCCTCCTGATTCACTTGTTGCATTGTCCTTAGAGGAATTAAGGATTTAAATAATCAGTAAGCTTTTAAAACTGACTACCTAGGGAGAATAGCTTTAATCAAAAAATCGTAGAACACATAGCTCTAAACATTAAAATCTTTCTTTCAAATCCAGAAAGAATCACACAATAGAGCCAACTAGAAAGATCACCCTAAGTAGCCACAAATGTCTTCAAATTATTGCTTGTAGATTTTTTGGTTTGGTTTTCTGTTTGTTGGMTTTTGTTTTCCACCAAGAAAATTAGAAAGAAATAGAGAAGCTGTTCAATTCTAGGCTTTGGTCTGATCTTTTTGATTTGTTTTTATTACACAATGTGTTCATTTTGTCCCATCTCTCGAATATTTTTTCCTCAGAGATTTCTGTTTTAGCAGACATTAAATTTGTTTCATAATGCTCATTAAACTTTTTCCTAACTATTTATTACAGTAATTTTTTCACCAGATAGGCAGTATATGCCTCCAGTATGGACTATACTTAATGAATCTTGTTTTAATCAGCTTAATTCTTTCCCTCCTCCTGTACTACTTAATGATCTATATTCAGATCAAATATCCTTGAAATAATCTGTTATTCAATGTTAATCTGAGAATCAAAGTAAWTTTTTTTTACTAGAACCTAATAAGGCAAACTTTTTATGGCAATTATTCAATATTAAACTAATTTGAATTACAAAGCATTCTGAAATTTCCCAACTTGGATGTCCAAATGTAGGCAGCTTGATCTATGCTTAGGAATCTAAACTAATGGTCTGGCTTTTCAAACATGCTAAGCAATTTTTTTTTTCCCTAATAAGGCTTAACTAATTAAATCTAGCCAAAACTTAGTATTTTTGAAGGATTATGAATGGGGCAAATACTTGATTTTCAATTCACAAATAGCTTGCAAAATGAATAATGATATTTTAATGTTTTTGTACTAAAAAATACCATGATAAGTGGCTTTCTACTCCAACATAAATAAAACATTAAACAAAACAGTAAAACCATCCATAACATCAATGGAGTTGTCTTCTAAAAACCAAAACATCCAATTCAAATTAATAATGAAAGGCTTCAGCACAGTTTTTACACTTACAGTATTTACTTATAGATCATCTAATTTCCTCCTAAGGCTAATGTGGAAACTGGAAGCTGCTACCATACACAATCAATAATCCTCTTAGAAGCTCAGTGTGAGATACAGGAGACATTGCCAAAAGTAGTCAGTCAGAAATTAAATTCATTTCAGTTTTGTTGCTGTTGTTTTAAGGAGAAAGCATCTCAAACATTGCTCAGCATCTCTCATTTTGCTTACTGATTTTCTTTGCAAAAGATGATGTTCAAATCTTCCAGAGCTTTGTCTGACTGGCTGGACCTTATTAACACAATTTGAGTTTGGAGAAAAAAACAATAAAACATTTTGTAGTTCATGATTTCTGTGAAATGTTGGTTACAACACAGAAGGCAAATTCAGCTGGTCAGTCTTTACTGCTATTAAACATGCCTTGGGCCCTGAAGAAGGCTGAGTCACTTTGTGGGGGAAGAAATTACCTGGTTGCATTAGAAAGTGGAATTCCAATAAAGGATCACATCTGATGAAAGGCAACACACATTCTTCCTAGGGACAGCAAGAAGCAGAACCAAGTAGACTCAAAGGTACCAGATGTTGCACATTTTAACTAATGCTGCTCTCCAACAACATCAAATAACCCAATGCTCAGTGTGGACTGGCCTCTCGCACGCTGCGGGAGAGAACCGATTTCAGACCAACATAAAAAACCCAGTTATGCAAAGCAACTGAACTGAACCCCTGAATTTAACTCAAGTGTCCAGCAGTATTTTCCAGTTTGTGTTCTTGAGGTCAAGCCTAGAGAGCTACTCTTCTAGAAGTGATCCAGCCTGACTCATTAAAATGATAGCATTTTCAGAGAATGATTAGAATGGTCCACCATTAAATAGCTGCACCAGGCACTCCCAAGGAATGAAGCATTCAAAAGAATTATCCTCTTCCTCTAGAGTCACTTAAATGTCTAAGTTATTAAAATATTCATCCCAAGTGTTGAGTGATAGATCTGTAGGCACATTTAAGTTTTCCCACCACTGGGCCATAAACATTAAGCATGATTTGGAGAGCTTTCAAGTCAAATGTAAGGACAAATTCTTAGATTCACTGAAAAATTATCGTTTTAATGTTATTTTTTCAAGCTTTGAACAAAAGCTCTGCTAACCCTTTGTCTCCATAAGGGAAATTCAAACACTAAGAACTGAAGGGAAATAATCAATACAATGTGAATTGTAAGGAGGAGGTAGTCTGTTACTTTGAAATGTCTGTAATCCTCAAAACTTGGTAATGCTATGCAAGGGGAGAGAACTGCCAAAAATCGAGTTAGGAGATTGCACATACCACCTGGTATTACTTTCAATTCTGATTAAGTGACAAGCCCAAAAATCAGGAAAGGACAAGCATTAAAAAAAAAAACCAACATAAACTAGTAATCACTCAAAGTACAAAGGACTAATCAGAAAAATCCTTAAATTGAGTAACTGAGATGTAAGAGTATTTTGTGCACTGTGCTGATTCTGGTTTGCTTCTGTTTTTTAAATCAAGGCTCCTCTTCACTGGGGACTTCTAGATGTTATATAACTCCAGTGATGAAGGAATGTGTCTGCATTCCCAAGGATGGGCAGTGAACAAGAARGAATACAGATGAGTGCACAGCTCCAAACAGAATGATCAAAAATCAGAGACATTTTTATCTGCCCAGAGAAACCAGGTCTGTACTGTCTATTTCATGTCATTAAAACTGCTCACAGGACAAGACCTTGAGATGCCCTGATGTTTCTGGTTATTAGGACAAGACTAAAAGCAATCATCATCCTCTATTGCTCACTTGAAGCTACAATTATCCTGACCAGTAGGACTTGAAAAAGGATACCCATTCTCCCAGAAATCTGAAGCATAGTCTACTAGTCTGGATAATTACACTGCTTAAATTGCAGATCCAACCCTAATTATTCAATTTGCTGAGCAACAAAAAGATCTGAAGCTGGAAATAAACATTTGGCTCCTGCTTTGCTGTCTTTTGTAAATTCTACCTAGGAACATAAGAATGGATTGTGTGCCTTCAACCTAAGCCTATGTGTTTTTCTGAGTGACTGTCTAAATTCACTTCTACATTTTCTTCCACTAGGATCTTTCTAGATCTCAAGATATTTGTCAGATGGGCTTTAAGATGAGATTTCTTAGACTTCTAATGTAAAAATAAGAGAAATGCAGGTCAAGAGAGAGGGAAAAAAGGAAAAATTCAGACTGCTTTCCAATCCTGATGAAGTAAAAAACAATTTTTCTACAAACTTCAGAACACCTTGTTCCCTGAAGATATCCAGAGACTGAATAAATCATTCACCCTTATTACCTTTTAAGAGGTAACAAAACCTCTTATGATTTTGAGCTCAGTACATTTTTTTGGCACCAGATATCTGATGATAACTAACTAAGCTAAGTGTAATACTGCTGTCTTGAACTTAAACTCTGAGAGTTGAAAGAAATATTAAGTGAAAAAAGTACAAGAAGTTGCTTTAATTATGCTATTTTTAACTCTCAACATTTTCTAAATGCAATCTGCTCTATGCAGTTGATTTGACTACAATTTATATTAATGAAACATTTCAACAGCACAATGCTTTGCAATAAAAAGCTTGTACCTATGAGCACAACACTGATTAAAATAAAGGTTTTGGTGGTGGTCTGAAGAAAGCTTTGTTGGGTTGCACCCAGTAACTGAGAGAGGTTGTGGTGCTTTTTTTCTCTCCCTACACAGAAATAGAAATAACCTGTCATGGTTAAAAATTATCTCAGATCAAATGTATTGCATTTTTTTTCCTTGTTAGAGGGAGATAATTCTCACCCATACCCATAAAAAAATCTATCCATAAATTACAGGCAGCCTCAAGCTATAGTACCATAAATACCAAAAGAGAATACTTCCTGTCAACTACCAGATGTCTTCAYGTCTTAATCTATGGTAACTTGCCTTCTGGTTGTGTGGTCCAACAGGTGATTTAAAATAARTTTTGTAAGGCTGCAATAGTGGTTTTGTACACTGCAGGCCTTCAGCTCTTGATGGTAAGCTGAATTTAGAAGCAATTGCTACTCTCTTGTCAAGAAAATCCAAGTAATTTTGAAATCCAGGGTTTATGGGCATTATTCTCATGGCATTTAGGAAGATGAATGAAATAATTTTATTTTTAAGAATTCAGTGTTTAATTAGCACACTTGTTTTACTAAACTCAGTTGTAGGGACATGAAATGTCTGCCTGAGTTTTGGAAACTGGCACTTGAAATGCTACTCTAGAGAAGTTAAACTAAAAGTGCAGCAGGAGATAAAGCACACTTGCATTTGGAGGACCATGTCAGTAAAATATTTTTCATTATCAGTACAACACTATTAATGAAAAACCTACCTAACTCTACTCTCTGGATCAAGTTTTACCTTCTACTACCTTCAGTTCAGAAACCCCTTATCCTTCCTTAGTGACAGCAGGACAGTCAATAGAAAACATCATCTTTTCTTTACACAAAGCACAGGTGCCTTATGATGAACAAGACATAGATTTTGTTCCTCAGAGAAAAAACATTCCTGCTTCAAGTTTCTTTCTGTTCATGTAGGCTTCACAGTGAGGGTGTCAGAAGCCATAGCATAAAGTCAGACTCGAAAAATTAATTCCCCACTGTGGATATAATAAATGGAAATACGCATATAAATCATATCATATCTAAAAAATGTCTCTTCATAGCAGTAACAGAACAAAATTTGCTGGCAACAATTCCAATACCTACCCCAATGCCTTACTGTTCACCATACCTTGCTTTCTCTTTTTTCATTCTCTACTTTTATTCCTTTACCTGACTTGCTTCCCAACAACACAGCTCAATTAGAGATAYTGCATTGTGCTCCATTTCATTTCTGCAAACATGACAACTATTGTCACCTTCTGTGAAGCCCACTTGATCACCTTCTTGGATTCTCCARATCTCGGAAAACTACAGCAAAAGATTGGACTGTCTAATTAAAGCCTTTTAGCATTATTGTCTGACAGTTCCCTGTCATAATTCTGAAGTCTTGCACATTTACAACTATTTCACACTTTTTTTCCCTCCTGGTTTGTTAACTGATGCTCTAAAATCAACTGCTTTCTCAGTTCAGTCTGTTCTGTCTGTGCATTTGACATCTACATTCAATCAGTGATAAACAAACCATTACAACTCCATACATTGAATGCTGTGCCTTGGTATCTCTTACTGATGAAACATTGAACCTCCCGTGGCAGAATCATGAAAGACTTATGCAAGACACATCAAACCAGTTTGCAGTATTCTCTATGTGAATTGGAAGGTCTAAAAATAATTTCAAAGCCCTWTTTAGATAGTGACTATTTAAGGCCTGATCAAGGCTGTATCTATGAATTTTTAAAAACAGTTGTATTTTTTAGCAAATACCTTGAATTTCTTCTTTTATACATCCTTTCAATTTCATGAGACTAACTGTATATGGCTGTGCCATTTATTTTAGCTATACCATTCGGCACAATCTCAGCTTTTCTATTCTGTTAACAACTTAAGATAAATACTCTTACTTTATTCTGTCAGTTTATTTCTCTGCAAGGCAAAGAAAATGTTGGCCCTGTATGGTTATAATTTACTGAGGATGAGAAAATGGAGGTAGTGAGGGTGAATCATCACATCTGCTGTTCTTTCATTTAATAAGAACAAACCTTCGAAAGCATAATTGGGCAGTCCTTAGACAGAATGATCAGTGATCCTTCAGTACGTCTAATTAAATGTTTACTAAGCCCATCAATAAGAATTTGGATATACAAAACCTAAAAAGAAGAAACACATTGTGGTATCTGTTGAAAATAACAGCAATTTTTTCTCRCTTTCCTTCATAAGATGGATGACCTACTGAGATAAATGCAGGGATTTCATTGAAATTGGGAAGAAATTTAATCTTCTATCTGGGTTTCTCTGAATCTATCTTATGTGTGCAGGAAAATGGGAGTCACTGTCTCCAGGGTAAGCAGATTGGTTGCTGCTGACAACAGCACACTACAGCTGCTGTTAGCAGAAACCAGAATCCATGAATCCAGTGATTCAGCTGTACTTGAATGGCTGATGGCTCCTTGTGTAAGATCTCAAAGAACTTTTCATATTTGATAAAGATATTCCAATTTTACTTCCATCTGGAATCAAGTGTAACTGTAAAAACCTTAACCTAGCCAGACCTAATTCTAGATTTGAAGGTGGTTCTCAGGATTTTCTATGAGAGTTTGGAAGCATAGCAATGTTTGTTCTTCTATTTTGGTGCTCAGAAAGTTACCRTTCAGAACAGGGGCATAAAAGAAGAGAGTAGGATTGATGTGAGCTTTTGATTAACTAAGTTACAATGCATTAAGTTACTTGTATTAAATTCTTTCAGGCACTAAATCCTTTAATTAAAGATAATTTAAACTGTGTTACAGTTTGRACTAATATATTTTGATAATTAACAACTATTTCAAAAGTATTTTCAATGTGTCTATATTTCTATTTTTTCTTCTTTGCAAAGCAGAACATGGTTAGTAGTTTAGCAGGACACTTTCAGCTAATAAAAGAACAAAYTTGGCTTCATTAAGATGAATGGGGTAGGAAAACAAAGAGCAATGAGCAGGAGTAGTGGTAGTTGTCCTCCACATTAACACTAAAAGGTTTGCTTACTTGTGGCCCTGTAAATTGGGAGTGCCCTACAGCTAGCTACACTCTYGAAGGTTTTCCTCAGGCCTCACGTTGCCTTGGCCAAGCTCTTTGGCAGGGCAGGTTTCCACTGCATCCATCTCAGGCAGCCTCCTGGAGAAGGAGCCCCAGTTGCACGCTAAAGCCCCAGCCTGGAGGAAGTACGCTCCATTGTTACGTGAACGAGAAGGAGATGCCAAATGGAAGAAATTGTTTTCTGTAATTTRCTCTTTACTATACCAAACCCACATCTTGAATAATCTCAAGACTCATTATTCAAAGTGAACCATTTGCCAAAATATTTTCATAAATACTTTCCACAWCTACAAATGTGTTTCAGTCAAACAGAAGTTGTGATGAAGTAAATASTGTTTTAAACTTATCTACATACTTTGCTACAACTTCCTCATTGTCATCTTATTGCAGCGCTTCCATGCTGTTGTCTCCTTATCACAAAAGTTTCATACCTTCTTGGTGTTTCTYGTGYGCTGCWCCTCCAAGCACTGACTCTTCTTCACAAAACAGCCAACCAGTTCCCTTCTCAACCAACCAACCCACTCTTTTATAGCACTCTTCTTCCCATTGGTTACAGCTGTGGCCTGTTAAAGTCAGGCCTCTTCCTAATCTTTGATAATTGGCCCAGCTGCAACTCCTTAGGGGTAAGATTACTTTCTACACTATCTTTATTTTCTTATATTCTATCCCCCGACACTTTCTAATGCTGAAAAGTTCAGCAAGGTAGGGAACAGCATACTTAATTCTGAGCTGAGTGAGTCTTGTGGAAACACTGGGGAAGGTACTTCAGGAAGCAATTTAGCAGTCAGCATGTAGCAAAGATGAGAATAATTATCAAACAGCTGTATATATTCCAAAGACTTATGATGTGATCAAGTTAGCATGCTGGTGGCATAGAATGTTGTATCATATCAGGCATCCATTACAACAAATCTGGCAGTACTTTAAATCCATGAACCACTGTGGAAAATGYAACATCAGTGTCAACTTCTCACCCTTTCAGGATGGCTGCACAAGAGACCTTGCTCAGTAGGGTGKGACTGTGTGATCCAGTTGCTGTCTGGGAAACCTATTACATTTAAGAACTATCCAAGAAAGCATCCAAAAGTGGGCAAGAAATCGTTACAATATCTACTCATTGAATAAAAAGAAGCAGTAAACCTAACTCCTGCATCACTGATTTAGAATAAACAACATAGGAATGAAGACAACCCAAAGGGAGGTTTTGCTAACACAGTGTAAATAAAACATATTGCTCAGCTTATTTGGCTGCCCCAGATTTCTGTCATATTTCTTGAAAGCTGGCAGTACAGCAGCTAAAACCTTCCCCTAGATGAGGGCAATGCTTGGAAAACAGGATTTCACAGCATCAAAAGCAGGGACCTTCATGCAGCTCAAACATACTGGATCTTCCACACAAGCCTTCAGCATCTTTCAGCGCCACATTATTCAGGGTGAGGTGGGAGCCCAAACTTCTAAATTTACTTGTTAACTACTTTCTAAATAATATTTGAAAGATTCTTCTATTGTAGTCATTAGCAAAAGAATAAATAAACTTCTAATTTAAAACTACACTAAATAATGACTTTTTCTTTTGATGACCAGGTAAATAGAAAATGCTTGGAAATACTGTACCATTTCATTTGTAGTTAATTAATAACACATCCTGCTTCAGAAAATGCTTCATAACTACATGAAAAGCCCTGTATAAACCTAGATATCAGATAACTTTCTAAAAGCYGTCTGCAATTGGATAACAGGCTTTTTTGCTACATTTTCCGCAGTGTTTTGCTTTTGATGAGGCAGAGTCCTGACTCTGTTTAGCTGCTCTGAACAGCTACACATGTATCATACAACATACGATATGTATCTTCTGTCTTCTGAATCTTGGTGGGAGGAAGGGAGGCAGTACAGTTTTCAGGACTCTCTCAAAGACCGTAAGAGCTACACTATCACTTCTTTTTCTCCCCCCAAAATCTGACAAAAATGGACAGTCAGACGTTACGGAAATGCTCCCCATATTAAACCAGAAGAAAAGCCAGAAAGACAATAGCTGGGAGCAGTAAAGCAAGTTTAAAATTAAGTTWATGTGACTTGCAGCAATTCTGATGTTATTAGAGCTTCTCCAGTCTGAACAGAAAGATTGTACTTCTTATATTCAGCAACTTGGCTTTTAACATTATTTTTTAAACTAATGCTTAAGGTTCAGATATGTAATTTATTTCCAAGATAGCATACACTCAATTTGTTTTATATAGGCTGCAGAGTAGCAGATTTTGCGCTTTCCTGTACTAGAAAGAAGTTTTTTCTGCCCCCACCAAAAAACCCCAAAAAAGGGCAGAATCAAACATTTTGGAAAGTCTCCACACAAAACGCAGCGCCGCAGTGCCAACACCCCGGCGCGGGGCAGCCGCGGGCTCCGGGCGGGCGGAGCTCGCCGCTCGGGGGGCGGTGGCTCCAGGCGCTCTCCCGAGGGGGCTCCCGCCCGGGCAGCGGCGCTGCTGCCCCCGGCACCGCCCGAGTGAGCCGGCGCTCTCGGCGCTCCGCAAGCCAGGACTACACCTCCCGGCTGTCCCCGGAGCGAAGCCGCCTCCTCTCCGTGGGGCGGCTGGGAAGCGTGGCCACCGCCGCCCGTTCCGCTCGGCGCCGCCCGGGCCGGGGCCCCGCGGAGCGCAGCGGGGCGGGGCGGGGCGGCCGCAGCGCGGCGGGCGGCGGGCGGAGCGCGGCCCCCCCGCGCCCAGGGGCGGGAGCGCGGCGCCGGCCCCGCCCGTGGCGCTCCGTGGAGCTGTTCAGCGCCCAGGTGCTGAGTCTCCCCGCGGCTTACGGAGGCTCCGGCGGCGCTCCCTTCTCACCGTTCCCCGGCGCGGCCATGGCCCCTGCGCTCAGCCGCCTCCGCCAGGCGTTCTGAGCGCCCGCCCGCCCGCCGCGCCCCGGCGTGGATGCAGCAGCTCCAGGCGCCCCTGGCTCCGCGGGGGAAAGCGGCAGGTAAAGCTTTTCCCTCCCCGCCCATCCGCATTGCATCTCCGCTCGGAGCTGCCGGCTCGGGGGGCTCTTGCCGAGCCGAGAGCCGGAGGCTGCCGGAGGCRCGAGTTGTGTGCAGGGAGCGAGCTCCGCGAGGCGGACCGCGGGGAACAAAGCGGTGCGGTCCAGATGCCTTTTGAGTAGTAGTTTCGCTATTTTAGTTTCCGGGGAGTGGGGAAGGGAAGAGCGGGATGGCTGGTTAACTGCAAATATCTGTACTTAGTTAGATGTAGGGGGAAAATACCYCTACGTATATTAATGGAATCATGGAATCACATTGCTATTCTCATGGTTCAGCAGGGGAAAAGATGCGTTTGTCATACAGGTAAGATAGTGCTATAGTCAAGCCTGCAAAATGGTTTCCTTGAGTACCCTCCTTAACTGTAAYGCTTGTATAGATTTTGCACTGCAATGATTTCTTACTTCTTTTCGTGTGGATTACCAGCCCCACTGAAGAGCTAGGACAAGCAGCAGAAGGTCAGAGTGGCAGCCACAGTGTTTCTGTGACAAGGTGTCAGAAGAAGAGAGGAAAAAAATCCACTGTATTTAAGGCCAAATGGGAAGTTGCATCCTACATGAAGTCATTTAGAGCCAAGCATTGTGCTGTTATGCCTGATGCTTCAGGCTTCCTCTTAGTGCTGGCTGATGAATAGGGAATTGAGCAAGCATATTAACCATGCATAATCAAGCAGCAAGTGTTCTTCAGTGCTTCTATGTGTAGCACCTTCTGTAACAGATTCAGTGAGTATTCCTGAGCTATCAAAAGACTGTTTCATCCTAAATTGAGTAGGATGCAGCTGCACCCTTTTTGTGTTGTGGGTAAAACAGGTTAACTTATCCTTCTGAGAGTGGCAGGGGAAGGGGAAGCCTGGCAAAACAGAAACTCAGCACTTTTCTCAGGTGTAGATGGTGAGAAAAGTTTAACCCAGGAGACTGCATGGAGTCAGAGCAGGAACTTGTACAGTTTCTCTGCTGATTTTCAAAAGAAACTGAAGAACCAAACTAAGATTAAAAAATTGCTTCTTTAGAAAATCAAATGCAGTCTAATTAGGATACTCTTAGCACTTTGTCTTAACTTACTTCTGCCCTGTATCTAGAATTTATTTGTGTATKAAGTATCTCCTCTCCCTATGTTACTGTATCATTGTCAGAAGAAAAGAGCCAGAAAAAAAATTGCAGGCAGCAGTAAGGTAAGTGTTAAAAGGCAAAATTGTGAGACTCACATAAATTCCTATAATATTAAAGATTCTCCAGTCTGGACAGAAACATAGTCCTTCTCATTTTCATTATTTTCATTGACTTGGCTTTATTTTTTTTTTTTTTTTTTTTTGTAGTAGTAATTATTATGGTTCAGGTATTTACTTAATTTCTAAGATATTGTGTTTTCATTTTGTCTTATAGAAGCTGCAGATGAACAGATTTTCTTCTTAACTGTAATAAAAAGAAGTTGAATAGATTGAATGCAGTCTGACAGTCATCTCGCATCCAAAAGCTCTCCTTCCAATATGCACCTTGGAAATGCAGGGGCATAACATCTGGCTTTTAACAGTAGCCTTTTAGGGATCAATTGAGTTAATAATTAAAATAGTGCTTTACTGTAAAATTAAAAATCAATTTGTGCACATGACTGTGTGCAAGGCAAGCTTCCCCTCACACCAGCAGAATTAGATTTCCTGACACAGCTCCTCCCTACCTCTGCCTTTCAGTCTAAGAACCATCGAAGCCTCAGAGCACGTGATCACTATGTGTGATTTAAGCAATGCTATTGAATTTTTTCCACAGGGAACAATTACTATAGAGTGACAAGTCAACCATTTTGATCTTAACAGATCCAGCTCTGTTTAGTGATGGTAACCACAGCATACTCTGCCTAACCCAGTCTGAATGTCTCACTGTAGCAGTTTGCTTCTAATTTAAAAGGACACTGTTAAACCTTAACATAGGTTCTCATTTTTGGGTAGGAATAGGAGGCTTTATAACAGAAGGATGTTGCAGAYGTTTCAGCTCTATGTTTGCAGTTGCTGCTGCCTGCAAGAGTCCTCAAGAAGCCACTAAAATATGAGAAAAGCTAAGCAGCATGCTCTGACCACACCCCTACATTGCCATAATTCATAAACCCAGACTCTGTGCTTGCTGCCACATTCTTATTTCWACCTGGTCAGTTAGGACAAAGACAAAGCTGCTTTGTCCTAATGAAGCCACTGCAGCATGCTTTCAATAGAGCCAACAATCTGGGCTCCCCAAAATATATTAAAAAGGACTCTTGTGTTTCCCAACATTGTTTATGCTAAAGGCTATCGCAAATAGAATATTTCTGCTAATTACTTGTATGTCAGCTTGGGCAATAAACAATCAATATTTTACTGATGTAGGATTCACTGCAACTTTCTGTGTCCAGTTATCATGCCTTCAGGACAGTAAATTAAATCTCAAGTTGCAATTTCTTTGTGGAAATGTTTATTTTAACTTCCAAAGGAGACTGCCGAAGTCATGGAAATGTTTCCATTATACTTCAGTAAATGTCTGTTTTTCAAAAAGGCTTGCCCAGAAACCTGACCTGGATATATTTTAATGTCAGAGCCACTGTTATGATCACACTATACAGCAACACATCAGGGTAGGGGTTTTTTAAGGATTAAAAAAATTTTATGAGGATAATCTGTACAAAAATGCTATAGTTAATAATCAACATGTGCTCTAGAAAAGCAGAAACTTTTTAAGTGCTGTMTGTATGAGGGAGAATGACAGGACACATACCTTTATATGGTATGGAGAATTAAAGTACTCTGTATTACCAAACCATCTTTTTAATATTGTCCCCGAGGTATGGCTGAGATGGCTTATGTATTTTCTACAATTCTAAAAACAGAAAAAATAATTTCATGTATTGTGTAGTGCAAATTTTCTRCTTGAATTCTAGCAATTCTTGGTGTTAAACATAACTAGATTTTACTTATCCACATAAATGCCTGTAAATTGTTATATGATACTCCCAAGTCTACTCTTTAAAAAAGGCATTTAAATGCACACTGCAATAAGCAATATGTACTGCTTAATTTTAGAAGAAAGRGCCTGCTAACTAAAAAGGAGAAATCCCAGTAACTTGCTTCAAGTATCAAGTAATGTTTTCAGTGATTTTTGAAGGTATAGCTTCTAAGTATTTGACTGTAATGTTTAAGCATTTGTTTTAAGTTCTCCACAACACTCCCTAACAGAAGAAAATTGTAGCTGCACTCCAGGCATATTGCTATAATCATGTACTTTCATGTCTCATAGGTCAAAGCCACACTAAACTCTGGGAAAATGTTAGACTATGATTGAATTGTGACATTGTTGTAAAGGGACAATCCATAATTTGAGCTGACAGCACAATGCTGACAAGATTTGCAGAAATATTCACTTCCATTTTATTTTGTCTTGAACAAGTAGTTTCTGAGAAACAGGCAGTTTGSAGACAGTATTTATGTAGATCACAATGAATACAAGATTTTCTTCCTTGTGTAAGTTCTACTCAGCTTTGTTTCTAGTGCTTGGGATGGGGGCRAGAAAAACTATGGGACAGAGGGCAWGCCCTGCACCTACAGTTGTACTTATCCACTGGGAAGTCACCAGATTTTGGTGATTCCTGAGTTGGTCATGCACATACTGCCCTTTGAGGGCTCTACAGTCAGCCACTCAACTTTTACTCTAAAAGGAGGCAGAATGCTGTCACACCTTAAAGWGGTGACCAGCAAACACCCTCTTGAGTTAAAGCAGGAGCAAGCAATTTCATGATTATAGAAAATTTCACTGAATGTGAGGGAGACTGAGAAATCTCTCAGTCTTGAATCTTGTGCTGCAAGTTTGAGGTTTAACAAGCATATTTAAAGAAYAGAAAGCTCACTCAGTGTGAGCTGACCCCAGTCTCCTCAGTGGGAGTAAGTGCCTGGGCAGRATGCCTGCTTCTCTGTCAGGGGTGATTATTCTCTCTGGCCTAATACTTGATAGTTTGCATTCTTCACTCACCTGCTATTTTACAGAGCAGAGGTGATAGGCCTGGACTAGCACCTGTTTGCAAGAACTGCACAAAAAAACTCGTTCTGTTATTTTTCAGATTTCTTTTTTTACYTTTTTTGAGATGTGTCTGAGGCTGTGTCTGCTATCAAAAAATTACACTTGGGTTTTTTTAGATCTCTTGCTACTTGTCCTCAAAAATGGAACTTGACAAAATTTGCAAATACAGACATCTGAGGTATTCCACATGAGACACACAGGACCAAATTATTGAAAATTTCTGAAACAAATGAATTTCCATTAGTTTCCATTTAAGATGGTTATACAGTCTTCTTTAAATTTGGAACCAAGATGTCTCAGAAATTATAAAAGAAGAGTAAWCTATATACAACCAATATTCCACTCACAAGAAGTTTATCCTCTGCCTGTCCACTTRTCTTTGTGCCAGCATAAAAGGATTATTCTTGCTACATTTGCAGTAGAGAGTTGTTCTGGTGACATGGTTTGCTATCTTTGCTTTGGAAGTGCATTAAAACTTCAGCATCACTAACACAAAGCAGAAAAACTGGCATCCTAAAATTATGGGAAATTATTTTTARAGGTGCCCTTTGTTAACATGATTCACACAGCATCTGTTGAACCTTGCACTTTGGAAAGTAGTGTGTGACCTATGACACAGCTCAACTACAGAATAAAAACAAGATTTAACAATTCAGTTCAGTTTTGAGATAATTAAAAATGCATATTCTTCATATAATAAGAGGATGTTTACTCTAGAAATACGTTACCAGGGAACAGGTTACAGTTAAACAACATAGGCTTAGAAATTCTGATTTAAAAATGAATTACATCAATGCTTAGACTTATATCACTGTCTAATGGGGAAAAAACCCACAAGGTGCACTATGAGTTCAGAGCAAACTGCAGAAAGCACATTCTGGGCTCTGTTCTGGGTAGCTGATTGCTGTCTCAAGGAGTACAGTTAAGGAAAAAAAGTTTAACGTGGGTTTACTGTACAATCACACCCCACCCCCATTCCCTTGTCTTCTAAAAGACATCAACTTGAACAGCATTCTATTACTGTTACATAATTGCAGCACATATAGTTGCTTAAATCTGAGAGCTGAGATAATAAATGCAAGACAAGTATTTTCTCTGAGGTACTTAAGACTTCTGTTAACTGCTGTTCCTCAATCTATTTCAGTATTAACAATAGCAAAAATACCCTTTAAAGTGACAAGCCATATCTGCCACTCAAAAGTACACTAGCTTCAATATATTTTAAAACTGACTCAAGTAAAAGAGAGATAATAACTGGATTCCATCTGTCCCTCTTGACWATTTCTAAATGAGTTAACATTGATTAACTGTTTTGCTTTAAGAACAGGGTTTTTGTGACTTTTTTTAGCTCTTTCCCACCTATACTGTGCTTCAAGCACAGTAGAAGCTTTTCACTTTTAAGCAGGATGTCTTGCTTTAATCTTTTCTCTGCCAAAAGAAGAGTTAAGTGGTCATTTTATTCCTTTCACTTACTCCAAACATTGGTACAGYCATGTTGGAAAAAGGGGTAAGATTCCATAGATTTCTTTTGTGTAACTGCATTGCAAAGAGGCTATCAGGAAAATTCATGATCAGGAAGCTGTGAAACTTTGTTTTCCTACTTTACTAAGAAATTACTGCTTGGAAAAAAAATAGAGTTTAACCCTTTCTGAGAAGAAATAAAATCTAAGGAATGTAAGCAGCTATCTTTTGAGGGGCTGTAGTTTCCTGTACAGGCTACTCCATCCTTCCCATATGGCTAAGCAGAACTGTCTGTCATGGAAAACAATGAGAAATTCTGTCTCAGTGAGAAATGACAAGTGAAAATACATCAGAATTATAAGTGTGCCCTGAAACAATTCAAATATCACAGACTAGAAGAAAAAATACTCAGTTCCTGACTCCTTCATCACAGTTAATTCTGTGGAATCAGCACTGCCATACAGATGAGAGATCAGAGATTTATAGGAGTCCTTCACTGAGCTTGAAGCTGAACTCCATGGATGACCCTATCTGCAGAAGGAAGAGACAGGGAGAGTCTAGAAMAGCCTGCATGGACAGGAGTCTTTTATCCAAGCTAAGGAACTGGCAGCGTAAAATGAAGAAAGATAAGAATCTTGTTAAGTTTATTATTTCTTTGTGATCTAGTATGTGTTAGTAGATCTAGTCAGAGGATAGAGAGCAGTTGGTGTTCTCKTCTTGCCATGAGTGAGAGAAAAGAAGGATAAAACCCCTCTTGGAATTCCTTAGTGCCTCCTTGAGAGAGAAAGAGAGGAAAGAAGAGACCCTGACAATATGAATTCCTGTGCAGGTGGATACAGACACTGCTGGCAACAGGCTGGAGATGGGGATCCTTGCTAGTCCCAGGGGATGCACATACCACCCCTTTTTCATGATGGAGCATTAAGCTGTTGTTACTCTGCAAGCATGGCAAGACAGAGCAAGTAAAGATGACTCTATAGTCCAAAACCAGCCCTTCATTGATTCCACTCCTGGGGAAACTTTCCTTACTCCCAAACCAAAGMTGGAAAAATTACTGAAATAATCTAGTCCTGATAAGGTGCAATTATGTAAATTACTCTGTTTACTGCCAGGGTATCAGCTATATGATAAACATTCCTTTGAAAGGACAACGTACAATGGAAATGAAGCACAGGAAGTTGGCTACCATGGCCTGGCAAACCTAATTCCAGTGTATGTTGCTGTGAACAAATGGGAATATCTTGGATATAAAAGGATTTTTATTCACTGCGAGAAGGCCTGAACTTGCCATTTCACCTTTCATATTAAACTATTAGCTTTCAGATAACATGAGTGATAGAAAAAGGTATTTGCAACTTTTAAAAAACARTTTCCTGATAATTTCTTAGAACCTCAGCTGCAGCCCAATATCCTTTTCTTTATGTCTTCCAAAGCCAAACATAATGTAGCCTGTGGACATAACGTGAAAAAGTACAGGCACAGCTAAATCTTTATTGAACACAGACACATTTGTTGAAAGTTTCTCTGATGCTTAGCACACACACTGCTGCTGCACATACCTAATTGCAATGGTCCTGCAAGAAAAGGCTATGGAACACAGAAGAATCAATGTATATATACAGAATCCTACCCTACCAGACCACTAGGTCAGCACAAAGTAAGTGTTCTTTCTAATGTTGACTCTTTGGACTTTCCAAGACAGCCTTCACAAGTAATTTACAGCAAATATGTGACATCATCTCAGCCAGCTGATACAATGCTTGCTTTCATTATTTCCCAATGGCAAGGTCCTTCAAGTCTAGCTTGTACATTGACCTTGCAGATTTTACACATTAAACTTTAGTCAGCTAAGCCCAGTCCCAAAAGAAGGAACAAAAGAAGAAAATCCCCCAATGTTGGTCTCATTCAGGTCTCTCATTCTCCTCATGATTTAATGCTTTTAAGTGTTACTTCTCACACTGTTTTTTCTTGCACAATCAAGTTTCAAATGTCACACCTAAGAGGAGGAAAAGGAAATTTTGTTTTGTTTAGTTATTGTGAATAAATACATCCATTATGTCCATTCACTCCTTCACCTCGTGGTCTGCCAGCAGCTACCTACAATTCCTCAAAAGGGCTCCCTTATACAGCCACAAAGAGAGTTTTCCTCCATGCAATCTCAGTTTCACATGAATGTATTTCCTTTCCATAGAAGCTAGGAAAATCCTGACAGATGGAAGAACCAGTAAACAGCTTCAGTCCTGGAATGGCTTCATATTAACTCTATGTCAGTCAGAGATTACAGCTCTAATTTCATAATCTGCCTCTTAAGAGCTACTTCTGACAACACTGCAAGGCCCAGCTCCAGATTTCTCTATTCAGAACTTACCTATAGAGTCTTTAGATCTGTGCCACAGCTGTTTTTACAGAATATGAAAAGCCACTTAATTTAGCTTCTTACTGAATACATTATAGGTGAATGGAACAGCATGCCATGCCCTGTTTCAAAAAGTATGAAAAAGAATAGTAAACTCTACACAGTGATGTTCCTATTACTTTAGGATGTTGCAATGAGCATTTCTGGCCAACTGGGTGTGACTTGCTCACATAGTTTTGATAAAATGTAAATCTATTTAACTATAATACAATGTAAAAATTATGATGAAACTAAAGCCTTAATGGAAAGATTTGATTAGCCTAATATAAAAATTCAGTTTTTATTCACGTCACACTTCCTTAACTAAATTCATGGAAATTCCAGCTGGTGTGTTAGGAATTCTCTTTGGTAACTGAGATTATTTAAAGCATGAAATCTTGAAATCTTGTGAGGCCTAACTTTTTTTTTTTTTAAGAGGGAATTAATTGAGATTCCTTTTAGTTAATAGCATGCTAAGTAGTAGCTAGCTCCTTCTAGCCTAGCATGTAAGTAGATTTTGTCTGCTCTTAAAATACCCTTCCAATCACATTCTGGTGAATAGTTTCATTCTTCTCAAACCAGTTTACAAGTTATTTCAAGCAGAGTAAATTATCACAGGTGTTGTGTTCACCTACCAACAATGACATTCCTTAATGTTCATGGGGTAATGCTTGGCTTGAACCCAGACTACAGAGCATATCCTGGTAACAAGAAGAGAAGCTGTAGCTCACCAGTTTCCTCTGGAGCTTCCTTGGATTTGGATKCTTGCTCTTCTTAGCATAAGACATCTGTAGCTTCACATAATGAGAGAAAAAGTATATTAGTAACCAGTTCACTGTTGAAGATTTCTGGACAGTTGCAAATTTCTTTGCYTCTGCTGGTTATATTTAATCATATGACTTGCCATTATCACACCTGAGTACCTCACWTATTAGGGTTTTGGAGACAATCTCTGCTGTCACCTTCCTTCTGAAAGTCATTCTGGAGTTAGGGAGTTGATTTGCCTGGGACAAAGACAGAAAAGAAACTAATTTACTCTAACTGCCATCTATGCTGCTGTCTTGAATGTTTTCACTTTCTGTGCACAAAGTAAAAAAAGGCCTGAGCAATGGCACAAAACCACTGTGTAACTTAGTAAAACTTTTCTGTACCACTGGAATTACTTATTMCACTGGCATAAATTCTGTTACCAGTGTAGCAATACAGCTTTAACTTTCCAGCCCAGAAGGGACAAATGTATTCTGAACACACTTCTACCACCATAAGAGCATCACACTGTGAGAAGACCTGTTTCAGTGGCAATGTTTAGTTTGGAAGCAAACCTTTCTCAGATGGACAGCCCCTCATGAAAGGCATTAAATGACAGGTCTAAATTTATCCTGGAGGTCATAAGTACRGTGGGGAAATAAAATCCATCTCACTAATTATTAGTTACTACTGTAAGCACACTCRGATTTCTTTATCATTAAGAAACATTAAGTGTGGAAGAAATCCAGAAGATTACAAACAATGACATCTAACATGCAAATCAACTGGGAGTTTTAATCTTCTGGGGCTTCTTCATTGTGGACAGCTGCCAGCTGCAGATGCTTGGCTGACTAATTGGCACTAGCAATAAACAATATTTGAGTTTGTCCAGGAAGGGAGCAGAAGGTCTGGGAAAGGATTACCAATATATATTAAAAACAAGAAAAGCTGCTATGTCTCTATTGAAATTATTATCTGTGTGATTCATTTCTACAACTGAAAATTGCACTAAACCCAAGTAGTTGTTTATAAAGCTCTCAACACTATCTAGCTAAATCTTAGCTATTGGAAGATTATAAAGCAAGTATAGTGTACAAAAATAAACCAAACTGCTACTATAATAAGGAATACTATACTCTCAGGGCTTCATAAAGCAATTTTGCATCCAGACCTGACTGGCTTACAAGCAAATAGAACTTTTCATCAAAAAGATTGCTAGATTGTTTAGCAATATGCCAGCCCCTGAGCTACAAGACAATCTATCCCATCTGTAACATTGATACCAGCACAGAGAAGTTATTATCTAACTTATTGACAAAGGTAACAATCTKACACTTCTCAGGAGCTATTACCTGACTCGTGTAATATCTGAAACTACTTAGACACTTCTTGGAGTGATTGTAGAGTTACTGTGCCACAACAAACAGAACTGGATTAGGCCTTCCTTGCATTGAGACATGCAATACCCCAGACAGAATTCAGGGACAAGCTGTCAAATTGAACATTACTCTAAAATTTTCAGGGAAAAAAGTGAAGTGATAGACAAACAATTTGCAAAGGAACCTGCAAAAAGGAGGATGCAGAAGAAAGCAACCATTAAGAGCCAAGGATGGGATCAAGAGGATTGAAATGTAGGATATTCATGTGCAGCAACAATTGTTTTAAAAGCTTCTGAATAAAAAATTAACAGCTGATGGCATACTCACTAGGACTTACATCTAGTCTGAGAAGGAGAGCTGTTAAGATAGTGAGTGAGCCAGCAAGACAGATGGCTGGTGAAGGAACTGACACTGCAAGAGCTGGAACATTCAGTAGGGAGGAAAAACAACAGCTATACCCATGAAGGGACTGCTGCCAAGCACGTACGTGAAGTGAGCAGAATCACACAATTTCAACAGTTTCTATAAAAATGTCGATGGTGTGCTGAACTGCAGGCAGTGCATAGGGCTCCAAGCTGACAGTTCTGTATCAGCATTGAAGCAAATAGGCAAAGGAAGAATTAAAAGGTCATTACCTGAAAAACCAGTAGCAAATAGCTCAGAGATGTGAAACTACACAAGTGAGTAAAAAGAGATTTTACAAGTGAGGAAGTGCTCAATAGGCATAAGCACTTAAAAGATAAGAATATCACCTAGCATTCATTTGCAAAGACTACCTCTTGTATTCATTATGAAAAACAGTGTCAGAAGCAAAGGTTTATGACATCACCTCATCCTTCCTCCCCAATTTAAATTTGTCTACTAGGAATAAAATAGTTTCCACAAAGTTTGCAGTTCTCACAGCTACAGATTGACTATCAGTAACATTCCAGACATTCATAACAGTCAACTCTAACACCTGCATCTTGAAACCTACTAAATATTTGCAGTCAGCTCTCCACATACTTTCAAATATTTTTTAGTACAATCCACTTCTCTTTACACTGACRAAAAGAACCCTTGAACAATCTGGCCATAACATATTGTTGAAAATTGAGTGAATTCAATGCACAGGGTTTAGGGGTTGTTGGAAGAACAAGTCTGAGAACTGAAGAGCTTTGCACGCACAAGGATGTGTTGTGAGGTCTCATGAAAACTGATCTTGAATTTTGATACCATCATTAAGAGTATCAAAAGAAGGTTTAGAATAGTACCCCAAATGAGCACCTTATTTTAAAAAGTTTCTACATTAGCTTTCAGTTACCAAGTTGCCCTTTCCTATTACTTTTCCTTATTACTTTTCCAGCCCATTACTGCTGCCAGTCATTGAAAACAAGAGGAAAAGTGCATCCTTCGAGTTCTGTGATGGTGTTTCTGTATTTAGCATTACCATACAGACATACACTGAAGTACATGTTGTTTCCATTAACTGTGCATTGTATAATAAGTGTTTAAGCTGTACAGTTCAACAAAAACAGCTCATTGCTGAGGACAGATCTCCAGAAATTCTTTAAGCACTGATGAATCTATTACCACAATTGTAGTAGAAAAATKACTATGGCATAGAGAAGCAGAATATTAAAAATCATTCCAAAATTCATCCAGAATATGATTATCTTTCTGATATTTGGGAAATTAGATTGCTTTTCAAGATGCAGAAAGATTTTAATACAGAGGCCAGGCAAACTAATTAAATAAGCAGTATGAGATGGCTCCAAAACATTATAGATCACACATTAATGCAAAAAGCCAATATAATTATGAAGAACTCGAGTCAGCCATCAATAAAAGTAGTAGGGCTTATTCATTATTATTAGTAAAGGTTTAAGAGCTGGTTTAAGAACTGTGTTGTTGAAAGTTTGTTGCATAGCATTAGCGAGATACAGGTAAGGTAAAGCGAGGCTATTCCTCAAGAGGGCACTGACACTTTATTCTGAGGCCAACATTATCTTCGAACAAATACAATATTGAGATGAATAAGATACAGCTCATACTTGATCTAGAGGAGAACACCGACGGACGTTTCACGATTCACCCTTCACCAGAGCACCTGGCTCCCGGGAACAGCAGAATCTCTGACCAAACCCCCT
>JACDOX010000126.1:927120-1001916 GCA_014549065.1 Cardinalis cardinalis | reverse complement strand
AGGCCCCACCCTCACACCGCTCTCCCCGCCCTCATATCACGCTCCCCGCCCTCACATCGCGCTCCCCGCCCTCACACAGCAGCCCCGCCCTTACCGCGACGCCACGCCCCCGAAGAGGGCAACCAATCAGAGTGCACTCATCTCCGCCCCCGCTGCCGGGCAGCCAATGAGAGCGCGTGCGGCGGGAAAGCAGGACCCACGCGGCAGCACGGTGTGGGTGGACGAGCACATTGCTAGCGGCTCCCTCTGGGCGGGCGAGGCCCCTCAGGAGCCTGCGCTGGCTGCTGCTCCGCTCGGGCGTGTCACAGGAGCCTTGCAGAAGGAGGGAGAATGAGGGAAAAGCCTGGAGGAGCGCAGGAATGGCAGCAGCTGAGAGAGGCTGGTTAGCGAGAGGCACGGCTGCCGTGTCTGGATGTCGTGGGTCATCTCCTCAGAGMGGGACTTCTGCTTGTAAAGCTCTTGGTTCGCTTTCTTCAGCGTTGTGGAAATAAACCCTGCTAGGCAGTATGAAGCAAAAAGGTGTTTCGATGGCAGTAGCTTTGTTAAGTAATTAAATGTTTTATTAAGTAATTTCTTATTAATATTAAGCATTGTTACAGAATAGATAATTAAGCATTGTTTTAATAGATAATTTTTTTCCTGTCGGTGTGCCAATCCTTCCCCAGGCTGTACTGAGTTGAAATCAAAGCTTGGTTACAGTTTCTCTTGAAGGAGGTGAGGCTCAGGGCAGACGTGCCCATTTTCAGGGCGTCTCACAAGGGACCAGCCCAGCCCACGAAATAGGGAGTTAGACAAAAAACAGCACCAAATGATAAGTAAGTGTTGCAGGCTAATGTCTCCTCTGAAATTACTGAGAAATGATGGAAGCATGGGAAGCACATGGATCTGCCATCCTCTCCCTCTTAAGTGAGTGAACCTGTAAGTTGGGCAAGCACTCTTAATCCTYGAGGGTAGCCTGGGGTGGCTCTTCTGTAAGCCTCCAGCAGGTTTTATAGAGCCTTTAGGATCTTGGGATCAAATTGATTAGCTGTTCTGTGTTGTGTTTGCTCAAGGGACAGGAAGGAAACATTAAATTATGCCCACCTGAGGTTACTTGCTAATGAATAATGTAATTATACCCCAGGGTATTGGAAGGGTTTTACATTTAATCCCATAAGTTTTTGTTTTCTCTTAAGAATCATCTATGTTTAGATAAGCTAGAATTAACACTGCCTCTTTGAGAAGTCTGTATTTGTGACCCTGGTAAAAATAGTTTTTGTTAGGAAAAAGGCATGTTTAAATTATCAGGGCAGGTGGCAGAAGTAAAAAGYCAAGCACTTCATGCATATGTTTTAAAGGCAAGAGTTCCATAACAGATGCATGGARACTTCTCCTTATAGCTCTGATCACAGCAGAAAAATGATGGTTCTTTTTCTATGTGGCAGTTCAGAGAACTAATGGAAAGTGACTTTCTAGTGTGACAACTATGTGAAGTGGATGAAACTGTCATTTCAGTTTTACATTTGAACACAGAAACATAAACAACTATTATACTGCTAAATTCTGATATCCTCAAATAAACTCCAGTAACAGAACAACTTTTATTTGTGTCTTTGGGACATCGTGCTGAGGGCAGAATTTTGGCCTTGGTATTTCATATTTTATGTTGAAGTTCAAAGCTGTGAAAGCTTTAAAATGTGTAATTCAATCTCATTTTGCATAATGCTTTAGGAAGTGAATTCTGGGGTGTGCCTTAAAGCTAAGTGATACCATTCTAGCCCCCGTCAATAGCAAATGGTTACATTCTCTTTCACACCTGTATAAATTTACAGTTGGATGAATATTCTGGTTTTGTCTTTTTTTCCCATGGTGTGTAAACTGGGATAATTTACAGACATTAAACCTAATTTGGTTACAGGAAAAGTAAGGTGTGAGGGATTGCTACATTTTCCTTCAGGCCAGCTCATTGTTCTTCTGGCTCTTTTTTACTCTGTAGCAACACCTCAGGCTGATATCAGTGAGGAATTAGCAAAAGGAAGATGTGCTCAGTGCTGGCTCAGAAAGACTAATATAGAAATAAAAAAGAGGCTAAACCCAAAAGTGGATGGTGCCAGTAAATGTAGTAGTGGTAGCAAGCTTTGTGATTACAAATAGACTTATTCAGTAGATTTACTCTCTGTGTCCTAGGTTGCCTCTTACTTTGTTCCTCCCCTGACAGAAAAACATTTCAGGACTCCCTTTAGTGACTGCAGTGTTGGTTTTGAACATATGAAAATTGATTTTTAAGAGCTTGGAGCCAGGTTTTCAAGTACTTGGCATCTATAATTGGGGCAGATTTTCGAAAGAGGTTAGCACTGACTGTTCTGAGCTCTTGTGAAGATTTGTCCATTTTGATTTTGTGCCTAACTGAACTGATTTGTTGAAAATCTGGTCTCTGTAGCAAAGTGTGACATTCTTAGAATGCTGTGAGGGCAGTAATAACACTTCCAAGGGAAAAAAAAAGCTGTACAGCACCCCCCTCCTCAGTTCAGTACCCCAAAACTGCCACCCAGAGCACAGAGTATGAGTAAGGCAGGGTTGTAAGTTGGTATGTGTTGCCAAACAGTTTTCTAGGATTTCACAGTGAACAAGTATGGTTTTGCTACTTCTGTTCTGGATGTGTTTATTTAAAGTAAAAGCTGCTGTGAAAGGAAGCTATAAATGCTGGTTATAAGAGTGCAAAAATGTCTTATGTGTTTGGGAAGCCACAAGAGGAAAATGCTTTAATTAAAATGTACTGTAGCTGTTGTTAATAATTTTGTGAGTTCTGAGATAACAGCACTGATTCTGGAGTTGTGCTGCCTTCTGACCTGGGGCCTGGGATGAACATTTTGATTGTCCATCACTGTAATCAATGGTGTGAATTCTACTGAATTTGATTTAGCAGTGTTGAGTCCTATGTTAAAATAGTAGCAGTATGAACAAATGTTTTGTGTTGGAGAAAAAATTTGAATCAGCCATGGGCCATCTTTTTTACTGGCAGAGCTGTTACAGGGTGATAATATTGATTTATGTGGTCTTTCTGGCTAGTTATGTCACTTACTATTGCAGATTAATGCAGAAGATTTCTATTTCTGTTTTCAAATAATTCCTTTTATTTGAAATTAATTTAGTGTCCATTTCTGCAATGTTTTGGCCTTGTCTTTGTCTCTTAATCACTGTCTGAAGAATGCATTATTAATTGTTGCAGCTGAAGAAACAAACCARTAATTTTCTGTGGCCTTTTGAGGGGAAAAGACAAAACAAACCAAAACAGAGCTTTATTTTTGCACACACTGGACTGCTTTCCTACTGTGCTTGCATGGTTGAAATAAGGATCTTCAATAATCCAGGATAAGCCAACAATAAAACTGTAATTTCATGTAGAAAGTATGGGATACATGTCTACATGCTAGGGTTGCATTTATAGAACAGCTGAGTGAACCTCTGATAAACAAATGAAAATAAACTGCAAATGACTACATTTGAGTTGATACCTCTCAGAGCAGTAAGATTCRGAGACATTCACATAGAGGTGATAAGGGAAAAGAGATGAGCTGCTCTTGAGATACCTGCTTTCCAGACCTTTCATAAAACTGAACTGGAGATTAGGGCATCATGCTATTTCTAGCTTGCCAGTGCTAGCTGGAGTGAATTCTAGGCTTTAAAAACATTAATAAATTAGAATAAAATGGTGATTGTAGAGATGGAAAAAACTTGCATGAAGGGAGCTGCCCATAAACAGTCACTGCTCTGTGAGTTCCAGATACGATCCTGTTTTGCTTCCATTTTGTCTGGGTGGTTGAATGGAGGTTGTATTTTACTTGYTATTTAAATGTCCTGCTGTGCCATTATTCTGCTCTGTTGGTGTCAATTACAAGTAAGTTTAACATTAAAGATTTTGACCCTTGGCTTTGGGAAGTGTTCTTGTGTTCCTTGTTAGCCATGGCCGCAAAGTTCTGGAGGTTGTTGTCCTTGTACYGTTGCATATGTACACACTAATAAACACTTGTAATGGGTCTTCTGAAGTCAGYGTGCCATGTAGATTCTGTATTTACTGATTTCAATTCCACATAGCAGTTGCTAATGTTTCATCTCGTGGCTGGTATGTTTTTTAGAAGTAGAACTTGTAACCTGAAATGGCAAAGCAGAGCCTGTCCTACTCTGCTGTTCCCAAAGCAATTTTCCAAGGCACGTGACTTGATCACTGTGCTTTCTCTCAGTCCTTTATGGCATGTCACAGTGGTAAATAAACAGCTTGGGAAAGGGTGTGTTTTAAAACATTTTTTTTTTACTAATTATTTAGTGATTTTAGTCTGTTGAAAAAATCTCAAGGCTAAAGAAGTCTCACTACACTCATAAGCCTTATTTTGGACAAAGACTATTTGATGTGCTTATGGTAAGACCGAGCATCCTTTTGTTGCACTTTTGGAATGGGTGGGTAACTTAGGTCTGTTTTACATCTGTATCCCTTGAATATCCTTCTGCAAATGAAAATTTCATTTGGGGAGGTTAGTRCACTGAATTTGATTCAGCTTGCTCCTCACTGACATTGTGAGCGCATTATGGCATCCTTACTCTCCAATTACAGGCATGAAGGTGAGAAGTGACCTAGTAGTGAAGGGTACACACCCAGAGTGGTGTAGTGAGAATTTTGCATGAGGCAAAAGGGGAAAAAAAATCTACTACAGTGATAACTGCAAAAGGCTGTTTGTCATAAGTGACTACTTTGAAAGAGTCCCCAAGAAGGGCTTGTCTGAGCATTGCTGTGCTGTTGCTGGGATGTGTCTCAGGCGCAGATATCTATAGTTTTTTGTACTGCATAAAGTTACTGTTACTTGTACAGAAACAAGGTCAAGCAGTTTGGTATATTTATATTTATTTAACTTGCAAGAGTAACGTCTAAGCTACAGTTTAAAACAATCTAATATGGACTGAAACTTTCTGCTTTAATGCTTAATGTTCTTTCAGTTTTGGAAAAAAATATTTAGTGTCAAGTGTACTATAGAAAACACATATATTTAGTATCATTGTAATTTAATAAATTTATTATATTCTGTCATTTACGATATTAAAAAACTAACTTTGTCTGCCTTTCCAAAATGTCCTTTCTCTTGTGTGAGTAGAATTTTGTGACAGTAACTGTTATGAGATCCTACAGGATATATTTTTAGAGAAACTGCACTTGCTGTAGGATGACTTTATTGAGACTGTTCTGAATATGCTGCAGTGAACTGAAGGCTTTAGAGGAAGCAGCAGGATAGTAAGTGTCAATAGCAGGCAGAGTCCATGTAAGTTACATTGTATTGAATGGTTTMATACTGCTTCACAGGGATGTGCATTTTCATTCTCAAGGAAGAACAGACCCACAGAGGACTGGTGGCCAGAGAAAATGGAATAAACCTGAGCAGAAGGGAAGCAGCTTCTAGTACAGCAAAAAGTGAAATCTAAGAAAACTGATAAAAGCAGAGGCAAAAGCTGCACATTCTTTTCACAGGATGTATCTAAAAGTTGAGGGATCCTTACTGGAAGTGATCCAGTGGAATATTAATAGTAAAGCTGTCGACTGGCAGAGCAGCAAGTAATAGTGAGTTTCATTTAGATTATCTCTTTTTTCTTGTACCAATTTATCTACAAGTAGTCGCATAAAGATACCAAAGCAGTCAGCTGCAGTGTGGTGTGCTGTGGTGCTGTGTAGTACTTTGGGGATGSAGACCCATGCTCAGTTTCAAGATGATGAAAATCAGTGCTGCTAAACAGTTTTAGTTGCATCAATTCCTTGGTTTAGTTAACTGTGCAGGGCTGCATGAGGTGCCAGTGACAAGTGCACAAAATACCATGAAAACACATATAGCCGACAGGAACAAGTGCAAACCAATCCTTTCTGGTAAAGGTTCACAATGGCCAAGTCAAAAGTTTTGTGAACAGATGAAAAATGGTCTTGCACRTAGTTTAGTTATTTCTTGCCATTTAGAATATTATTAAATTATGAAATGTCATCTTGCATTTAAATTTGTCCAGCTTTCTGCTCTGGTTTGCTTTCTGGAAAAAAATCACTGAAGTTTTCTAGGTGCTATGGAGACAGTGCTGATGTCAGAAATGTTTTCAGTGGGGGCCTGCAACAGAGAACCAGATGGCTGCAGTTACTGGTGAGCATGGCCGGCTGTTGGTGCATAACTGAGCAGGGGAGTGCAGTGCAGAATTGCTGAGCTGGCTGTGGATGGTGACTCACACTGGCAGCAAGGTGGGAGAGCCTGCAGAGCCTGGGAGCTTTCCCCTGGTGCTGCAGTCACACTGCGCCCCRTGGTGTCCCCACGAGCACAGCCACACCACATGGCTGCACTGGCTTCAATTCATGCCAGCTCAGGTGCCTCTCATTTGCAGCTCTGAGCCAGATAACACTGCATGTTCAACTCTGGGKTTTTTTCTGTCCCAGGAAATGAAGTGTATTTCTGGTACTTACGTTGTCCTGACCTTTATAGACCTATTTTTTCTAGGTGACTTCTCAACTCATGGGGCTTTTATAAGACCTGATGACCCAGGGGTGATGAGACAGTATAGGTGTACCATGAAGTGCCTCTGTTAATGAAATAAATTCTTGGGTTTTTAAAAGTATTGAGCTTTTGGGTAATGTTAAATGCTGTTGCCTTAAAAAACTTGCATCTTGCATTTAACTGGAGCAAAACCAAGAACAGTACCACCAAAAAATCTTTCCAAATTCCAGACTTCTCCCACTCTCTTGAGAAGAGCYTCCTCCTCTGTGAATCTTGAATCCCATTTTGTGCAGTTGCCATCAGTGCAGAGCTCTGCTGCTGAGGTCACTGGCTTGGCTCTGGAGTCAGCCACRCTGGCTTTCCTGCTTGTCTCTCCAGCACACAAGTGAGGGGACCTTGCCAGCTGATTAACTCTGGTCTGCTCTGGCTTATCTAYTGTGTCACTTGCTTTTAGTTTTTATTCTGAAGTACAGGTCAGCAAAGAGTTTTGGTGGTTTACTTATCCAGCTTTCTATCAAGCCTCTCTTATTTGACCTTTCCTTGTGTTTAGAAGAAGCTGCTTCTAAACATTTCTTGGGTCACCTTTCTTCCTTTGAAGTCCTTTGAAACTCTTATTTTCTGTGATACCTGTAAAGACTTTACAGTGGTTAAACAGTGCTTATCRTGATGTTCACTTGTATTTTCCAGTGACTCTGCTCAGTTGTCTAAAAATAAAATGAAACATTCTGTAAGCTCTTCAGAACAGACACTGACTTTTTGTACAAGTGTTTAACCCAGCAGGGCCCAGAAATCCAGGCAAGGGCCTATAATACCACCTCAAGAGAGAAGAAAAAAATGTTTTCAGGTATGAATTATTTTTTTCATAGGAAGGTAAGTGTGGGGTTCCTTCAGGAATCATTGCTTCATAAGGAAAGGTGCATTAATTCTAAGAATATGCAATGATTTCTAATCAGGCTGACATATCGACAATGGAAAGATCAAGATTTTTTTATCAATGGTATTTAAGGCACCAGTAGCATTTCTGTGAGCTCGAATGGTCTATGTGCYAAAAGTATTCGGCTGGAAACCTACAATTATTCTGTAAACTTCAAAATCCAGAATTCAAGATGAGAAGAGGCTGAGAATTTCTGCACTTGATGGGCTCAGGCTGAAAGCTGGAGAAAAAGCATTTTGCCTTTTATGCATTCTGTCAGCTACAACAATGCTAACCAAAGAAAGTGTCATCTCCCTAGAGTCTCTTTTCAGACAAATGTGCTACAGGGCAATAATGAATCTTAAAAGAAATTCATGATGGGAAAAAGCAGTGTTTTGCATATAAATGTTTCTAATGGAGCTATGAACATCAGTCTTTTGCTCTATTACTTTGAAAAATACCATGTGAATCCTTGTAGCTGTTAGTAATTCAAGACATGGAAGGTGCTATTTATTTTTATTTATGTTATGTTCCTTATAAAATATTAAATACTCCTTTGGCCAAAATTACTACTAACTCTTTGAGATTTTACAAAAATATTATTCATAGCTTCAAAAGCTTAAGTTGCCAGTGGGTGACTTGGATAAACTGTGATTAGCAGAGAGCAATTCCTACTGATCTCCTAGACAGGAGTACTACAGGTAAGTAGATTAGAACTTGTAAGGAAATATATTTCTCCAGCATTGTTGACTTAATGAATTTTTAAAGAACAAACTTATACTTTAAAGCCCCAAATAAATCACTTAGATTTTGAAAATTTTTCTTCGTTTTGCTCTTTGTATCATCTGTGATTATTTTTACAACSTACGCAGCACAGATTTCCAGCTCATCTCTTTACCCATGGGGAGTAAACTCCCTGACTATATTTTATTTTAAGAGAATTAAGATCCCTATAATTTGCTGGAACCTTACAAGAAAAAAAACCCTAACTCCAACTATGTTAGGAGTTGTTAATCAAAAGTAAATTAGATCATCACTAAATTAAAAAGAATGTTAGACTTTTTTTTTGTGTATTGCATGGGGAAATTGATCACTGTTTTAATTGTCCATCTTCATGCCACATCCATCCCAAACTCTGCCCACAGAATGTGTCATCAGGAAAATGCAACTGTGCTGAGATTCCACTGTCACATGTGATTGAAACAAATTTTGACACTTCTTGGAAATTTCACAAGCACATATACAAGATGAATTCTGCATAGATTTTTTTGGACCAAGAAAATATTTTACTGTTTGTACAAGTTTTTCCAAATTCGGCTGTTGCAAATGCTATTCTTAACACTTCTTTTTAGTAAAGCAGGAATAACTGGTTGGTTGCACACGGGTGTTCTTGTTTGTTGTTGTTCCTCCTCCTTGCAAAGCACATCTCCAGGGAATGACTGTTACAGAATTATCTGACTGGAAAAATATCTGTTCCATTAAGACTTTGGTAGAAGCAGCAGTCCAGCCTGTTTAGCAAACAAAGACTTCATCCCACTGTCTTGTCATTGTGTGCCAGTGGTGTTGCCTCAGTAAGTTATGATAAAATAAAGAGGATTTGAATCCTAATAGGTATACATAATGTCAATAGGTACTTTTCTGTGGTTCTGGAAAATATTGACAAGAAGTAGTTTCCTTTCTTCTCGGATGTAACTGTGACCTGGTTGCATTGTGCATAATAGATATTTTCACCAGTTACAGTTTTTCACTGGAAATAAAGTTGTAAAGCTTAAGTCACTCAGGAATCCCTGGCACTTCTTGCAACTTTGAAACTCAAATGACAAGCCYTAATTGCTTGCAGTGTTATTTTTTCTTTGCTATAAGGAATACTGTAGTGATGGCTGCATATTTTTAAGACTTGTATGCAGTGATTCTCTTTTCCTGACATAGCTGGGCTCCAGTGGGGACTGCAAATATTTTTGCCTGAAGACAGAGCCAATTATGATGTGGCTTGTGCTGATCAGTGCTTATTTTGCTTATTTTGGCAGTCAACAGTATTTGGTTACTGGCTACAAAAATAGTGTGGAATCCTTTGGGATGATAGTACTGATTAGACCTAAGAAGACTCTGATTTCAAGGTTTGATGCATGTCTGAAACTGGAGGAAGTACACCTGGTGGATAAGATGAGCAGCTGGTTCTGAGTTACTTGAGTGTGAAGGCATTATTTGCTTTGCCATATGCAACTTGTTTATTACAGATCTGGATTCCAAAATAGYTTCTTTTAACTAGGTTTTTCTGTCCTAGACTATTTGGATGATTTTTTAATAAAAAGTTTTAAGTAAGGGAAACAAGAAATTAATGTCTGACCCAAATCTGCCTTTTGCTTTTGAATTCAACTAGTCAGCCAGTAAAAACCTGCAGATAAGCTGGTATTGCACTCTAACTTTCAGAACCAGAGGAACTTGCAAAAGGTTAAAGGTTGCAAATACTTATAAAAGTGTTTGTTGCTGGACTGTATAGATTGTGGACTCTAAAGATTTTGGTGTTCTTTGAAATATCTGTGGAACTGCTCTTTGTAGGACAAATCTTTTATGKTTTTTTTTTTTTTAGAAACATGGTGAGAGAACAGCAAACACTGTAGTGAGGGGGAAGAGAATACATGGGAAAATAAGACATGTTCAGTTTGTACTAGAGATTTTTTTGTTCCTGAGTATTAGAAAACCACTTATTACTGTATCAAAATCTACCAATATTTCACATTCCTGAATTTTTGCCTACTAATAACCACCAATTTAAGTTGCTAATGGGTGACTTGGATAAACTGTGATTAGCAGAGAACAATTCCTACTGATGTCCTAGACAGGAGTTCTTCATTCTTTACTGCTCAACACTGAAAAAAAATATAGAGAACATTACAACAGTCCTTATTGATTCTAGTATCTTCAGTGTTTTGTTTTAGAGTCAGAAATGCAAGGGGTTTTATGTGTCACATCACCAGAGGAACTTTTCCTTAACATGGTAAATATTTTCTCACTTTAGTAGAGACATCTCATAGAACTGACAGATTTATAGTTACTGTTGAATCTCTACAGAAAAGTAGAATTTATATGAGTTTYCTACTTCTAATCCCTATTTGAGATAGCATTCTTTGTAGCATGCTTTCTTTTCCTTAGTAAATCTTGTTTAAAAGATTTGGCTGGTTTCAAAAATTAGTTCTGCTCCATTGTTAACTTCACAATTCTTCATTTTCCTTTGCTGTAAATCTGACTTCTGAAAAAATCTGTTGTTTTTCAGACAAAGGCAATTTTTTTTTTTTCTTTTTGTGCGTGGAACTTCATTCATGCTATTACTCCTTCTTATAAAAATGGTAAAATTTGATTTTTATTAAGTTTTGGGGGAGTGAAATTTATTTAATTTAGACTGCCTTTGTGTTAAACTGTGGCTCTTCAAAAGCACTGAAGAGGCTTAATGTACTGTTTGTAAGATTTAGGGACTGGGAGATCTGGATTCTTTCCCTGATGTTCCTTCATGTTTTCTCTCTGTGTCAAGTTGAAATCCTGCTTCCTTCTGCCTTTAGAAGTGCTTACAAATTATGCCTGAAAAATGTGCTGATTTATAGATGATAGACAGTGCACACAATGTTTAGCTTTGGGTTTAGGTACTGGAGTTCYGTGARGCCTTGTGCTGCCCCCCTGTAGGAAAACTGTTGTCTTTGAATATTCTTAACTGCCAGTACTTTCTGAAAATATAAAGACATTCTTTAGATACCCAGGTGTTTATCTGTTCATGATTGTGTTTTTCTACRGTTTAATTAGAGCTGAATTTTTAARCTGGCATGGATTTATCAGTACAAGTGACCTTTTCTGCTGATATCTTCAAGAGAACAAGGACAGAGAAACAGGTGTTCTGGCAGAAAGTTCAAAATAGAATAATTCAAAGTAGTTTCAAAGGCCAAGGGAAACATTGAGGTTACATTTCTGTGAGGAGTAGTCAGCTTGTGTAGTAGCTTTGTGCAACTACAGCATCAAAACTGTTGTGTGCACAGCATCTCAGCTAATCCTCTGTACTTTTTGGGTTTGGTTTTTTTTTTCTTTTTCAGTGAAAAGACATGGGCACTTCTGTGAGAAGTGCATTTCAACTTTGCAAGTCTGAGTAAAAATAGTTGCTTTACAGAGGTCAGAGCAGTCTGCCCTGCTATGCCCAGAACATTTCTTGGATATATTTGAAAGCAAAGAAGAGCACAACACTTGGGCTGTGTATTTTATCACTTCAGATAATGTTTAAATGTAGTATGATAAAATGTGGAATGGTTTTGTTTGGAATAGGTTTTGTCCACACCTAATTGCTTACAAGAGATGCAGTTTCTTATTTTCAGCACAGCTAAATGCCAGCTCCTCACAGGGRCTTGTGGCACCAGAAAGACATGCTGAATTTATCACATGCACTTTATATTACTTTCCTTTGAAAAGTGGAGCAGTTTGTATTTACTATCTATATTTACTCCTTCTTGATGTCAGGTGGATGTTGATGTGTTGTTAACTCTGATGCTTGTGCTAAAAATAACAATTAATTTAAATAATCGGAACTCAAAACAGGAAGAAACAACATATCTAGGGAAAGAGAGCATTGTAGTGTTACTTAAAAGCTAAAGCATGTCTGATAAAAATAAATGTTGCAGTTTACAAAAYGTTCCTCCTGCCTTGTTTGCTCAGGTGAACTGTAATAGGAGGTGTGAAATATTATAGAAATCAGTGTTTGTTCAGCCCTTAAAGACCATTAGAATTATGAATACCAAGTTTTTGTGGCATTATGGTAGGGAATAATTAGTTTGCCATTCCTGTGTCCTGCTTATTAGTCTACAGTAAATGTCTTACCATGTCTTTCTTTAGCCTTAATCCAAGAGAAAGGAAACCAACTTCACAATATAACCAGTTTGGATAAGCGCTGAAAATGTTGCATACTTAGAAATTCCAATACTTTAAAAAMATTTAACTAATATTACTGTTAGTCTATAACAGAGGACACACTGAAGAGTAAGTGAAACTCAATATTTCACATTGGATAGGATGAAGAGAAAATAAACTGTAAAGGGTATCCACATATAATCTAGTTACAYTGACTGGCAAAGCAGCACCATCCCATTGATACTAATGTGGTGTTGATGTGACTGTTTTGATGTAAAGTTGGGGATTTCCCTCTGTAAACCTTCCTTTTTATAAGAATCAATAAGTAAGATGCTGTGATTTTGCAATTTGTTTTCTCTTTTCAGAGTTGTGGGAGATTTGCACATTCTGTGTGTGTGAAGGACTGATTTATGCAGAGTTCTATGGATTGGGCATATGCAATCAAATACATAACATAGATTTTAGATTTTTTGTTTGTTTGKGGTTTTATTTTAATTTTTCTGTTTTAATCTAAAAACAAGTGGTAAGTAGCTCTTGTCAATACTGTGGCTATCCTGTGCAACAAAACATGAAAAAGAAGTAAAAATTCACTTAGAAATTTATATTTTAACACCATCTGAACATAGTTGTCAATTTTTTTCAGCAGGCCTGCAGTTGAAATGAACTGTATTGATAAATTTTCAGAGTAGTTTACTAATTTCTGTTWTTATTGCACTACAAAGCAAGTACTGTCATACCAACTGCAATGAAGTTGTATCTCTCCAGTCTTTTTTGTTTAAATCTGCATAGTGTTTATTCCTATGTCTTGTACTACTGTTCCTGGATATAATAAATTTTGCCTTTAACATTGTTAGGAAGGCACATTTCAGAAGACAGTTACTGTATGTATGCAGAATTACTCGATTAGATATGACTGAGCCTAAACAAAGTATCAGGTATTTCTGTCAATGATATGGCTCAGAACCTACTTCAGTGTAGGTTGAAAACAAACAAAAATGTGTAGTCAAGCTAAGGGTTTGGACTTGTGCTTTCATATTCCAAATGATGACTCAGTGATATTTTGTACTGTGGAAAGGTGCTCTGACACRTGGTCATCCATCACTATGAGTATGTGATCCCATAATAAGAAGTACAGAGATGAATGTTTTATTACTGCAGGGTAGCTTTTACAAGTACATATGTAATAAGAGAGGGAGCAGGGGGATTGCAAAGTCTCCATCTTTCTAGAATGAATATGGAACTCAAATGGCCTMAAAATGAAGAACATTATGATCCTGGAAAAATTAGCTGGCTTAAGTTTCATTCTTCCCCCCATCATGGCTCGTTACTGAGGAAAATCCTTTCCATTGCTATTTTGTACAAAATGATATTCAGCAAGAACAGAGAGTGCTCGTATCTCCTAGATGGCACTGGGCCCTCCCAACAGCCATACAGAATAATTTTATCCCTGCAGTGAAATGTCTGTAGTTCACACTRTGGTTCTTTCACTATGGTTTGAAGTAGTGAGGTAGCTCCTTTCAATAGATGGTTCTTTGTGTTCTTCACCTTAGAAATTACTGATAAGATAGGAAGAACAGCACTAWGTCTGCTTGATTCTGCTTTCTGTCCTGCTGTTGGGCTTTTAAAACTCACAGGCATGATCTGGTATAGAAGGTAATTACTCCACAAGTCAATGCTGTTTTCCTTAGCAATTTATAGTTATGAGTGCTGAGAAAATTTTTGATGTCATTTGTTCATTCCCTCAACTTGACTTGTACTGACTAGTAAAAGCAGTTTTGACTTGAATATGGGGGAAGAGCAAGGCAAGGAAATCTACCCATAGTGACCAGGGTCATTCTATTTTGTTGTTTTCTTCTAATTCAACASCAGTTCTGGATATGATACACAGAACAACTGATGTGTAGCTTTGAAATCTGGTAATGGTCACTGAAAGCTACAAAATGAGAATTATATACCTGATTAGCCTTGATTTAGTCAGTAACAGAGTCATCAATTTCTCAAGATGCAACAAGACAACCAACAGCCTGCTACACATTCTACAGCTGTCTCCTGAAATGTGAAGAGATCAATATGCCTGTAAAGGGTCAGGGAGTGGGGCAGTGTAAAAAACCAGACAAACCCAGGAACAACTCATAGTGAAGAAGGGTCATGGAAAGGAGAGGGAAGATGATTATCCAGCCAGCATCACAGCTTAGCAGGGACACAACACTAATGCAGCTAATCTGYATAAACCCATTATAGACAGCAACTAAAAATGGGGGGGAAGGCATGCTCCTGAAACCTGGGAGCGAGGAGAAATGCACCTCGAGTTTCATTAGCTATGCATGGTACTTGCCAGTGTCAGGACATCACAGTCACTGGGTAAMTCAGCAGGTACCTTGCTGGTTTTATACCTGACATTTGGGAGGTGGGCACAGTGGCAGTAATGCTTCTCATGTCTGTTGTGTGTCACTGTATTGTCACTGTGCCGTGTAGTAGGAATGTGATTTAGGGAACAGCCCTAAACTTATTGAAGTTGATGGATATTTTGTTTATCTGCAACTGTGCTCTCAGGTTGAGTCCTTTAGTGTCCCATTTTGTAAAACATTCTTGAACTGTCTTCAAGCTTGTTGCTTTCCCCCACTGATCTGCTGTCAGGAGAAAATCAAACGTAGCATCTGTTTCTCACTGACAGAATTAATAAAATAGAAGCAGACAGGATACAGRGCAAGTGCAATTTCAGCTCTGTGGTTGTGCATTATTCTTCCCCAGCAATGGAAGAGAGAAGTTCAACTTGATATCCTGCAACAGCCCTCGAGGTGAATTCCTTTAAGTAAAGCTGTCAATTTCATCATTACATCTCAAGTTTATATCAGAAGTTCTAATGGAAATATATGTAGCTTCTGTTATCTTTTCTCTCACTTTAAGGAGAAGGAAAGGAAAAGGAGTCTGATGGCAGAGTTGTTAGATTGATGTCAGAATTACCTGTTCCACTTCAGGGACTTGCATACTTGGTTGCCTGCCTGCTGTTAAACGTAGCTGGGAACTTTAAAGGGCTGTTAAATTCTGTGGAGGTGCTTGCAGGGTTATACCCTCATTTTTCTTCTGCTCRCTGCTTTGCTCTATGATGGTTAAAACATTTAAAACCCTAGTTTGAACCATCTGTTAAACAGATCTAATATTAAATTTTGGAACTGACTGGATGCTCAAATCRGCAGATAATGTTTTGAATGATATAGCAGCATGTTCAGACCATGAAGGTAGAAGTGCAGTAGAGAGTTAGAAGCTTTTGAGACTCTGTCTTTTAATTAAAAAAACGCCCCCCAAAAACCATAATAGAGAGAGTGGAAAATTAAATCAGCTCACGTTATCTAGTGCCTTACCTCTAAATCAGTTTTTTTTGGCACCAGAACCAAGCACTGTGGGAGATGGATATGAAGCAATTTCCACTTGGAATTTTATTTGGGCAGAGAGTTTGAGACAATGATTACAAAATTACTGTGGATCTATAGGGGGAATAAGTCCATAAAAACTTTTGATTTACTGCTTTTTTAATAATGTAATTACTGTCTTACTGTAATAAAATATATTAAAATATTGCTTAAAGTATATCTTGTTAACCTCTCAGCAATCCCAGACATTTTTAAGCAGTGAAATTAACATTTGTTTAGAGCAAATAAAATTTTCAAGTTAGAAAGAGCTTATAGAGAGTTACAARCTGTGCAGGATCATTTTTCATCCATTTTTCTTTTTTACCACAGTAATTAGGCAAGTTGCCAGACAGCACAATGGAAAAGATTTTCTTTAATAGAATATTTTTTTACAGGCACTGTTGGACACATACAGATACCTCCTGTAYTTTTGTTCCTGGTGAGGCTTTCTCCCTGGTTGTACTTTCCATGAAAAAGACTTTAGGTCATTAATTAATTTTTTCTGAGTTATCTGCAGGCTGTTTGGGGTTTGAGCCATGTCAGCTAATAAGACAATTGCTCTCAATGGCCAGAGTGTTTCTGGGGTTTTTTGTCTTTGAGGTACCATGAGGATACTTGATATGSAGCAATGTTAACTTGGGTGCTGCACAAAGAACCTTCTGGAATAGCACATGCAAGAACTGTCCTGCAGGTTTTACAGCAATGCAAAAATTTGCATGAATGTAGGAGCCCTCCTGCAGCTCAGCCACTCGCCTCTGTAGCTCCCTCTCATCTCCAGCATGAGTCTGTGCCAAGAAAAAAATACTTTACTGCAGTAGCTCCTTAGTTCTTTGTTTTACATTGATTTTCTATCGTYGTAGGACTGGCTGTGTTTTCAAGAATATTTTCTTTGGCTGAAATGCTGAGTGCTTTTTGCGCCCAACCAAGCTGCAGAGAAGGTTTTTTGTGTTCTGTCTCATTTAAAAGGCTGTAACACCATTTAACTCTTGTTATTGACCCATGGTACCTGAGATTTCTAGAACCTTCAGTGTGATTTTATGTTATTTTTGATTTTATTGAAATCTAGTCTACATTTTTTGTGGATTTTGTAGTGTCTGTTTTTTATTCTGCTACTGTAGTTCAACTATTAGAGTATGGATAATCAAATCTGGAGTTGATTTTAAGAAAATTAGACTTTCAGCATTAGCAATTCACTYAGTAGTTGGAGGTACATTTATTTTCCTTTAAATATTTTTGGAGCCTAAGTTTGAGCTTTCAGATATAAAATTTGAGTTTTTTGGAATTAAGCTGGTAGTAAACAGATAATTTGAGTTTAACCAGCTTTCATGGGTTTGAAATGCATGACCTTGAAAAGGTTTTGTATTGTAGGCTTTCATCAGCACTAGTGAGCTATTTAGCAGAAACCAACCTCTTCTCTTCCAAAGTCTATTGTGAATTCAAAAGTCCCATTCCCAGTGCTGTAAATATTTTTTTTTACCATAGTTCAGTGTGTTACTTAGCAAAAATATATCTCTTCTCTTGCAGAGAAGTTTATTGTGCCTTTTAATTGAGACTCCGGTCCCAGTTTGTGTAAATGTAGCCTTTTCAGGAGGATAAAATACAGAATACAAAAATTTGTGTTAGGTTTTCAAACTTTAAAGGCTTTTTGTGGGTTGAGCAGATTTTGTATTAGGTTTTAAGAATTTCCAGTTTTGTTTTGAATGGAGCAAATTCTGSAACTAATTGCATCCAAAGGTTCTGTGATGCTGGTTACTGAGAGAGCTCCATCTTCCCTTTTCTAAAAGTGAAATGAAAACACTTTGTGTGATTGCTGCCATCTTCCAGAAAATCTGTGCTTCTTTTTGTTTGTGGGATGGGTTGAGTGGCTTTGACCATTTTATATAAACTTACAGCACTTGAAATCTTTTAGTCACAGCACAATACTAATGCCTGTGGTAGACTTGATTTCTGTAAAGAGTCTGAAAAATGGATGTTGTATATATATGTGATTTGATGTTCTAATACATAAATAGTAACAATAATAATTATGTGCAAGCTGGTGCAGAACTTGGTGCTGAACTAAAGGGAATAAACTTGAGGATATAGAGGAGCCATTTTCCTGTGACTTTTAATTGCATATTCAGTTGATACTTCAATTTATACACTTCCATTGCGTGACTGTGGGAGGGGCATGGCCTCATAAAGGATCCACAAAATTACAGTGACAAAATGCAACCCCAGGGACAGGAATGCCTCCATCACAGAGGTTGTGTTTCTTCTTCTGCCCTGTGCTTGCAACATGGCCTCAACCCTTCTGTGAGCTGCATCTGAAAATGCTRCTGGGAGAGGATGGGGCTGCAGTTCCAGACAGTTTTTCAGTCTCCATTTCTAGTTACAGRCCAATTGCACCTGGTACACTTAGAACTGGGAGACTACAGTCAAAAATACAGGTTTTGCTCAAAATTACTGTATTTCAAAATTTGCATTCTAGACATGGGGGTTTTTTTCATTAATTTTTTATGTATATTAGAATTCAAAGAAGCTGAATGGGGAATTGAGGACATTTTTCTATGCTAAAAAAAGTGATTTTAGTATTAATATTTCTAAGAGTAAGAAAAAAATATCTACAGTTAAAATTAATTGCATATAGAAAACTACATTTGAAGTTGCAAGATAAGATATTTAAGATTTTGTTCATGGAAAATATAACACATCTTCCACTACTTAGCTTCATTGTATAATATACTGTTTTACTTGAAGATCTCTGTTGGGGTGGAACAATTTCTCCTAGAATATACAAAGCTCAATATTATTGTCTGGCACACATCCTGCTGAGGGACCTGGGAAGTGTCAGAAGTTTGGTTACTCAAACTGAAATTTTTTCAGTTTCTTGCTTAGTTTGTAAGATCATATAGCATGTCTGTGTGTGCTATATACCTGCTGACAATATTTTATTGCAGTMTCCACCTTCATGATATAAAGTGATCATATTGGCTACAGAAAAGTAAATAAATAGTTGTGAGTCATATTGCTGTATTGAAAGTATTGCTATTTTGCAATCTAATCACAAAGGCTTTTCCTTACAAAAAATGGGACTAATACTTGAATATTTGTTCCATCTTCATTCCTCTCCATCATTTTCCCATGTTTATAAATGTGTTGCAGACCAAGTGCTGATTTTTTAAATCAACTTATGTGACCCTTCCATGGGTGACATTCTATTATCTTAAACTGCAGCTGGCAAATGGGGAAAATGGGTCACAACCACAGAAAACTGTTCATAGGGCCCAGATATCTAACTTGTGTTCGTCTGACTGGTAATTGGTTAGAAGCCAGTGTGGTACTAAATCTGAGCAGGAACTGCATCATTTTCTTCTGTGGTTCCTTCTAAGGAGCAATCTGAGAGCTGAGATACAACAGCAGCAACTGCTGCTGTTCTTGTGGAGCTCAACATTGATGGAAGGTGTTCACTGCTCCCTCCAATCTAAAACAGATCRACTGATACATTCTGGTAACAACCTTTGAGCTTGTAGTGACAGCATCTGTAGAGATATTTCATCTAAAAATTAATCYAAAATTGAAGTCCCTCTTAGGCAGCTGATGCTCTAAATCTTTGCTGTTTCTTTCCTCTTCTGCCCCTGGCTTTAAAGYGCTGCAGGGAAGCTCAGAAGCTTGGTAGTTTTCCAGCCAGCAGGATGAAGTTGCAGCTGCACTGGAGCAGCTCCTTAGCTGTACTTTCTGAGCCCAGGGTTGGGGTATTCTCTTACTTTACTGCATTAGCTGGAAGCTTTGTTCAGACTTAATACAAGCAGGAAGGACCTTCTCTATATAGAGAATYTGTTTCATTATGTAACTTAAAAAATAAGTCTTCTATCTATGTGAAATGTAATCATTTCTCAAAATTGGCAGTCACCTTTAAAAATAATATACAAAGGCATTTTTTAATTTAAACTATAAAGTACACAATTGGATTATTTCAGACACATGTGAAYCAATTTAAAGTAGAAAACTAATAAGTACTTTTCATTAAATCTGTTGATATTTATTGACTGATAGCTATGCGTGAATACTTACATTTTTAAGGGGAAAAAAATTCTTTCCCGCTTTCATTTATTAAAAAAAAAGTTTAATAATCTTCATTTGTTTGACTCAGAGGTGGTTCTTTTTATGAAAGATTTGCTGTCTCATTTTTGAAAAGCCCTTTGTTTGCTTCTGAAAGGTCCTTAATAGAGCTTTAACAGGAGACTAAACTTGAACAGCCAGAAATATTTGAATAAAAAGTTTGCTCATTTTCACTCTGGATTGTTTAAATTTTGATCTTTAGAAATGCAGAAAGAAACTTGAAGATGTCTCCACTCTGCCTCTGCTGCAACTTTAGCCTTTAAATTTTTCCTCTACCAGCAAAATCTTGTATTCAAAATTACTGACTTTGAAATCAAATTAAGACAGAAGGGACACAGAGTCGAAAATTTTCTACTTCTAAGGAAATATTTCAGTATTTTAGACCTTTGGCTGTCTTGAGAAAATAATTCCATAGAGAGATTTTCACAGGAGCTCACAGAATAGACTCTTGAAAATTTTGGACTTCTTTTAAAACCTAGACACAAAAGTATTTTCAGATGACTGTGTAGCCATGACAAAGGTGAAATAATGAGATCTTTTGAAATCTACAGTGGGGTGGGTTTTTTGGAGGGGAAGGGTGTGTATGTTTGTTTTCTTTAGGAAATGCTGTCTTTTTACAAAATTTTAATTACTTATTTGCATTTAATTTCTCCTACAGCTTTCTTCATTCTGTGTTGGGTACTTGGTTTTTTTTTTTGGCTGATGTTGTATTTTAGCCTAATTAATTTTCTTCCTGTTTGTTTTGCTCATAATTTTCCTGTTAAAGTTTTCCAAAGATCTTTACAATAGGTTCACAATTTTAAAGTACTTTTTRTGTTTGGAAACCATCATGTTTGTGTATAGGGGATCTTGTTTGTCATCTCTCAAAAGTTCACAGACATTGTGGGCCTGGGTTCTCAATAATCAGCTCAGCCATACTCACAGTAAAACGTTAAAATTGTATTTGCAGGTGCTGCTTGCATAAAGCCAAGTGTAATTACTAGAGAAGTCAGCAGGAAATGGAATTCACTTGTTCATGTACCAAGTTCTCAGCTGACTGCAGTGATGAGCAGCAGGACTCTTGTGTGTCCAAGTGCTCCCCTGCAGAAACTCTTAGAATGGTTCCAGAACCTGTCATCAAAAGTTCGTCCTGTTATGGCAAAGGCTGAACTTGTCCCATGTAGAAAAGTCTTTAAATCACAGCTGGCAGTCCCAAGCTTCCTACTTTCTTTAAAGTCAGATTTGACCAAAATGTTAGCAACCTGCCTGGCTTTTTCCTTTTCTTAGCCACAGGGTACAAATCTCAGGTTTTTAACTGCTGCTAATCTGTTGCTGAATCCCACTGAGGAGAAAAGGTTGCTGCATAAYGATTTCCAAATAGGTCCTTAAAATTAGAAAGCAATGTTTTTATTGGGAAATTATACAAAGTTACTCTTGTTTAGTATTTGAAAGATTTGCATTAGAAATATTTTGTGGAGCATTATTTTGTCATGCTGTATTAGTCTTCAGGCAGAAATWATGTTCAGGGACCATTAGCTTACTCATGGTTTTGTGAGGAAACACTAAACTATTGGGGCTGGGAAAGTCACTTGGTTTTGTTTTATTTTACAAATCTTCTCAAGAATTTGGTAATGGAATGTGTTCTGGAATGTTTACACCAAGTAGCTGTGTAATCTTGATGAAATTTATTTTGCTGGGAGGATGTTTTTTCTTTTCAAGAAAGCTGTTTATAGCTCTTGAGTCTAGAAAGATTGGTGCATAAAAATTGACTTGTGGAAGCAGAGATGGTTATTTATAGGATAAAATGTGTRTTAGTAGCATTGCAGAAGCTTTTCCTTCCTTAAAGTCTTATATAGTCACATTACTATTATGTGTTCATAATAATTTATATTTAATCTTTCTTCCATTAATAGCTGAGTATAGAGCTATTCTCACCTTTGGTGTGCTAAAATCAGAAACATGTGTGCTAGGACCTGGTGTGAATATTCACCTGTGTGATTCCTGTTGATGTTAACAGAATAACAGAGCAAACTTTTGTAGGACCCAGATCTTCAGTCTGGGGAAGTGAGGAATGTGAGTTCCTGSTGGAGCCACAGGAGCTCTCTCCATAGGGACAGCAGGATGGGGCGCTGCAGTCAGGGTCCCTGCAAAACTGCAGTAATTATCTGTCRCTGGATGAGGGGATGTGCTGAAGTTTGCTGCTGAGAGAGGAGGGTGCWGAGCACAGAGCTGGAAATATCCATAGTTGGCTGCTGAATGGGGGAAAGAGAAATGGATGGATTTAAAAAAAAAAAAAAGTCCTGAAACTTCTGACATTAAAATTGTTTACGAATATGCATATTGAACACCCTTTGTTTATTGGTGAGATACTAATATTGTAAAAAATGAAGATTTTAAGCCTTTGGGAAGTCAATGTGTTCAGATACCTGTGGATTTAAACACACCTGCAAGTCTGCCATTAACTTTTCTCTGTTGTACAAAATGTTAAATCAGTCAGTGCCTCTGAAAACTGATATGGAGAATATGTCTTTCTGTCTGGCTGATTCAGAATGAAGGAGTTCAGAAGCACAATGAAAAGCAGTCACTGTTTTGTCTTATCTCTTTTGTGCCATATGTTCCTTTACTGAGCTGAAATGGTGTCTGTGTAAGACTATCCAGTCTTCTCTACAGGATTGTCTGAACTGTGCAAAGGGTTTCTGACAGGTGTTTGTAGTAATTGTTGAACTCAGAACTYGGTTGTGCATTTCATGTTGTTTTTGCCACTTTTTTGCAAGAAATTTCCAAAGTGATTGGAGCATATTTTGCTTCAGAAATGTTGATTGTAAAGCCTTGATTACTGCAGACAGTGCATGAGGTGCTCAGTAATTCCAAATGGGTTTTGTGGAACCTGATGGTAGAACAAAACCATAGAGCTAAATGTCAGCAATGAGGCACTGATATAAAGTAAAACCTTTCATTACCTGATTACCAAAACCAGCTCTAATGGCCATGTTTTGGCACATACCTTTCTCAGCTTTGTTAGCAAAGGTAAATATGCACAACTCTGAAAATGCCCTTGTTGCACAATATTTTTTCAACAGAAATCTGCTGTATATCCCTTGAAGTTTTCTCTGCAACAGGCATTGCTGAAATTTATGACAGAATAGTAAATATGCCTCGTGAATGATAGCAAGGCAAGCATACTGGTGGTAAAAATGTATTTTTTTGATGAGGTTTTTTATTATTGTTATTTTGTGTGCTAGTTTTAAGTCTATTATAACTGGAAAATGCTAAAGTGTGGAGCTTCTCAGTTGTGGCAGAAATTAGTGGMAGGGCTGAGTGATGTAGTTGAAAGTACAAAACAAATGTAATGTATTTTATTTGTCTTTGGTGACTTGCACTTCTCAGGAAAATCTGAGGTGTCTATTATGTGTGACAAATGTGCTGGTGAATCCAGGCTTGGAAACATAACTTTTGATTACTACAGGGAATACTGTACTTGATTTGTTGGGCAAGATTTGCCAAGAGCATAATGAAAATTGCTTTGTCATTTAATAGATGCTTAAAAGATGCAGTGAGCTTGGTGAGATGTGAGGGATCTCTATTAAGGAAGTGGTTACTGTAAACCCCAGTGATGCTAGACTGCTAATACCATCTGCCCCTTTGCCTTCTGATTGTCTTGTTTACAAGATTTCTGTTTGTGTAGTTTTTGTGCTTCAATGTGCAGGATCTTGTAACTGTAACAGTGTTTTACAATATGAGTGGGGAAATTATTCATGTACCATTTGTCACCTGACTGTAAAACATGATAAAAAGTGATTATTATATTTTTTTAGTGCAGATAGTAGTAGAACTGTCTTGTGGAACATTTGATATATATTTACCAACTGGTATGCCTAAATCAATGACAGAGTTTCTGTTTATATGCATCCCTTCTGAAGGTTGTACAATTACAATGCATTTGATGTTTGACCAGCTGGTGAGACATATATGCAGGGGATATTTATTAACTTTTGTATGGAAAATTCTGAGGCTTGGTACAAGATTTTTTTCAAACAKTGTTGCTTGTTCTTATTTACAGCACACTGTATTGTGTGCATGGCAGTTACTTGCATTTTTCCTAATAGCATCTGGTACACTGTTATGAAGATACTRCTGCTCAGGAGCCCAAATACTAACAGCCACCCCTAAAAGGTCACCTCTTATTCTTTTCTTAAACCTATGTAATTTTTGTTGGTTTCCTAGGCAGAAATTCTCTCGTTGCAATTGCTAAATATATTAGGGTTTGGATATTGGTTTCAGTTTAAAAGGGAAGAGCAATAATTGAAGGGAGGAGGGAATTTTTGAAGTCTAAATAACTGTCTGTAAAAAGGCTGTTGAATTTCCAAAAGAATGGCATGCAGAGAGGTCAAAAATAATAAATAACAGACTTAATAAAAGATATAATGAAGCAAGATTAAAGCAATAAAATACCCAATGCAAAGGACTGGTGATTTCTTTTAGTCATGTTGGCAGTAATAATTTCTCATGGGAAGTCTTGGTCAGTTTTAGACATTGACTTATGCTGCTGTTCTTTAGGCAGAATTTGCTGGGTACAGACAACAAATTACATTATTTCTGTAAGCTTAGAGGTTTACTAATATGTAAATCACTATACATATTCTGAGTGATTTCACAGCTAAGGTTCTGTGAAGTGTTAGGATTCTCCAGCGTAAAGGATGAACAAATAAAGTCAGCATTTGTTCCTGAGTGAAAATCACTCTCTCTGTTCTCCAAGTGGCTGAGGGGCTGATAAACTGGCATGAGCTCTCACAACAAATATTCTTCTTTGGAGCAGAAAGGGGAAGACACCAGGTGCAGGAGAAAATAGGGCTTCTCTTCTTGCTGTGACCATTAAGTAATGAATGATGACAGACACAGAAACTCAGATACAAAACTGCCACTGCACCTGTTGCTCTCCTGCTGTGGTATTTCGATGGTGGAAACACTTTCTAAAAAGTGCTTGAGAATAATTTTGGAACCATGTGTTTACCTTGCTATCTCAGGATCCCACTGTGTTTGCTGTGGCACTTTGTTGTCCATTTTCAGGGATGGACTTCCTGGGAATTCTGTTTGTGTCAGTGAAGTAAATTCTGGAAAAGAGCAGCCCTTTGCAGCATCTTGCACCTGACCTTTCAGAAGCTGAGATTCCAATTTCCTGCTCCAGATGGTTGAGGAAATAGAATAATTCTCTACAGAATCTTTACAGATGCAAACAGTTCATTAATAATTCAAATTGCCTGAATTAAGACAGTCATTCCATTCTTTATTTGGTGTCTGAATTAGTGTAATCTTATTTCCTTTATTTCCTGTACTGCCTTTACCAAATCTTATTTTGATATAGCATATGATTAGGCCATGCTATGAAATAACATGTTGTAAAGGGTTCTATTGAATGACTTTGGTCATAATAATATGAAGAGTGGTGACTGGAAGGTATTTGAAAAGAAATCTTTATATATGAGACCCAGAACAAATAGCCTGTAGTATTATATAATTATGTGCACTCATTTGCAGTTACATCTCAGGGTGACAATCTGGTTCAACAGTAATTTGGATAAGAACTTCCAGACATAACTGGGTCTTCTATTCAATATATTCTATATATCTGGTTTTATGCAATTTTGGTGCTGTTTAAATATTTGCTGTTTGAGCATTCAGTTTTAAAATTGTTCATAGTTGTTTTGTCTTAAAAATGAGGTAAAGTTGTTATTTTTGCAAATGAACAGCTCTTTCACTATTAGGTGTTTTGAAACTAATCTTGCACTTCTATTTTGGGCACTAAAGGTGTCTGTCTTATCTCTCTCTCTCACACAGAGGGGTGTGAGAATCCTTAAAAATGCTAAGTTACAAAAGGAAGTAGGTGATCCTATGAATTTAATTTAAATAAAGTTTAATAAAATAAAATTTAAAGGTGCTTCTGGCCAAGGGGAACAAAATGGAAATGAGTGGTTACACTTAAACTTTATGGGAAAAAAATATATAATTTTTTTAAACTCTCACTGTCCACATAAGAAATGTTACATTTAGATGGCAAGTTCATTCCAAAGCTGCTGCACAGAACTCTGTGTCAGGCACAGAAATACTGGTTAGCCCATGCTGCCCAGCCTGGATTCTCACACTACAGGAAACAGCAGAGCCCTGCAGAGTGAGGCTTWTGGAGCTGAACTGAGCTCAAGTGGAAGTGAGCTGCTCTGTTGTTCAATCAAGAGGAAAAGCTCTTAAATACTTATTTGAATTCCTGATTGGTTTTTGGCCATACCTGCTTAATTATTTTGTAGCCAATAACCTTTACTAGTGAGAACTGGACTCCAGAAAAGTAGGGATTGTAGGTACTAATTAGAGCAGGTTTGCATTTTTTTTCCCTGATAGAAAAATTGTAAATGCACCAAGCTCCTTCAGTTCTTTATCTTGCAAACATTTCTTTGAAACATAGATAATTCCTCTCTTTTCTAGCTTTTTGTTTTAATAAAGGGATTTTTGAAGGGAAAGAGTTGCTTGATTTAAATATTTACCTTTCTAATAGACAGGATCTGTAATCCTCAGCTGTAGAATTCACTTGCACTTTGGATTCYACAAAATGGAATGGTAAAGGAACAGCATAACATGAAAGGCCCAGATCCCCCCTCTGACACCTGCAGTCATTAGAAATGCCATTTCTGCAAGCATCAGGCACAGCTCTGGGAGTGACAAGGCTTTGTGGCTTCTTTTGTCAGGTAGCAATTGTTAGGCTATGTGAACATGAATACAGAAGGATTTCCACATCCAGTAGTCCCACTGATGATGGCCAAAGCATTTTGAATGCTTTTGTGAAAGGTCAGCTTTGTTGGTGGGAAACAAGAAAGGGCAGTGGTTTTAGAGATCTAATGTTAAGGGAGGTGAAGTGGAGGAACTGAGACGTGGGAGGGATCTTACAAGCAGCCAAGACACTTCTGTTAATTATATTGCTTTTTAATTTTTTTTCTTCTAAAAGCTCTAAGGAACTGGAAAAGAATGAMGTTGAGATTTGATTAATGGTTGCCTAGACTGCAGTTTAAAAGAAATGGATAGAGTGCTTTTGAAATAGATTTGACTTTTAAAAAAGAAAAATAATCTGTTATTGCTCTATTTCTTACATCATTGTCTGGCAAATGAGATACACTTTGAAAGAACAAAACATAGCTGAGATACCAGTGTGACAGCRCAACTAATTCACAATCACAGAAACTTCCAGAAGGCATCAGAATCACGTTCTCTGTTGGTTTCTGCAAGAAGAGATCACACTACTCCTACACGTGTAGAGAGGCATCGTGTACTATAGGTGCCTGCAGTGCTTGGAGTGTTGTTCTGGTCAAAAATAAACATCTCTTAAGCACTGAGTAAACTCCTGCATATATAAGAGAAAGTTACATAAACCTTTAGATTAACCTTAGATTAATTCACTCAGGATTTGTCATACATATGGGATATATCACAGCCTCTGGCATCCCCTTAGCATGTCCACTACAAGCAGTGTCCAATGAATTCCTAAGTTTTGTCATGCACCACGTGCCTTTGACTGGATCGTGTCRGTCTGTTTTGTGCAATGGAATATAGAAAAGGGCTGCACTAATAGGAGATCATTCACTTGGTCATTGAGGCAGTCCTGGAGACACTTACAGACAAGGTTAATCTGCATGCATTGTGATTTTGACTTTTTTCCTGATAGTTTTCTAATAAGTAGTGTTTTGTTGCTCTGCAAGTTATTCTGCTGAGATAAAAATAATGGAAGTATGAGGTGCTCTTTTCTTTAAAATTTATACTATCATTTTCCCTGTATATAAAATTGGATCTAGTAAGATCATGACTGTTATTATGATGACTTATTTAAAGGCTTTTACCAGTTCTGACCATTCTTCTGCTTTTCCACTGTAAATGATAATGAAGAYATCTGAGTGAAAATTTAATTTCGCCTGTTCTGTCCTTAACATGACTCTAGTCAGATTGAAAAAGTTGTTGATGTATATTTTTTGGTGACATTGTTTAGAGGAATATGGACATGTATAACTTTTCTTTATGAGGCTTTTGGGTTTCTTTTTTGTTTGGTGGTTGGGTTTTTGTTGTTGTTGTTTTTGTTGGGGTTTTGTTGTTGTTGTTGTTGTTTGCTTGTTTGTTTATTCAAYCTAAGTTGTGCTTCTGCTCTTTCCCCATGTAGGACTGGTTGTATTTTCAGACAAACTCCCTCTTCTTTTCTTTCCCCAAATCACTAGTGCTATCAGTCTAAATTTACCTGATCCTGAAGCTAACAAAAAACTCATATGACTGCTAATAGGAAAAAAAAGAAAGACATAGAGCCTGCAGTTACCATGCCAACACTGTTCCCTGGGGTGCAGCAGCAGAGATGGATGCTGTGAAATTAAGATCTGTGTGATAGGTAGGAGGTACCTGTGCATGTGACTGTGCTGTACTTGGAGCTTTCATGTACATTTTATTTTACCATTTTTATTTTTAATTTTATGCATTACTCTGGTCTTTATGTTGCTCCCTTCACTCTGTATATACATTGCAGTTTGCTATTTTTGTGGAATGAGAGAATTTAGTGTTTCAAAACATATAGTGCATATAGTAAGTTTCATGGAAAATAATTAATAAAATGGGTAAGATTTGATGACGAAAGAATGGCTTCTGGCTTGAATTCTATCTAGAATTTAATTGTCTCTGTAAAGCTGTTGGAGTGCTACTCTACTCTCACCTCACATGTGCACAGTCTGTTTGAGGGGGCAATATGGGGAGAAGCAAAATGTTCCATAAGAGAACCACTAACAAAACTCACACATGAGACTGATGCAAGACAAAATTTGCTTGGCACTGCTCCACTTATATGTGATTTTTCAATGTTTGCTTACAGCTGATCTTTAGGTATTTTTTAAATATCGAAGACRAACCTCCTTTTTCTTAATGTACTTGATGTGTTTACTTAAGGCYGCATGATTCTAGGGAGTTACAGCTTGTTGCTCACTGCATAAGTATTCCTTCCTTAGACTCAAGAAGAGGGCTCTGTTCCATATTCTCTCCCACTCTGTGCTTTGCAGGTTGATGGGATGACAAGGGATTAGAGCATATAATTCTTAGTCAATATTTAAGATGGTCATAATCAGTAGGACTTCAATTAGAATTGTATGTTACAATTCTACAGTATTGTCCCATTTGAATGTTCTGATTTAGTGACTGCTTTGAAAAGCCWTTTTTAAATACCTTCAGACACTTACTTCCGGGAGCAAAACCTTCCTGAGTTAAACACCTCAATTTTTTTTCTTTTTTTTCCTGCTGTTTTACTTGTTTCTCAATCCCCCAGTCACAAATACATGCAAAGCAGAGGCAGAGCTGTTTATAACGTGGTGAGCTTGCCAGGTTGGTTTACTTGAACTTTTTTTGAAGACTGTGGATTGGTTATGTAAGTAGAAATTCTGTGGGATATTTTACTGACACTTYTTCAAGTATCTGAGAGGTTACTTTGTGCACTAGAAATGTCAGTCTTGAAGACTGAGACCAAAAGTAGCAGAAAGCTCATCAGCTCCTAAATTTAAAATCTGTTTAGATTTTTTTGTGGGTCATATTAAAGATAACAGTCTTTAACTCAATAGCAGCTAATTAAAAATATTTAAATTACAATGGTTTTGCATACTGATTTTTGCTGAAGTCACAAAGCAGCCAAGTGATATTCATGGTAACTGCRCTTATATAATGTCCCAATGAGGTTTCCTTCCTTCCAGGCCACAGCTACACCAGAAATGTTCTGCACAGCTGCAAGTGCACTTTGTCAGTGTTAATAATTAACATCCAAAAAGCAGCTAAAACAAGAACTCAGCCAGAAAGTAACTAAATCTATTACTGTTAGTTATGTGGAAGTATAAAAGGGRTTAATATATGTTGCAGTGACATTTTAAAAGCTGGTCTGCTACTGGATAGAAACTTAGCAAACCAAAATATGTGGTTTGTGGTTTAGATCTACTGGGTGCAGCTATGTATGCTGGGGACTTAGAAATTAAAATTTAAAAGTAACTGAGATACTAATGCATCTGAGTCTTGTCAACCAGCAGCTCCTTCTGGGAGGGCTTTTTTGAGGTGGCAGCTAAAGCCACTTTCCACCTATTGAAACCTTTGTATTGAACCAGGCTCAATGAAGCTGTTCTTGACATCTGCAAGCATCATGTTAATGAGGCTAAAGTATAGAAAGGTGGATGGGAGTAGAAAAATCTAATTAAGAGCTGCTGCATAACAGCTGTTACATCAAAACATAGCACAGATACAGGAAAAATACGCAGATGAGGGACACTAATTTTGTATGATAAATGTATATTTTGTGTGTAAAGCACATAATAGCCTGTCTTGGATATATGTCTGATACAGTCTGTCTTGGATTGCCTCATTTGCACAGTAAACTGCTTCCCTGTGGCTCCATATGAAGTAGGAATTCCGTGAGCARTTGAGGCTAGCTCCTTATTTGTCTATAAAATCTGACTGTGAAAGCCATGAGCATTGTAATTCTGACTTAACAAAGATTTTCATAGCATCAATCCTTTCCTGCAAAACCTTATGAGTTAATTAAGCTGAGGAGAAGGGTCTGGACTTARTAGTTACTAAAACTTAATCTTTTCATGTTTTTAAAAAATTCCCTTGAACAGATTATATTTTTCAGGTTGTAGCCTGTAGGGGTTGAGTATTGATCAATGTATAAAAGTGATGAACTTTTCCCTTGAAAATATCCATAATCATGTATCAATTTAGGAAAATTTAATTGTARGCAAAAAAACCTTTTTCTCTAGTCTTACATCCTCAGTTTTGGATTTCTATTGGTCTTTTAGCAACTGAATTGCATAATGCCAAATTCTCCAGTTGGAACTGGAGTGAAACTCCTGCCACACAGAATGACCAYTTGACACTATTCTTGAATGCCTGTCGATACCATATTAAAAACAACTCTGTTATATTTGTGATCCAGCTGGAGGAAAACTGTTTTTTCAGAAAAAAACCCATTAACTTGCTCATATTAGCAAATGAACTAAGTAGGCCTCAAATGTAACRCACCTGTAAAACAATATGTAAAAATTAACTTTCTGTAGAGAGTAATGCCACTTTTGCAGCTATGTTAAWGGGAAGAGCCAGGAAACAATGGGACATGGCAGCTACATGAATCCTGAAATTTTAAACTGAAATTTTTAGCCCTAACTAGTGGTTAAAGCAAAGGGTTTTGATTGTAAATCACAGAAAATCAGCTCACAGAAGATACTTTAATCATGCATTGTCAGGCAGAGCACCGGGGAACATGATTTCAGTGGTAACTCTAAGCATGGCATCTACCTACCTTGCACTGCAAGGACTGAATTTGGTATGCTGATGCATAAGTGAGGCCATGCCTCTGCATTAACCCCATCAGCCTGTCTGAATGAGGAAGTTCCCCACCTGATTGAAAGGGTGCCTCATGGATATGAACTCACTGCACTGGGAAAACACAGAGCAGATTGCAACATCTGGTCAATAAACAGATGCCTTCTCTTTGGCTTGTGTTGCCCCTTATCCACTCCCCTTTTTTCAGGAATGTTTTCACAAGACTGGCACTTGACTTCTCCTGTGGTGGATTAGTTTGTCAAACAAAGAGCAGAAGCCTGGGGTTTGCAGCTTGGTGGTGGCTGTGCTCCTGTGCTGATCTTCATCTGCAGCCTTCAGTCCTGAAATGTGCACTTCAAATGGAGACTGCACATTCCCAAACGAGCCCTGATTTGCAAAGTAAAAGGGAAAATCACAGTCAAAGATTGGCTAAAAAGGAGCTGGGCACAGTTGATCCTAATCCAGGGCTGGCAGCAGGGATTACAGTAAAAGTATTACCAGCTGTATGACAGTGGCAGTGGGGGTCTCTCCCAGGAATCTCTTTGAATATTTAGTCAGTGCAGCAGAGTTGTGTGATTAGGACTTCCCAAGATGACAGCAAAGTCTGTTGAGTATCCCCATGCAATTCTAAAATCTGAGAATAAAATTGGCCTTGCTTAATTACTGCCCAAGTAAAAAGGCTAGAATTGAACTGTATATCTGAGGGAAAAAATTATAATTAAGACTTCTATAAAATGCTTACAATTCTGATATCATGGGAAAGTGATTCTGAGTTTTGCTCTGATGCTGCCTGACAGGGCTCAGTGYTGCTTGCTTCCTTGCTTTTGCTATTAGGAAAGTTGTTTGGATCATCCTTCCTAGCAGATCTTGACAAAAATTAAAAATCCCCAAACTGAATATCTTTTGTTGATGTTGGTACTGGTAAGGAGGTAGCTGTACTTAATGAAGCACCAAAGTCTTCAAATTATTTATTGTTTCCTTTTGAGAGGCATTGTCTTAATGCCAGCGCCTAAAATTTCATTTTGTTAATGTTGGTTGTCAGAGTATTTGGAAATTTTATATAATTGTCACTCTTTAATGCTGTTGAATGTGAAGAGCTGTGAAGAGTCTAGTGACTGCATTAAAAAATTAAAATCCTGGCAATGCAGCTTATCCTGAAAAACCTGATWTGCAACAATCTCAATATAACCCATTGGCACACTGGGTAGGTTTGGTCCCACCATACAAGTATTTCAGTGTGCTTGATAGTGATAGAATTGTTTATAAGATAAATTTATTAAACTGGAGCTTTATATAGCAACCTTTCAAAATATACATTGATAGCTAAATTAAATATTAATTATTGTAGTGGAGAAAGAGAGAAGAAAATAAATAATGAAAAAATAGTGACAGTAAAAGCAATGTTAAATTTGGATGGGAGAGCTGATTAGTTAAGAGAATGCAGAACACAAAGTGATCAAGGTAAGGAGAGGAGAAGTTCAAGTGCAATCACATACAGTGTCTCTGCCATATAAAGAATGACAAACAATACATGTTTTCAGACATTCTCTGCTTKGTTTAGGGATTTTCTAAAACACTTTGGCATGAATGCACAGAAAATGGAAGTGACCTTTGCAAAAAAAAAAAAGAAGAAAGAGCAACAACATTTGATCTGAAAACTCTTCTCAGAAGGTTTTGTGTCAGTGTCTGTTATGGTGTGAACTACCAACGAGAGCTTCTGCTGAGGGGYTTTTCTCCTTGATGTTATAGGTTTTTTCTTATATTCTTGTTTTCTTTTCCTTGAAGCTTATGCTGTGCAAGTGTTTGCAGGCACAGGTGGGCAGCCAGGCATGCAGGGTTCAGTAATAACAAATAATAATAGCATTTGACCTCTTTTGTCTGTACTGTGATAGCAACTTGTATTCCATTAGCACTCTGATTGCAGTGCTCTTGTCAAGATTCCTGGTTTTTGCTGCTGGATTCTAAAAGCACTTGATCAATTGATCTTGGAAAGTGCTGAGCTTTTTCCCAAAGTCTTTCATACTTGGCTATCATCAGGTGAAATTTTTAGCAGTTTGATTCTGTCTGTAAGTAGAGGTGAATGAATCAATAAATGTTTAATGATTTTCTTTGAACTAGAGAACCAGGAATACATATGCAAGAGAAATTTCCTCTTTCTGCAGTATTTTTTTGTAAAATTAGATGAATAATACCAGGATCTCAATAGGACACTGGGAGCTTTCCTTGCAGTCAGTAACTAAAACTATATTTTTTTACTTTCTAGAGAACTTCCTGTACTGTATGCCCTGCACTTACTCAATTTTTAAACTTGTATGGATAGAAGGCTTGTACTATGTGAGTCACAGGTAGTTTWTTTCTTTGTATTTTAACAGTGTGTATTTTAAATCTGTTTGTAATAGCACATTTTTTCATATATAACCATGTGCCTAATTCTATTTATAGCATCACCATAATAAAAAATATTAAAAGGAGAACAAATATGATAGGAAAAGCCAGTGAATTTTTGAAATTTCTAAAATGTGAAAGGCTATTAGTACATGGTGTGAGATCCTAGTTCAAATCTAGAGGTGCAATGTGACAGCTCCAAACCTTGCAGCTGGTGCTTCTCTGTGTCTGACAGAGCAAAGCCTGGACCYCAGTAACACAGCCCCTAACAATTCAAGCGTTATTTAGTTTATAGATGCATTAACAAAGACCCTTTGCAGTTGGAGTCATTACTTTGCAATCCTTTTAAGGAGAACTGTGAGCTTGCTGGTTCTCTGATCTTTATCCTATCCCAGCCTAATAGGGTAAGAGTAGTTGGGTAAATGACAGCAGAMCCCTGCTAGCAGCCTTAAAGAAGAATCAGCCCAGATATGAAGGAAAAAAAAATAGAGAAAGTTGTGAAGTGTATTTTGTTGTTATACCTTTGTTCAGTTTTCTATACTTTGGGGATAGGAAGCAGGGACCTCCCATCTCTCAAAGTGCCACTGCTTTAGWAAACTCCTCTATCCAAAATGGGGGATTTTGCTTCCTCCTTGCCTATTTCTCTGAGTGATTTTACTGTCTTCTGCTGCATTTTGGAATTGTTTAGACTAATATTCTCTGGGCAGTGCTGTGTGCTGGAGAGGTTTGGGTTAAAATTTCCTTGATCCTCTAAAGGACTAACTGACCATGTTGATAGATCAGTGGGGGAAGTAGGGAGAGCAAACAAATCATTAAATAAATTACTGTTGTGGGCTGATACAAGAGGATTTAAATAAGAGATGCTTAGAAGAGATTGYTTGAAAAGACAATGATGGAAGCTCTGTGAACCCTGCAAAGCAAAGATGGAGACTTATTTAAGCTACTGACTTCTAAGGAGATGAGAAAATCCCACCTTCAATGCTTTGTGTGGGGGAAATTCTTAATTACAAGAAACTTGTTGCTCTTTCTGTAGAGGAGAAACAAAGGGCTGACTTGTAGTGTTGGAAAAGCCAGAGCTGTAACACTAACTCACTTCCCTGGTGGCTTTCTATCAAAGACATTTTTAAAGGCATTTGAGCACCAAACTGTTCTTTGTGCCTTTGAAAAGTCCCTTGTGCGAAAGCAAGGGTAATTTAGAAAGGCTTATCATTTGGAAAACCTTTGATAACACCTCATACTGGTTTCACAAGTTCAGAACAAACAATCTTAATTAATTCTTAATAGGAACCTGCTTACAAACTCACTCCYGCTCTCTCAAATGCATTCTTAGTAAAGAGAAGGCCATAGTGAATGTCTGGATACTTGATGTGGATCCCTGAAAAGGATGAGATGTGAGCAGTGGACCCTGAAAGAGGYACCTGACACAGAGCAGTGCTTCAGATCCTTCTTGACTGTTACACAAATGTGTATTAAATGTTCCAGACTGCGTCTCCWTATTTACTGGATTTGCTTTTGGTGCTTTCCTTCATGTTTCCTTGGATCCTTGCTGAAGTCATTTATTTCCTTGGCATCACATCTTAGGGTGGTTTGGTGTAGTCAGGGTTGTCTGTCAGGTTGAAAGTTCTTATCAGYCTTGAGCTGCACATTACCAATAACTCCATGAAGGTTGTTCCATGGAATATGCACAGGAACAAATGCTGCTCCTGGGCTACAAACTGGGTTTCCCAGTAGAAAATCAGCTCCTTCAGTAGAAAATCAGCTCTTTCCTTACACTGGATCCATGAGGGAGGTCCCTGCGAGGCCAGTCCCTGGCTGCCACCCTGGTGGGGCAGTAAGAGARTTTCTGCAAAAAGGTGTAAAGCCTTTGAAGACAAGATGTAGATCACAACAACAGTGGTGGGAACTGCTCTTCATGTGCTTGTCAAATACCCATCTCCACACAAAAATACATCTTGGTGACTATTTTTAGGATCATCATGTCCAATGGATTTTCTGTATTTCATTTATTTTCAATAATCGTACTTCTGCTGCTGCCGATCTGGGRGAGAGATGCTGCCTTTATACCTTTGTTTGATGGTAAAACTAGCTTAATCTTCTGATTTCAGAGCTTGTTAACACAAACTGCATTTGAAAATGATAATTTTCCTTTAGTGAAATGGCATTAATGGGGCTAAAACTTGCTTGGAAGCTGCATGACATTTTAAAGAATTTTGTGATTTTTGTGTGCCATGTGGCATCAGTTTACAGTACTCARTGTCCTTTTTAAGGAATGCAAGACTAGAAGGGACCATCTGGGTTATCAAATACAAAGCCTCACAATTTCAGGCAGAGAGAAACAGACCTGGTGCAGGAAGGCCCACAGAGTAGTTTTCTTTCAAGTATCCTCCTTTGCCAAATACAATAAAGTCATCCCCAAAACCTTACAACAAAGTAAAAAATATTTTTGATTAAGGAGAAAGAAAACTACTGTGTCAGGTTTTATCAAGGCCAAAAAGAAAAGCTGAAGAGTAATGAATTGCATACAAGTTGGAAGAAAAGAAAGAGCACTTACAATTAACTGAGAACAGGACTCAGAAGAGTTGCAAATTTTTCCAGTTTACTTATTGCCAAGTGCATTTCTAAAAGCAAAAATGAGCCCTGCTTGGCACACAGGTTGTGTATAAACCTCTTACCAATTTGGAAGGGACACCAAAGCTATTGAAGAATGGTTGTCCAAAGCACAAAGAACTATGAGTCTGAGAAACAAGGAACATTTAATTTTATTGTATAAATTATCTTTATCTTTGAGAGAAATATAAACCAACAATTATGAATAGATAGCCTAGTAATGCAGCTATTCATTGTAAGCAATTTTTAGTGGGTTGATTTAAAGTTAATTTTGAAAAACAGCATCTTTTGTTCAGAGAAAGGAACTGCATGTTACCGTAACATTATGCAGATCAGCTGCCATTACAGGAGCATTTATTTTAATAGAAGGAGGTTTTCCTGCTGTGAAGGGGACAGGCAGGTGTTTAGTTCCTTCTTGAGTGCAATTCTTTTTTCTGTCTTAGTGTCTCTGGGAAGAAATATCCTTTTTTCCATATCTGTGAGACAGTGAACAGGTGTATGTATACTTAATGTATCTGGAGTTTCTTAATCCACAGGGGCATGTACTATATTGAATTAATCTCCAGAAGAGAATTACACAAGGGAAATTCCTCTTCCCTGGCTCTTTCTCCTTCTCTGTACATAGAAGAGAGAGATATTCCTACTGAGGATTAAGTATTTTTTATTCTTTGCATATTTTCTGTGATTACTTTAAATTCTTTTTTGTTGCTTTTAGGAAGGTTTTGTATCATAAAATAAAATAATTTAATACTGTGAAGAAGCATGAACTGGCAGTGTTARACATACACCATAGTAATTCCACCAGTTTTTTCCTACAGCTTTTACATGAGTGATGATAAAATAGCTGAACAGTTCTGCTTATCAATATTAATATATGCACATGCATCCAGGAATGTTGCTGCAGACCTACATGCTCATCAGCTCTTAGAGAAGAAATCTTGGGTGAGGAAAGTCAGGAGTGTGGTTAGCATGGTACAGAGTAATTTCCCTCTTGAGGATAAAATTTCCAGTGTTCCTAATTGGTTTTTGACAGGCGTCCCAGCTCCTGCCTGTGACCAACTCCTGTAGCTCTTATTTAGATATAGTTTAGGTAAAACTTTACTGATTTGATTAGAAATTTTGCCAGGCAGAGATTGAAATATTTGTTTCTATGTGTTGTGTTTAATTTATATAGTACCAATACTTATACAATTTACAATATTAACAAATTACCTAAAGACAAAATATGCCCTTTTAAACATACTAATATAGAATTTGAACAGTAGGAAGGAAAATTATTAAATAACTTTGTAGATGGAAACAGACATTTTGATTAAAATAATTAGGGTTATCTAATGTTTCCATAAAGCCAAGGCACAATATAGGAAGTACAGAACACTAAATAATACATTCCAGAATGTTAAGAARTAGAAATTAAAAAATAAAGCAGAATAAATTTTAAAAAAATCCTTGTGTATTTCTCCAGTGTTTGTGGAGCTCTGATTTTTTTTCTTCTTAATGCCAGACGTTTCTGCCAAGGCAGRTTCTTTCCAAACCCATGCAAAGAAAGAGATGCAGATTCTGTTTCATCTCTCATGCACTGTTTAACTTTAATACTGGTAGGGGTTTTTTGCCTGTTGCTATCAATATCTGGTTTAAAAACTGTCCTGTTGGAGAAAAAATTCTTGTTAGCATTTCCAGTGCAAACACATAAAATAAAAAATCTGACAAACAATGCACAATACTGAACGTTTAAAAAATGCTGAAGAGAATTTAACACAGAATTTCTGAGTGCTTATTGTAACAGCATTGTTCCTGTGAAAGGCAGCAATATCCTGCTGGTTAAATAAACAGCATTACTGCWTTGTTGGGAGCTTCTTGCACTATTTTTATGCATATAATATTGCTTGGGGTTTTTTTCTTGTTTCTCATTGTTTCTGTTGCTTTGCTATTTGCATGCAAAGGGTTATCTCTTGCTAAGTTCCCCTCTTCAGTCTGCAGGAGACAAGGAGCAGCTTTCAAGAATCCCTTTGACATCMTTTACTAGATTGTACTGAGTGCTAATGGTGCTTTAAATTTTATCTTAGTATCTCAGGGTGTGATACTAAATATGAGCTGAAGAGTTTCAGCACACTCAGACTGAACAAACCCTCTCTGGTTAAAAATGAAAATCCCAGAAGTGACTGATGCACCTTTGAGCAGACAGAGCCCTCTGCCTAGCAGATAACAAGGCTGGGATGAGTTGACTCTAACATTTATGTTTTCCCTTGGTAAGATAGAGAAAGAATTTGGAAGAATTCATTTCTTTTAATTCCTTCTTCTATTTACTATATTCCCACGTGCAACTAGATGGAATTAATKTTGAAAGAGTCATTCTGGATCTCTGCTTTTGCACAATGGTCTCTGCTCTTTTGGTAGCTGAGCTGTCAGCTGGCTCCTTTGCTGGTGAATGAGGCTTCAGGTACCAGGGGCATTTTCTATCAAGGGATGATGCAACTCTGCCTCAAGGCTCTGATCTTTCTGRGAATGCATTTCTAAGAAGGCCTCAAAATTTTCAGACTGAAAGGTGAAGATTGCCCTACAAGAGACAAAGCCTAGYTGAAGGGATATGAGAAATATTTGTAGCCCCTTCACAGCAGCAGGTAGTGCTGCATGAATCTTTCCCTCAGCCCTTAGGTCATTGCAAGTGAAGCTTTTCAATCTGTTTCTAATGACAATTCACTGGAGGATTCCTGTGTGGGTCTTTACAGTGAAAAATATGAATATGCTGAATGCTTCCAAGTGGTTCTTTGGGGTATGTGTATTTATTTGCTTTGTCAGAATTTGTTTTGGGGGATGGGAGTGGGAAGCTGAAATGAATGCAAAATAAAGTAGATAACAGTATATGTCTTTAATGTGAAATAGTTATGGCTGCTGTGAGCTGCTGCTCTTGGTATGAGCCTTCTCTATGATCCAAGCATAGCATCTGTCTTCCTTGCATTCTGCATTTGCACTGACATAACGATTCTGAACTTAGGATCAATAAGCTGAGAGAATTAGTCATTATATATGAGTACTGTGGTTTTTTCCCAGGGAATTTAATCACTAACACCATACACAATTAATTTGAACAAATCTCAGCAGGGTACAATGGGATCAGGAGCAGGAGTATATTCTTAACAGTCAKGCAACACCTACAGTAACAGCTCAGATTAAAATTAGAATTTGAATTAAAATTCAAGTGATAGCCATTTGCCTTTAACGAATTTCTTGGAAATAATCACTGCTGAAGTACATATTAAGCCCTTTCATTAACCTCTAGAAGAATGCCTCTAAGTGTTGCTCCTTGGCTGAGATGTTAATATGCTAGTCATGCTGATGACCTGCTCACAAAAGCTGAATTACCAGCTGCATTTGCATTGATCTACAGATGAAGAGCACTATTTCAGAGCTGTGGTGTCCTCCAGCTACAACTGTATGCAATTATTTGAGYGATAATACAACAAACATTAATTATGTTGATGAAAATGCATCCATTTTTATTATGATGAGTATGAAATATATGATTTTATATATATGATGGGAAATCTTATACAATGAATAATAATTTTTTCATCAAAGGCACCAAAATAGACAATTACTGCACTCAGAAAAGGTTATAGTGAAGGGGTGAGACACAGGGCAAGAAATTGACTGATCTCAGTGGGGAGAGTGGCTTGAGCAGCACTGCRCAGCTGATTGTTGCCTCAGAAAATAAAATTGCCAATTTTCAGAGGACAGCTTCTCTCCTGATATGCTGACTAGCTGAGGTTCACAGCTCATGGGGTCCTGAGCAGGGAGGAGCCTCCCCAGCAAACTGTGCCTGAAGGTGAGGTCTGGCACAGCACAGRGCTCAGCAGGACGGGCAGAGGGGACCGTGACTGAGCAGGGCACACAGAGGCTCAAAGGCTCCTGCAGGGGCAGGGGGCAGATGCAGGAGCAGAACTTCCCTCTGCTCTGAGCCTTTCCCCAGCTCCTGCTGCTGGCTGGGAAGTCTCTGGATCACTGTGTGCTTGTGGTGTGCAGTGGGCAAGGGGGCAAAGGCAGGGTCTGAGCTGGGACCATGGGTGACACAGTTGTCACAAATGGTGAAGCACATCTCAAGGTTTCTGAATCAGTGCTTTGTCCTGTACTGGCTGCCATAACCTGGTCATTACTCTSGTCATGACGTTTATCCTCCTGATACAATAGAAGAAAATAATGCAAATTATGTAAAGTTACAGTGTTGGGTTACTGTGGAGAGGTCACCCTTTGTTCTGGCCTGGCAGTCCAGTTAATAGCAATGATGGAATTAACTGTCTCTGAGAGATCAAAGCTAGTGATGAGACACATCTCTGGTTCCTTCCTGTAATATTCCTCTTTAATTTAGCATATTTTGAAGGTAGAGTTTTAAGCCTAAAAGCAGGTAAAAGTGCTATGTTGAAAGCAGACATATGCAGTATAAAGACAGAAACAAGGTGTATTAGCAGTACTCATATCTTTGTGTGCATTAAAAGAAAACCATGAAACAGAAAATATTAGGCAGAGTTAAAAAGAAAGGCATGTTGTAAGATTTGTGCTTTCTTCTGTGTGAATGGCAAAATATTCTGTAGGTTATTAGTTTTTCCTTGTGTAGTTATACCTAACCTGTTCCTGGTGGGGGAATTTCCCTAAAGTAATAATAATAATAATAATTCAGTTATATTCCCCAAATATGAAGAATATAAACAATTCAAAGGATTTTTATAATGAAAAAAGGATGTGGTCACAGCCCATAGGGAAAAAGAAATGGGGACAAATATGTTTTATACCTAGTAAACCACTAAAAACTAGGGCCAATAGGTCAGCATCATAAAGCAAAACAGTTGAGTCACACATCTTGTGTCATGATTACTTTTAGTATTTGATGGGAAAGTTTCCTAGATTATCTATTTATAAATAATTTTTTTTCCCATTGAATTACAGTGTAAAGTCAGTCCTAGCCTCACCATATGAAACTGAAATGGCAGAAGTTAACCCTCATCAGCTTCCAGCCTCCTTGTATGAGGCACAGTATCAAATAATCCTCAACTGTTCCTCGTTCAGTATGACTCAAGTCCTTTACTCTGAGATTTATCTTAAAGTATAGCACTGCTACTGATGAGTGTTAATCTGTTTTTTCAAACATGTTTCAAAACACATCCCAAGATTACAAAAGGTTGTCTTCTGAGCATCAGGGGGGAGGTTGCTCAGAAGGTCCATGCATGAGTAGAAAAAAATTTAGGAAAATTAAAAACTACTTTTAGAAACTTCCCCTCAGAACGCCAATAAACCTTTMGTTATTTCAACTTTTCAAATATTATACTTAGCACAACATAGTAGAGAAATGGTTTGGGTTGAGCTCTGTCCTATAAAATAATCACTGTCTGTGCTGCCTGGAGTATTTTGGAGTTTGAGGTTCCTGATCTTTTTTCCTCTACCAAGTCAAGTTTTCCTTTGAATTACTTCTTTCACATGGCTGTTGCCACAAATAGACAGTATGAGTTTCTTCAAAGACTGGCACTGATTGTAGCTGATTTTGGCATTCTTGAAAAGCCCCAGCTACAATCTGAGAAAGGGTTAGGCCTGCCTGAATTGCTTGTGGCAAATCTGKTGTGTGGATTTGTGGGTATGAGCCATTGTAGGTGGACTTGGTGAAGAACTTTCAAAATAGGCTCCTAACTTAACATACACTGGGAACTGTGAAGTATTTTACATAAAAAGTCATGCATAAATATGTGTTGCATAACCACAGCAAGCAGCTGCAATGGAGCAGGACAGGCAGCACCCCCAGCCTGCCTGGAGAGATCAGTGTAAATTACAAAAGCAGTTGGTTCCTCAAAACTTATTTGCCAGAGTTCTTGCAATTGAAAAGAGGGATGAATGTGATAAAACAAGGCAGCTATTTGGTTTCCAGGAAATATTCACAAACATAGAATTAGTGCTTTTATTTGTTGTTGCTCTGCTTTGTTTTCAGATAATGCTGCAGCACAGAAAATACCGGGTTGTAGAAAATGGAAAATAATTTAAGATTTTATTTTATGTAGAAAATGGAAAATTATTTAAACCTGCATTTAAGTTACAGTTGACTTCAAAGAACACCTCTGATTCTGGAGGAGTAGGTTTGGAACTGAATTTGCTTTGAATTTACTTCTATTCATGCCTTYCTTTCTCCTGTCAGTTGCTTATAATTTCATTGATGTATCTACCAGTGGTGAACATAAAAACATGGTATGCTAATGGCATAATTAATATGCCAAGCAGCACATGAAGGCACCTTGACAGGTTTGTGGTTTACCAACACTGTTTTACAAGATTAGGCTGGAGCTCTCCAGCTGCCTGASGTGAGTTGTTTGCTCAGTCTCTCATAAAGCTGAAAATCAAGTTGTTATCAGCTGAGCRAGCAGCAAAGTGTTACCATCTTCTGTGCTTACCAGCTGGGCCTCTTTGCCTTAGTAAGCCAGTCGTAATTTTCAATTGGTCTAAGGATAATAAATTCAGAGAGCAATTTTGATCTCAGCTACAAAATTACTTGTGTAAATGCTTAAGATAGTTGGAGATACAAAGGAAAAATTATTCATATATATATAGGAAAAAAAAAAACAACATTAATGGCCTTACAGCTTTTGGCCAGTAGTCCAGTCCATCCCAACAGCTCAATAATCCTTTGAAGCAGAGTGAGCAGAGTAACCAGCTGGTGGTACCTGTGCTCAGTGTTCTCAGTCCTGACCAGCCTGATAAACCTTCCTACAAAATGCAGCAGCAATACTTAGGGACTTTGTTGTGATTCTGGCTGTGGGGCTTGAGGGTGAATGAATGTGGCTTGTAAATGAAAGCCCTTTGTTCCCCRGGAGGAGGGGATTCATGTCAGGGTGGCTGCGTGCAGTGTGGGTTGTGCTGCTCCCCAGGGGTCTCTGGGATAGCACTCTGCTTCTCACAGCTAAGGCACTTCTGTCTCCTGATCCCATTGCAAGTTGTTGTCCTTTTGGTGTGAAAGATTTGCTGTTTAATTGCATAGACATAAGTGATTTCTTGTCACCTGTAGCCAAGGCACAGTGGAATTGGAAGTTCTGCTGTGTTTGCTGTACAATATAATTTTATGTCACTTACACAAGGTCTCAAGTCCCCTGATTTAGAAGCTTAACACCTGTCAGATTCATAGGACAAAGTCAGAATAAAAATTAATGTTCTCTTTTGTGAATTCCCTTCACTAGAGGTAATCCAAAGGCTTTATTTCTTCAGTTTTGCTGGTGCATTTACTGCACATAACAATAATTATCTGAGATAAAAATCTACTGTACTTTGACTCCCATTGATAGTGAAGCTCATTACACCCCCATTATAATTATTACCCTCTTTATGTATGCCTTGTTAAACACTTCAAAAGCTGGCATCCAGGGGATGCTGTTTTAAGAAACTATTTAAGTGATCAGGATGAATTATGTAAGATATTAACAGTATGTTCCTTCTACATCACTTCAAATCTTAAAAAATTTGGGGTGCATAATAATCAGAATTATACAAATAATATTATTCTGTCTAACAGTTCTCTGACACTTTCCCAATATGCATTTGCTTTACTAATGCAAATTTATCTCTGGGAGCAGTCCTACTAAAGACAATATAGAAGTAAAGGCCATGACTAATAAACAAAGGATGCCTGCAATACTCAAGTAAATGTATGTCCTGAAAAGTGGAGCACAGGCTAGGGGCAGCCAGCAGAAATAGAAATGGAACTAATAGCTAATAAGGCTAATTACAAAAACCCAAACCCCCCAACATTTTTGTTTTATCAGTGAAGCTGAACCATTCAAGAYGTGGACTCTTGGCTCTTGGTATGTGACAACTTCAGCTGTGTAGTGGGGATCAGTTAACCCAAAGCCACAGAGATTACCACTATCAGAAATGTTGCTTTTCACAATTTGCACCTTTTTCCTTGGCATTTCTTTGGCAACTGTTCTGTAACATGCAGGAGATAAGGCAAACTTAGACTGAAATATGATTTTCATTTCAGTGCTGAAGAGCTTCGCTTCCAAGAACACAGCATTCAATATATGAAAGCCTGCTTTTCTATTAAAGACAATTGAATTTTTAGGAATGTATTTCTGCTCTGCAAAATGACTCTTAAAAATTGAATTCTGAAGTGAATCATAGGGCAAAATGAGTTTATTTAATAGCAGGACAAGACTATGCTGGTTTGGAAAATGTAGCAAAAGTCTCTACAGTTTAGGCATTGCTATTGACAGTTCTGTGTGGATGCTGTACTGTTTAGCAGTTGCATGAACCTAATAATTTACACAGGTATTTTACATGCCTGAAGATGCTCTTTGTAAATAATGGACTGCACAGTAAGTCCAAAGATTGAAACAAACTTCACAAATACATCAGTGCAGGTTTTGTAGAAGAACCTTATTTAACCCACTGTAATAACTTGTGCAGAGTTTACTMAAACCAACCTTTTAAAAATAGGTTTTTTGTACTGTGAATATGCATCAGAGGTATGGTAAAAAAAAAAAAGGCAATTTAAATTTTTTTCTGACCATATTTGGACCAAATTTTAATGCACTTCTATTTTTACCCCCCTGGAATAGCAATATATATCCCTAGTACATTTTTGCTGAACCATTGTAACAGTAAAGCTTACCTGAGTGAGTAAAAGCAGYAGTTTGCTTTGCATCCTAAAACTAATACTGAGATCAAACTGTTTATACTGGAGGTAGGCCCAGATCTATTTTGGAATCATCACTTCTGATTCTCTACAGTTTTGTTATTTGGACTGAGATCTTCTTTAACTTGTCAYATATTCAAGTGTATGAAAAGATCATGCATGGAATGCCATGCATGAAAATCTAATCTGCAAATACCACGCGCTCGTGCTCTCAGCTTCTGGTTATTTATTAAGGAGCAGCTGCTTCAATTAAACATTTTACTTTTGGTCACAATAAAAACTAGTAATAGTTTGACTCAGTACTGACATTTTAAAAAGCATATTAAATATTTAAACAATTTTTTTTCTGCTGATGGCTAAAAGAAGYGTCTAGTTACTTCATTTGGTGGTGATCACATAAGAACACTGCAGAAGGTATTTTTAGATGGAAGCAAACACTCCGTCCCTCTTGCTTCTTCTGGATATAGGAAATTCTGATTTCATTCTAGTTCTAAGAGTAAATAAAAAATGGGGTGTAAAATGAAATATCTGTTATTCAAAAATGCATTTAACAACAGAAAAAACTACAAACATCTGCTGTATTTTTAAGGAAATAAAAGTTCATGAAATAGTGAGGTGAACTTTGTATCCATATATGCATATGCATACCCTCTAAAGTAGCTGCTCATTTGCACTCATTCCTTGTTTTTATTATTTAAGATTTTTGCCAGATTGTGTTACTGGCTTGTGCTACTCTTGATTTAGAAGTGGTAGAATGCTGGGTATTTAGCATAGCTTCTCCTGTTTCTTTTCTAAATATGGACCACTTTGATTAACAGCAGTAAAATTTTGATATTTGAGGTGTGTTAAGGATTAAACATACATTTTGTATACTGCAAAAAATGAGATTAGCCTTTATTCTTGTTTTTCCACAGAGATACAAAACTTCTGGCTCAGAAATAAGATCTTCCTCTCCCTATCCCACCTCAAATTTTGCGTTCACTTTTTTCTACCAAGTCCTTTCCCAACTCATGTGAAAAAGCAGTGATGTCTGAAGAGTAGCAATCTCTGAAACCTGGAACCTGAAACGCTGAAAGTGTCGAGGCATGAGCCAGGATCTGTTCTGCCAGCAGAAAATATGGGAGACTCTTGGGCAATTTAAYGTTCAATGCCAGAAACCTGGTTCTTATCAGGCAATGTCAGAAGACTTCAAAGGTTGCTTTGTGGCTGAACATTGCTTCCTGTGCTGTRGCAGTGAGGCATCCAGAACAGACTGAGCATGTTCTCAGTTTGTCAGGATGTCTTGGAAGGCAAAGAGGAAGGATCAGCATTTTCTGCGTAATGCAATGGTTAATAAAAAGTGAAGGAAGTTTTAGGACAGGTGGGAAACATATTGCAGTCCTTCTGTTYTGCATTCTTGTGAGAGTCAAGAAGATTTTTTTCAAGAATGCCATTTTGGTGGCAAACATATTTCCAAAAAACATTGCAGGGTTGTGGAAGGGAAGGGAAGCACCCCAGATTTGTGYGTGCTTGTGGCTGAGGAGGAACCACAAATGTCAGAGGCTTTTAAAAAGACAGTTTCATTGGTAAATTATACACTTGGCATGGAAATTGGTATGTTAGTCCCTTATCTTCCCATGTAAACACAGTGGTGGATTTTGAATAAAGGGTAGAGTGAAAGAGAGAGGGAGAGACAGAAAGATCAGCAGTGCTGGCTCCAGCGCTGATCCAGCAGCCTGGGACGTGCACACTGGGGCTTTGTGGAGGTAGGTTTTTATAGATAAGTTTTCTCTGCCCTCAAGGTAACTTTCTCTCTTTCGATGCAAGCTGTTACAATGTGCAGTTCATTCTTCTTGGCATGTCTGCAAAAGGGTCAGAGCCCTTTGGAGGTCAGAGGTGGTCTTGTTTTCCCCCTACTGAGCTGGYCTTTGGTCCACATCTGCTTCCGGACCTCAACCCCATGGCTGTGTTATGCTGTGCTTATTCCCAGGACCCAGAACAAGGACATCTGTCCCAGAAAAGTACTGCCCWACCTCCCCTATGGTCCCTTCCCCAGCCCCATCCCACTGTTTCTCACAGCGTGTCCTTGCCAGCGATCCTTGCTGGCTCCATGGCTGTCGGTGTTCCAGACCCGCAGTCAGCCCCGTGTCCCCAGGCTTCTGCAGGGGTGTCTGTACAGATGTGTACCAGCAGAATGTGAAGTGAGCCAGAAGACTCTTGATATGGGTCTTTTTAGATATCCCTGTTCCCCCAGAGCTGCCCAGCCCAGCAAGGATGAGTGTGTTACTGTGGAGGAGCCAGCAAAGCCTCGTAGCTAGAACAAGCCATGAGGCTCCCTGGAATAAACCTGTGCAATAAACCTCCCTGCTTTCTTAGGGGTGGTTTTAAGACAAGTCACCACACAGATCTTGTGGTTTTAAATAATTCATTCTTGAGTATTTGAGAGATTAGTAGCTTTGTAATATCTGAGCTAAATTTAGCTATGCTTTATGTGAAGATGGCAACAAGTGTTCTTTTAGAGTGCTAAGTGATTGGATGGGATAATTTWAAAAATCACATATTGCTTTCTGTCTTCTTTTATGTGTAAGAAGAAAATATGAGAGGATTGTCACACTTTAGTCTACCAGTGTATTGCAGTGACATGAATTTACAAATAAGTAAATGTAATATTTTTGCTTGAATTTCCTATCATTTTTGAAAAGCTGAAAGTGTCAAGTGCTCTGGGTTGGTTTTTATGCTGGTGGGTCTTTTTTTTTTTTTAATGATAGTTTCAATAGATGAATGTATGTTGGCTGTATGAAAATATGCAGCAAAAGTACTCAGCCTATCTTGGAGCAAGYTGATTGTAGAAAGCTTGAGTTTGAATTCTTGCATTTTTGTCAGAGTGGCTTGACATGGAAGCAAGTTTTGGGGGAGGTACTTGGTATTTATGTGTTGAGTTTTGAGCAATGCTGGGTTTTTTATGATTACCACCATACAATTAGATCTCTGGGTCCTGGGGAAATACACCTTTGTCAGTAGAGCTGGAAACTGAGTTAAGGAGCCTAGTTTTGGGGTTTCCATGAAAACTTATCCAAGTTACAAAGGCTCTGTTTTCCAATTTTCCATAAGTTGAAAATTAATAAATGTACTTTAATTTTCTTTATAAGAGTAGCTGTGTTTTAATTCAGTCGCATTGTATTTTAATTTCCTTTATAAAGTAYTTTAAGAATTGTAGGTAAGCATTTTTTATAGAGGAACAGATATTTATTGGCAGGAATTTGTGTTGGATTTACTGTGGGTTAAGGTAAMTTTTCTTTGGCACCTTTAAGAACAATTTCAACAGTATAAAAATATCCGCTCTGGGGAAAAATGATTACTTTATACTTCTATTGAGCTGTCATGGAGTAACCAGAAGCCTGGAGGCTCAAAGTGCTGCTTGAGAAAGTACAGCTTTTCATTTTACAGGGAGCCTGTGCCCCTGCTAATTTATGGGCAAGGCATGGCTGTAGTCAGACCTCTGTAGGATTTAGATGGTGAAAGATGAGTAGGGAAAATTTTATCTCCACTTCTGTCTTGTGCACCTAAAGCCAATATTGTTCCATCTCACTGGGTTTTGTTAAACAAACCATCTACAAGGATCAGATTTATTTAGCCATTATTGAATTACTCCAGCTCCCGTAAAATATGAGGCCAAAGCACACTAAAAGGTGATTTTGTAAATAAAGCCCATTCTGTTTCTATTGTATAAACAGAGCTTAGTGTCACAGATTCATACTTTTGTAGGCTGCAGTTGTCTCCCTACTGAAGTTCACCAAATAAGGTCTGAAAACAGAGAGTGTTTAGCTTTCCAGGTGCTGAGTGAGATCACCAAGTGGTCAGATTAATTTTTTTTGGTCTAAATCTTGCCTAATAGCAAAGCTTTTCTGAAAACCTAGAGTTCTCTGTATCTGCAGTTATTTTCATCTATCAATATGCTATTGATCCTACTTCTTACCAGTTCCCAAGGCCATTAATAGGAATTGATAATTTGGAAATATGTAATTGTCCCCTGTACAAGARGAGACAGTTCTGCTGATTAGGATTTTTTTGGTATTAATTCTGAAGTAGCTATTTTAACAATGCAGTCAAATTTATGTTTTAAAATAATGTCCTTGCAGATCAGAACTGACATTGGTTGCTKTTACTTAGTTTGCATAACCATGATATTTTTAGAGGCATTCGTGGCATTGGCCCCTCTAAAATACAACAGAAACTGTCAGTCTGCTTCTATTTCCACTGAAATAAAAATAATTGAAGAAAGTTTGTGGAGCCCAGATTTTCAGATTGAGTCTTCATGCCCTCCAGTGAAGTAGAACTAAATGCCCTTGTAAAAAGTTCCCACATGGCTTGTATTTGATTAGTTAGCTGATGTTTACAGGCAGGTACTGGTGCACTTACAGGGTGAACAAAGCTTTGGAGGTGTATTTCAGAATTTGGAGGTGTACTGGTGAAGTTTTCTGAGTTTGRGTCAGGCCCCCAGTGGGCAATTAGTACAGGTGGTGTGTAAACACAGCATTCATTGTTGGAGTGCAGTTTGTATGTGTGAAGTAAAGAATAAACCTCTCCTAGGCTTGAGAGATGTGATGTGCTCCTTCTGCATTTATGACTCTGGATGTATGTTTTGAGCAAGTATAATCTCTTGTGTCAGGGCAGACTCAGTGTTGCTTGCAGGAATATGAAAGATGATTGTTTTCTGCAATAATGCATCCAGYTTCAATTTTTAATCCATTTTGAAAGACGAAAGGGACAAAACTGACATGTTTTTAATGCTTTTCAATGGGTTATAATCGTAAAGATCTTTTTTTAACCTGTGTTTCCACACATTAACATAATTGAATTTTTGTATTTTTTATTAAGTTTGAAACATAACCCAATTTATTTGGGTAGCAGAAGGTGTGTGGGTACAGTTTTTGGCCTAGGAATATGATCTGGGACTACCAAATTCAAATTATTTGCTTTTGGAAATGTGAATCTGCTGCCATGGCCCACGTAACTGTAAAGCTCAGAGCAAGTTTTACAGTGTGATCACAAACTTTTCAGCACTTTGAAAGAAAAACTCCCATTTGGGGTGAGGAGGTACACAGGGCACAGGCCAGCCCAGTTTCCCTGCAGGTGCAGCCAATCTTTTGTCAGATGAAGGGGATGACTCCCACTCACACCGGTGACCACAGGTACCTTGGGCACTGCTGATCCAGCTCCAGCACTGTGACCAATGGGCTCCAGCCCTGGTCCAGCTCCCTCCGCCTGTGGTTCATAACAGCACCAAACCTCCTTCAATGTACAGCTTTGGAGACATTCAGAGGCATCACTGAGATTCCRAGGACTCCTTAAGAAAATTTAGCACCTCCTTGCTTCACACACAGATTGCATCATCACAAATCTGCTCCCTGAATATGCCAGAGGCTTGGGCAGCTCCCTGGACTTGTGGGGGTGCTTTGGGGTTTTTACTGCAGACATGTGCTTAACTGCTGACATCTCTGCTATTCAGGGAGACTTGTAAATTCACACTTCTTAGTATTTTGTTTTTTACAGGTTAGCTCAATTAAGTTAGACATCTTGTTTATGCTGATTCTTGCCTCTTGGCTGCCTATGGACAGACAAGGTGCAGAGCAGCCTGGCAGTGTTTGATGACCTTCTTTAAAAAGGAAGGAGGGAGTTTAGGCAGAAATTGGTAAATGAACGTTGCAATGGTAAGTCTGCAAAAACATTGTCCTCCTTCCCTTCTCCTCCTGCCAAATCCTKAGCTTGAATGGGTTCTGCTTTATTCATCAGTCACAGTGATTCACCAAATTCAGCTTCTCATACCAAAGAGGATCCATGTTTTTTCCTAAGTTTTTACAAAGATTTTCCTAAGCTGTAAATTGTTACTGATTTAAGTGTAAGTTAAGGTGAGCCAGTRAGTTCTACTTAAATTCCCTTAGCCTGCCTTGTGAACTCCTTCATGGAATGAGTCCCAGCCAGGATGAAAGGATTTCAGAACATCAGGCTGTGAAGTGATCACAGGGGAACAAGGAAACATCTTCATTAGAGCCACTGACCCCTTGAGATGGCTGCATCTCTGTAATTACAGCCATGTAATCAAGCATGGAAAGCATTTCATGTGGTTTTGGCCTTTTGGAGTGGGCTTTTTTYCCAGAAGGTTAGTTAGCTGTTGAACTAGACTCTAATTAAAAGCATGTATAAGAATAATCAGGGGAACAACACTGAATAAAGAAAGGAAGATTTTATGAAGTGTGTCTGGGAGGAAAACCAGATGAGAACAAGGAGGAAAGCAAAAATTAAGTTGTGGTTTGTCTAATAAGCCTGAATGACGTGAGAGCCTCAGTGAGAATTCCCTCAGTTAYCTCAGACCTTCATTTCACCTGTGCTCAGTTACAAACACTAATTTYTGTGGTTTCACATGGTCTAGTGGGATCATTTTTGTAAGACTGGTTTTTTTAATTGAARTTACAATGACAATAAGGTAATCAAGGTAAAACCACAGCCTAAATAAACTGCTTTTCTAGAATTCATTTTTAGATAAATATTGCTACAATCTTCCCTGGAAACCAACTGTCAGGATTCAAGGAACACTAGTTTTAATAAGTATATGTAAATGATGATGTGAAGTTACCCATAGGGTAATTTTCCAAATCAGTTAGCCACGTCAGCAGYTTTATTCTCTTTTTAAACCAATAACTGTTGTGTCAGTGATTTACTTATAGTTTTAAAAATACAGTTTAATGTATTTTTACTGTATAAAGGTGATATTACTATCACTTTTGAAGAAAGTTTAGTTGTCTGAATTTGAAAGTGTATTTTAGTTTCTAAGCAAAAGGAAGTTAAAACTTTTCTGACCATTTCTAGACTGTTCTCATAACACGATTATTGTAAGATTTGTTGTTTTTCTTCTGTTTCTCCTATCACTTGTTGACTTGTATTGTCCTTTATTTAGTTTGCAAGCAATGCTGGAGGTAGAAACATCTCTTTTGATCTATGATGTCTCCATCATACTTCTGGGCATAATTATGATCATAAAAATCTTTGAAACCTTTCTGCCTGATGTCTTGTTATCACTAAAGTTGAGATGTTCCATACTGCCACCATAAAAAAAATTAAATAAAGTCTATTCTTAGCCTTCAAACACTCACAGAGTAATAAAAGCCACCAAACAACGCTGCCGTTTACGTCTTTGTAGCACACAAAAATATCTGTTTCATTGCAATATCTTAAATTCTCCCTTAATCTCCCAAACCCCTATGAATAAAGCATTGGATTACCAAGTAATACCCTTCATCACAAGGAATTAGGCACTTTAGCTTTAGGCTCCATCTAAACCGTTGCATTAGGAGAGATGGGACTGACGTCATGTTTTCCAAGTTCCTGTTGACTCACATGGTGCCTTCCCTCACCCCTTAAGATCTTGTTGAGATAAAATCTGTCTCTCATGACCCTCTTAATTCTCTTTTTTGGGGTGGCTTTGAGGCACTAGCATGCATAGGATTTTCTAGCAAGGAGTAGGAAACTTAGCTCCTGTTTGTGGGTGTGCCAGAGAGTCTGTGACAGAGCTTTGGCAAGTTTGGTGATTGCTTTCATCTGTAAGTTTAGTAAGTTGGGATAATCATTTCCTTGCAAGAAGAGGGTTTTTAATTAGGACCTTGACATGTCTTATGTCTTCTGTCTGCAAYATGCAAAAATTTAAAGGACATCCAGCTCTTCCCTTTATACCCTCTTCCCTTTTTTCCAGCTATCATATTTTAAAGCTTGCTGTGGTATCAGGGTTTTTGTGCTTCTGTGTCATGAGTTGTGGGAATTCCATTAGAATTAATGGAATAAATGCATGGAATACAAGTGTGTTCTTAAATCCTTATTGCCTCCTCACTCCAGCAGGTTGGTAGTGAGAAATGCAGCTGGCACCTGGTCAAAAACCCTCCTAATTTTGAAAGATACTCCCCCTTTTTAAGGCAGAGGAAGTGTAGGAGTCACCAATGTGGCCTGGAACCATCATACAGCCTTTAGTGTTTACAGAGAATCACGTTCTTGCTAAAAGTTGTTAAAACAAACCTCAGTCCAAACCAATCTGCTTCATGACATGTGCTGTGCAATCTTATCCCATGAAAAGATTTGTGATTGCATTAATTTTTACTCCATTTTTACAAATACACAATAGTATGCTGGATCTGCAGTAAGCATGAATTCCTTTCACACAGTATGTCTCCACAATCTGGATAATGGCTTTTGTGAAGCTCTTTTAGTTGGTTGTTTCATGGTTTGCTAGACAGCTTTATCTTGTAGATTTATCTTGTAGATTATCGATACTGCAGTCCATAATAGAACTGGCAAGAGTTGTATTGAATTGATTCTTTTTTTTTTTTTACTTCACCACATCACCAAGCAGGCATTGACTGCTCTATCTACAAAACTGTCCCTTGGTTTCATGTTCCCCAGGGAGTTGTAGCATCCTGTCATCATATGCTCAAGGAAATACCTATTGGAGACCTAATTAGGCAATTTTTTATGGATCCATTGAGCTTTTGCATTTTCTTCTGGTCTGTTATTTTAAAATAGTMAGAGTCAAATTGACCTTATATTCTGCAACACTGCTACACCTTTCACCAGGAAGGCTGTTAGCCTGAAAGTTGGAATACAGGGCTTGCAGTCTGTCCTCACTTCACAGATCCCAAACACAACGTTCTGTTTACCCTTGGCACTGCTGTAAACAGGAATCTTTCTGGTCTGCTGAGTGATTATGTAAATAGGGCTTTTATAAAGCATTTTAAGCACCCAGTAGAACAGAATAACTTCTTTRGAGATTTTTTCTTTTCTAATGGTAATTACATAATTGGATAGGTTTTAGGTTAATTTTTTCCTATCTGATGCGTGGATGCCAGAGTCACTTTCAAGCATTTTTACTGAAGGAGCCTAAAAATCATCCAGAAAAACAAATCTGCCAGGCTCCCCCCTATTATCAACATCCCAAAATGCCTTTGGCACTGAGTAAATGCCAAGCATTTGTTATTTGGCGCTTGACTTGTCCCTTATTTCTTTGAACTCAAACATGTTGCATAAGATTGGTGAAGTTATGCTGAGCTAATAATTGAAACAAAACAAAAAGCCCCAAGTCTTCCCTTGATCCAACCTTTCCAATTTCCATCCAAATACAACAATTACAATAAGTCTTTAATTGTTGTGAGAAAAACTCAATCTGCTTTAAACTTCCAATAAGTGTTACTTAAATTTCCAATATGTTTTGTCTTTTGTTTCTGCAGGTTTCTGTTTTGCCTCTGGAGAGTTTCATTATGGCAGCCCCCAGTGAACAATGACATCCTTTGACAAATACAGATGCCAAAAAGCCAGACGAAAACAGTGGCCTTGTTTCATTTTTACTCCAAGACAGTGAAATGGTGCTCTTAAAGTTTTGTTATTGACTCTCACTGGAAAAAAACCAACAATCTCCTGACCAGACCTTTTTTCCCCATCCCTCTCCCAGTGTTCTTATGGATGCTTGACACAGTGGCATCATGTAGTAGGCCCTGAAGTGTTGTCATAACTGAGTTGCAATGGTTTTATACACTTCTCCATTTCCCAACAGCTTTCTGTCAGTTCTGCATTCTTTTTCCTGGGGCCTGATTTTCCCATGTTACTGGCTAGCAGACAGGCTCGTGGGCTCTTTTGTTCCGACCACCTATGAAAAACGTCAAAGAGCAGATGATCCATGCTATTTTCACGCACTCTGCATCATTATCACCACTCCCATCTACCTGGCACTCTTGGTGGCCTCTCTTCCTTTCGCTCTGATTGGCTTCTTGCTCTGGTCCCCTCTGCAGTCAGCCAGAAGGCCCTATATCTACTCCAGGCTGAAAGACAAGAACCACGCCAATGGAGCCACACTGCTCACTGAATGGAAGGCGGCAGGGAGTGGGAAAAGCTTCTGCTTTGGCAGTGCCAACGTTTGCCTGCTGCCCGACTCTCTGGCAAGATTTAATAATGTTTTCAATACACAGGCCAGGGCTAAGGAGATTGGCCGCAGGATCCGAAATGGGGCRAGCAGGCCGCAGATTAAAATATACATAGATTCTCCTACCAACACATCCATCAGTGCAGCGAGTTTCAGCAGCCTGGTCTCCCCCCAGGCTGGAGATAACCGCACTGTCAATGCTGGCATCAGAAGGACAACATCAATGGAGTACAAAGGAGACAACTGTGGCTCAAACAACGGCGAGGAGAACAGAGAAGATAAAGGTGGAAGTGGAGAGCCACACGAGGGGGAAGAAAACACTTGCATTGTCCGTATCAATGGAGAGGAGAATGGCCACATGTCAGACACAGAAGCAGACACCGTCAACGGCCAGGCTCACGCCAGTGGCCCAGCAGAGCCCTCACTGGAAGGTGATGCAGAGGTGTCAAAAACACCAAACCACAAACAGAAGGAAGGAGATTCTGGGAGTTTAGACAGCTGCTCTGCCTCAAGAGAGTCCCTAGTCAAAGTCCGTGTTGGAGATGGTACAGTGGACCAAAGCACTGTCAACAACAAGCTCCTCTACAAAGCTTCAATCATGAAGAAGACTTCAGTGCGGAAAAAGAAACACACAGATGAGACCTTTGATCATGAGATCTCTGCTTTCTTCCCTGCCAACCTGGACTTTCTGTGCTTGCAGGAAGTGTTTGACAAAAGAGCTGCAGAGAAATTGAAAGAGCAGCTCCATCACTATTTTGAATACATCGTCTATGATGTTGGGGTCTACAGCTGCCACAGCTGCTGTAGCTTTAAGTTTGTGAACAGTGGTCTACTTTTTGCCAGCCGCTATCCTGTTATGGATGCTGCCTATCACTGTTACCCCAATGGAAGAGGAATGGACTCCTTGGCTTCCAAGGGAGCCTTGTTTCTCAAGGTAAGTGCCTTTCTGAAGCTGTAAGTATTGACTCTGTATATGTGGCAACTTATAAAGTTACATTTTCGCATTTCTTTAGACCACAACAGAGGCAACATTAAGATTTGGATTTCCTGATATAACCTAAYGGGCTGTAGATATAATCTTTATGGGATTTGTAGCCTGAATATTGTGTTAAAATGATGGATGTGTCTGAAACAATGAGGGACTTTTGGAGGTAGAACTCAAGTATAATTTCAAGACTCAAAATYTGAAGTGATTTTCATGATATTTTAATTTCTTTCTTTATGAAAATCTCTAAGAAAATGCAAAAATTCTAAGCCTCATAGCATGAGTACAGTACAATGAGCATCACTGTTGGAAACCAGCTTGTGCTTGTTGTGTGTTTGTCTGGCAATCAAAAGACAATCAAATGTCTAAATGTCAGCATAATAAAACTGAAAGAATTGCAGTGAAAGGTATGGCTAGTCTGCTCTCTTGCTTGCAAAAGAATTAGTAAGGAGAGATATGAAGAAGARTAAACAAGACAAACATGCCTGGGACACTGGGGAGTGCAGAGCTTTTTTGCATTATTAACACAGTTTACATAAATTAACTAATGGTAGAGRGAACAGGAAGCCTGGGGTTGTGTGTCTGTAAATCATGAAAAGCAGAAAGTCTGCATTTGCTTTTCCAAGACCTAGTGGCTGCTCATGCTTAACTCTCGGGAGTATCTGGCTGTGCTCTTTCTAAACTGGAAAGTGGGCTTTTCTAATTTGTGAATTATCAAGAACYAAAAATTTTTGCCAGAGATCCAAGTCTGTACACCCAAACCCAGAAAGATYTGAAAATGTCCAAAATACTGAATTTCARATTTTGTAATTTARTCACAGTTKGGAATGGATTTCATTAACTAAATCYTGAACTTATTTTCWAACATTGGCAAAGTACATCAGATGCTCAAATTATGTGTACTTTCTAGTCACAAGTCCTCAACAAAAGCCATTAACAACCATTAAGAATATGGATTGTAAATAAGGATCAGTGAGAGGCTTTGTACTCCCCTTGTAGTTTTCAACCAAAGCAAAAACTTTTTGTAATATGACTTGTGTAAGAAAACCCCTAAATATTAGAATTTTGGTTCTGATAATAGTTCAGTATTTCATGTACATTGACATAAACAAAAGCCAATCCCTACCTGAATACAGGTTTCCCGAAACTGGGTCTAAGCTCTCTCTGTTGCACTCTTATGTGTTTATAAACAGCAACAATTTATTTTTTCATCACAAATTGCTGCAAGCAAAAAAATAGACATAGATCTTGGGCAGTATAAATATTTCTGGGGTCACAAAGTCTACCCTTGAACATATGCATATATTGGGGATTAAGAGATTAAAACCAATCTGTTTGTAACTGCCCGTTGCTGAGTCATTGATTTGCCACCCTGCTAGGAGGCTGCAATGTCTCCATTTCTCTTGCAGAAAATTAAGCCTCTTTTCAAGATTCCACTGGGAAGATGAACTTAATTATGGAACCAAGATGTTAAATAATGTTACAGTTGAGCAGGGAATAGAGGCCAATTATTATAAAGTTCCAAAGATGCCAAAGATGACTCCATTCTTCTGAACATAACAGAGTTCTGCCCAGCCATAAGACTGTTTTTCCTCCTGTGTCATTCTCATATATTTTTTTCATACCTAAAATATTTTTCATTCTATCTTAACATTTACTTTCTCTCTTATTTGTACAATAAATGACCAATTGTACATATTTCATTTCTTTGATGACAGCAACAACATAGAGTAGGAATAATTACTTAATTTTGTCTTTGAAATAAAGTAGGTTTAGAGGCTGTCTTTCTTGRTGTGGTGCTTAGTCAGCAAGTGGGTGGGTGTGGACTCCAGAGACAAAAACTACATGCAGGCAGTGGAAGCCTGGTTGGTTTTTGAAGTCAGCAGGAATCAGTGCAGTAAGTTCAGAAGCCTGGAGCTGTTCCACTGTTCTGCAGCAGGAGCTGGCAGAGGGTACCAGAGCTCTGGGTGCAGGTGCTGTTCTGGCCAGCACTCTGCCATCCCAAGGGACAGCTCATCTCCCTGCTTCCAGGTGGGACTTTTTCTGGCCCTTACAGAATTCTGAATGTCCATAACACCAGCCAGTCCTACAGAGTTTCTCTGGTTTTAAAGAAAGTAAGAGAGCCTTGCAGAACAGGAGTGTGCTAACTGCTTCCCCCTCCACAGGGGCATGGAGCTGAGCCTCTGTCCTGTGCAAACCCTGGGGTTTKAAGTTCCTCACTCCTGTGGAATGCAGTGCTCCCATTTCTGAAGTAGAAAAGGCATCAAYTGAGTTTTGTTTTGGAATGATACTTGTGAAGACTGTTCCCCTTGCACAGCTTCCATCTCTGAGGAAAGGAGCAGTTGCTCTCTGTGCTGGTTAGAAGCCAAGAGTTGTGCATAGCAATTGAGGGGAGAAGGCTCATTTGTTTTGAAAATATGGATAAAGCCAGTTAATGCTTCCACTCATGAGGAGGATGAAGCCTTTATTCCAATTATTCTGAACCTTAAGAAACACCCAATATCTAAATTCATAAGAATGTTCAAAGAAAGAATCTGATTGTTTTTTAGTAAGTATGATTGTCTCCCTACTACAAATAGAACTGTTAGGGAGATAAATTAAAGGTCTCAGAACTAAATATTTAAAGAAAGTTGAAATAATTTGAAAATGACAGAACTGCTTTGGGGGACTCTRACATGAAACAGACCCCTACTGCCCTGGTACAAGTGTTTTGCACATTCTTTCATTGTAGAATGGGTTCTRTTTCCCATGAATAAGAAATTATTTTCCATTGCCCTTGTCTTCCCTGCCCTGTCTTCACTATCTAGATTGTAAAGTTCAGGTAGAGATTTGGAAGGATTTGAGAGATTTGCTTAGTCATACAAAATTATTTTACCTGAGAGACTTACAGAGCTCAAGGATTATTATTAGTAGCTGTAATAACAATCAGCTCTTACCCACTGCTTTTCATTCCTATGTCTCMGAGTGCATAATGAAGAAAGGTCAATATCTGCTTAATAGTAGGAGAAACTAAAGTCCAGGAAGGTAAAGTGATTTGATTGTGGCCTAACACCTAGGATATCACAACCAAGGAGCCAAGTTGGAAGYAAATTACAGAGGCTTTTGGCACAGTTCCATGCTACCTAACAGCTACCTGGAGACCTGTGCAAAGGAAGTCTGCCTCTGTTCTCCTCCTAAGGATGTCTGCCTCAAAAGGTGCTGCTGCTGGCATCTTCCTGACAGATACCAGGCTGATTTTTCCATCTGTAGAGGCTTTCCAGGGCAGGATGAAGACACGAGGATGATGTAGTTGTGAGGAGCCATTGTGTGAAGTCCATTTTCTGCAAAGAGGACTAATTTGCATTTGGAACTCTTCAAACTCTACCAGTGCTTTTGTGTTCCAATCTGAGGGTCTCATTGGCATGTAAGAAAAACACAAAAAAATAGCATATATGAAGGGGGGAAATGTCACAGCCAAATGACAGTTTCATGTCTAAAGTGTTAAACCATTGTTCCTAGTTGCCATAAAGACTCAGAGGAGAAGTTAGCAAATACATAAATCAGCCAATCCATTTTCATACTTTGACAGTCTGGGCCCTTGGGAGACTCTGCTGAGACTCTCTGTTCCAGCTTGGCATTTCACATTCATTTAAAATGCTGAAGAGAAGAGCCCTGGAGTCACTTTGTAGTTTTATAACTTCCATTGTCTCTGCTGCTGCTCAGCTGCAGACAGAGGTGGGAAGGGGGCCTGGCACAGCCCCTGTGCTGGTGACTGGCACTGAAAAGCTGCCTTGGACAGGTCTGTCTGGAGCATGGTGCAGATTTCAGCAGCCTCAGCTCCTCTGCAGCTGTGGCTTTGGCTCACACATGATGTTAATGCACTGAGTTTTCATGGATTTAAAGGCAGTTATAAAATATATATCCTTTTCAGAAACTGGATGTTGATTTTACAAATCAGCATTGTCAAATCAAGTWTAAAAGGTGTTGATGAGTGCTGAGCAGAAATTGTGTAATGCATCACCTGTCTGTAATTTACTAGATGGTTTAAAAATGTCAACATCCCTCTTTAGACAGAGGATCTAGTGTGGAGCCTTGGTTACCCTGTGCCAGGGATGCTGTGTGAGTTTTGGACAGTAGTGCAACAAAACTGGAAATCATCCTTAACTTGACCTGGTGAGTTTGTCCATATTTTTCCAGTGTAGCAATCTAATAAAAACTCACTTTTGGTGGCAAATTTCACCTCTCTTATCCTTAAATTGYAATATTTGTAACAATGATGCAAATCTAGGCTAGACTGTAGATGCACAGTCAGGGCAGGGAGGTGAGTGAAAGAGGCATCATCATTCTCAAAATGGCTGTTGGCTGAGAGAGAGGCTTTGGAGGCTTCTTGCTCCCAATGGGACTGGGAGACACAGATGGTGTGTAGAAGGCTGTGCTTCCTACTGTTCCTAGTAGGAAACTATTCTGGGGTTTGGCATCTGCCAAAAGAGTCAATTTTAGCAAAAAAAAGAATTCTAAGTTAAAACAGAGTATGTGAGCATAATGCAAAACTGCTTTCTGAGGTGGGAAGTTTGAACAGTTAATAGTATTCTTCAAAATCAAAAGGAAAAAGAATGTCTTGTGGGTTTTGCTAGATTTCTGGAAGAAGTTGTGCTTAATTAATATTCATTCCTAAGGTTATTAACAGATTTACTTTTCAAATTTTCTGAAAATGAAGGCTGTTCTCAGGGAGTACAGTAATTGTGCAGAGAACGTGTCATTATTCATTGCTTAAAGGAAACCTAGCAACCTTTGCTCTGTGTGCAAAGCTCAACTTGTTTTCCAAAGAGCTGATATGGTGGTAACAGATGGTAGAAGGAGCAGCAGCTCTGATTGCAAAACTGTTTTGAAGCACAACTTTTAGTGTTTTCTCCTCTCAAGGTGCCTGCTTTGTGTGAGAAAATGAGGGTTCTCTGAATTCACCTCTGTGATTCTCCCTTTTGATATTTCTGATGCAGATGCATTTCACTGGGGTCATTTGAGCTGCCCTTGCTGTCCAAGCCAGCCCAGGTGAGCTGGGCCWGGGGTGCAGGGGCAGCTGCTGCAGTTCCTCACTGGGTTGAGGGGAAGGTTTGGGAGCTCAGGGTTGCMCAGGAAAGGGGAATGGCTCCTCTCTGCCCCCAGTCAAAGAACACCTAGAGCTTCCAGGGGTTAGGTTTTCTTGTCCTTGATCMGTTGGCCAGTACCTACAGTTATCCCAAGATGTATAAAAGAAATGTCTAGTGCTGCTCATGAATTTGTTTAGATGACTCTAAAGCTGTGCCATTTAAGGCAGGAGGGTAACCTAAACACTTTCCACATGCTGAGTTTCTGCTGTAAAATGTTAATGCAGGAATTGGATGGAGTCCAATAAACTGAGACTTTCTTAAAAAAAGAACAAAAAAAAGACTCTACCATGACACTGTACCATGTTCCTTCACTTTGATATAATTAATGTTATTAATCATGGTCCTTTTCCCCTTCATTAATGGGGATAAATAAAAACTGTTGTGCAGAATGAAATACAGATTTGAGAAAATGTGAGTCGTGGGCTTTCTCCTCTTCAGAAGAGGAAGAGCCCTTCATTACTGGCACCAATTTACAGCCACTTTCCCTCATATATACATTTAATGAAGCTTTGCAAAATAACAAATTCTCTGAGTTCATGGAACAGTAATTGTTGCACACGACAGGTGGGAAAAAAGAGGATTCTGAAATAATCAAGTGAAAATGTAGCTAGAAAGAATTGCAGAGCACCACACAATTTTGAGCTGACTTCTATAACATTTTAAACTTCTTTAATATACTTTAAAAGCATGTTTATTATAATAAATTARGGATATAACTGATGTGTCTTCTTTAGAAGCTGTTACATATTTCTGAAGGCAAAAGGCAGAGCTGTTGAAGGATGAAAAATAAGATAGATCTTTTTGCACCATGTCTCAGCTAACCAAAAATACACCTTTTTGGGAGTTATGACTAATCTAAGTCATCTCYGTGGGACAGGAATGTTTGAAGTGGGAATGGGAGTAGCTGCAAGTTTTCTTTGGCATCTTCTCTTAACAGTAACAGGAATGAGGACTGGGACAGTTTGGGTGTCCCAGTTAGGTTCTTAATGCTGCCTCTCCTGCTTGTATTGGAAATTTGCTGAAATGGGAAAAAAGTCCAGGAGAGGTGGATACAATGTGGAAGATTACAGAAATGTTGTACTGGAAAGAAAACAAATTGTGTTTTCCATTTCTTTCTTTTCCCTTCCTCGCTGCTAACCCATTATAATTGCATTGGATTACACAATGACATCCCCAGTGCAGGGGAACAGGAGGCACAGAGCACATCCCAGGGCACCAGCCCTGCAGTGGGTGTGCAAATGCCACTCCCTGGGCACTGCACCTGCTCTATCCACAGCAATGCTCTTGAATCTCAGGCTCTTTTCAAGGGAGCTTCCCTTGAAGCTAAACAATATTGGCTGCATATGGTAAGATGAATATTTCTGYGGGAGTCAGTCACTGTCACATCGACTGTAAATTCTGTTTCTGTGCCCTGCACTTACTCTCTCTCTGAGTTGTTTTATTTCCAACACAAAGAGTTACTCAGGGCCCCTGTGCAGATGACATTCTTTACAAATGCCACGTTCATACTTCTGTTTTTAGGGAGAGAGGGTTTTTTGCCTCCCCAGAGCATGCAGAGGTTCTTTCAGCCTGGTTAGTTTTTCTTCATAGCATGACCATCATTAGTGTGGTTCCTGCCATGGCTGTGAATTCATTTCCTGGAGAGTTCTGTACTTTGGTGACTTATCCTCTTCAGAAAAGCCATGCAGGGAGCAGCACTATGGTTACACTTACTTCAGTGGCAGAACTGACACCTCCATGGTCACCTGAGTGGATGAAATKGAAGGTTTTGCTCATTTACAGCCCTACAGGAGATTAAACTACACTGCTTGAGRCTGGAGCTAGGCTGTGGAGATCCCAATTCACCTGAAGAAGACTCAGTGTTACAAACAGGTTATTTACCTTTCCCAGCTCTGGCTTTATTGGCCACATGGAGATTGTGGGGTAACAGACTTTGTGAGAACTTTTGCCATGAGTATGCCAAAACTTAAGCTCTCGTCTGGTTTGCATACCAGGATTTCCTTCCCCTGAAGGGAGAAACAATCACATRTGCTTGGACTTGTATGTTAATAACTCCTTTGTTTTGGAGGGTAAACGTTTAAGAAACTATTTTATTTTGGATATTTTTGAATGGCTCCCTCCTGGCAATGTGAAGCTTCTAGAAAATGTCRCTAAAGATTAAGTTCTCCTCGTAACAAATGTTTTGGTTTTGTGTATATATTATTGGTCAGTATTTGAGACTCTAGATGGGTTCTTTAATCAAGTGAGATTTCTCATGCACAGTTCAAATTTTTAATCATTAAAGAGCATTTCCTTCAGAGCACCTGATGATTTGCTAGCACAGCAATGACCTGTCTGAAGCTGCTTTAAAACGTGGTAAAGAAATGCCCCAGTACTGAAGCAGCATTCTCATGGGTTTTGTTTAAGTACCTGTTGATGCTTTTCTTGACATCCATCATCCAGATGTGATAGAATTGTTTTGCACTGCTGGAACAGATGTGTGTAAATATAAACTCTTAAGAGACAAGGTATTKGTCAAGTTTGCAGCTTTGTATACTTACTGTGCCAGCATATGGGAAACATGAGATGTGCAACATTTTCCAGTTAGCCCAGGAAATTCCCATGATAGCAAGCAGTGTGATTAAATTTCAAATTATTTTCCGTTGCTGTAGCTCTAAAATTTCAGTTCTTGCTACACATTAGGTTTTTTTCCTGAGAACAAGAATCTTTCTGCCATAACCTTGTTGCCTTGATTTCTTTCATGAGCCATTTATTACCTGATACCAGTCTCAGTGGAGGACAGACCACTCCTCAGTCATGCAGGACAAGCTTTTGCAAAACAATTCTAGGAATATTCCCAGTCTTGCACAGCCCAGTCCCAGCGTGGTGTCTCCAACAGATTGTACTAATGTGCTGTGGCATTGAGATGAAATCTCTTATAAAATCTACTTGATGTCAAGTACTTTTGTGTGCTTGACACAGCCAGGACTTGGAAAACAAAAATTCAGAGAGGTCACTTTTGCACTTTCTTATTTTGTTTGCAGGTAGGGACAAATGCAAATATGCAGCAGCAGAAAATGGCATTTTGGATTCCAAACACACCCTTAGCAGGATTTCCCCCTTAAGGGAAAAAGTCTCTTTCCCATCTGTAATGAGATTTTTATGGTCCCCTCCCAAGAGCAAACAAAATGTAATGGTCAGTGGTGTAACAGGGAKCTGAATCCACTCTTAGCTTCTCAATGTTTGACTAATTTGATTATTGCAAATCTAGTGAGAATTGGAATAAAGTTTGCATATTTCAGCATAATTGTGAAAAAGGCTAATTTTTCATGTGAAAATTATATAACTGGACACTTTATTAAACCACAAAGAGGTTCAGTCAGTTTTMATTTTACCTCTAGAGTTTAACAGGTTATCACATACCTTTTTCCTTTTGTGATCATTTYAAAATAAATATTTTAAAACATTGGGACCTTATATTTAGATATTTTCTTCCTGTACATTTCCATACACAAAGAGGAATGGTTCATGGCACAATCAAGACTGTATGGTGATTTTTAGAAAGCAGTGCCTGAAGTAGGTCCCTGCAGAAGGATGATTCAATAAATGTGTTATTGACACACAGCTACCAGTGCAGAGCAGCTGAGGTGAGCTTAAGCCAGGCTTATGGTGACAGAGCCACTCTGGCTTATTTGTTTACATCTATTTCATTGTAAATGTGGCTGTAGATGTTTCTTCTGTGTTAAGCAGCTAAAATTGTATTTGTGAAGTGCTGACTTGGTGTGGTGGCAGCAGAGCCCTCCTGCCAAGGTCCACGTTGGAGGCTCAGCCTTGTCCTCCTGCCACRTCAGCAGCATCCAGCAGAGCCTGGAAAATGCAACATCTGAAATAGCTCCTTGGCCACACCACAGAATGCTTTCATGTAGAATTACAGGGCTTGTCGTATTTCAGAGGTCAAGTAGGTTTCCTGTCTGCACAACCCACAGTCCTTGTCCATCTGTGAAATACCAAATTAGACTGAATAAACAGAGTTTTCTTACTATTTTACTTCAGATTGTATTTAATACAGTAATGCCTCTACTGTAGCTGGGAACTGACTAGGAGGAGGCAAAGGTTTCATTTACTCTCCTAGTAGCTGTCACAAATATTTGCCTCCATTATGAATATACATCAAATATACTCAGTTTAGTGGTTGCCATCAGCACTGCCTCTCAAAAGAAACTGCAAGCCTCTACCCTAAAAGTCAAAAAAGCTGGAGGAGATGTGAAATCTGGAAGACGAGCTGCTTTGGATGCACTTCCATGCTGGCATTTTCCAAGGAAATTCTAATTATGCTAACGTCTTCAGCTCTTGCTTTTGAGCTTTATTTTTGAATCAGAGCGTGTTTATGAAAGGCCCTCTCCCCTCCCCTCCCCCTGGGACTGTGTGTCCCAGCAGAGCCCTGGGGCACCTTCCCCGTGGGCATTTGCTGTGCTCAGCCCCTCCACAGGGCACAGCCAGGCTTCATCCTGGGCCATTTCTCACAATCCTTTGAGAGCAAAAGATCCTGAGTCCATCTCAGCACAGGTGAGCACACAGGCACACTGAACAATGCACATTTATGTTATTCCTGATTGATGGAAATCAGTTTGATCCTATGCACAAGCTGGCTGGGGAGTACAGGGCCTTGTCAGGCACTCCATTAAGGCTGCACAGGAAATTCTAAAGCCAGTTTGAGCTGACTCTCTTTCTCAATTGGGCTATAATTTATGTCTGGATGTTCAGCTTTTACAATTAAATCTTTTCTGCTGTTTGAATAGAAACACTGGAATGATTCCATTTGCTCTGGTCATTAAGGGGATTGTAAGGAGCATATTCCTGCTCTAAGGCAGRACACTTTTGGTGCAGTGTTCTCCTTCCAGAGTGGGGACATTGGAAAGTGTGTGACACCCACACTTGCCCTCTGCTGCAGGAAACAYTGCACATTTGCAAACAATGGAGACTTCTATAGTTTAGGGGTTTTTAATAGCATTGAAGAGAAACCCTGATTTTGAATCACTAAGTTTGGAAGAGATGGTTCATTCACATGCCTGTCCTGSACAGCAGAGGAAATAAACTGTTTTCCACTTTTCTACTGGAATGGCTTCCGTTGCACAACAAAGTTGGAGAGAAAGCTCCTTGTGGTTGAGCAGTGCCCCTGCTGAGATGGCCAGGCAGGAGGGAGAGGTGTGTGCAGTGCAGCCCCTGCAGCAGCCCCTGCCATCCTTCCAGCACAGCCGCCACCCTCTGGGACTGCTGCAGTCCTGGGAGCCCAGCGGGATCTCCAGCTCTGGGGGTGGAAGCTCCAGCGATGGCCTGAGTTTGCCTTGGCTGCCTCTGCCTCCCTGGAGCAGGTGAGCTGAGCGGGAACAGCACTGAGAACAACATCCATCAATATCCATTTGCAAAACTGTCTGAAAAAGGACTGAACAGACTGAGGACAGGATAATGCCAGTTGTTTATTACCTRCTCCCCTGGCTGGCACAAACCCTCAAAGTTAACAAGGCATTGTTAAGTACAAATGACTTCTAAATTCACTTACTGCAAAGCTGCCTTTTCAGTTATAAAATATATCAGCTGGTTCTTGAATAGCTGGAAAACAAGAAAACCAACCAAGCTGACAAAATTGTGGCCATATGAAATGGAGCTCTGCTTGTTATTTAGAGGTGTCAGATAAATTTGAGCCTAGCCTTGTGAAGTAGAGTCATCTGTGCTGGTGTTTTCTGAGCCCTGGGTACAACTTTCCTCTGTGGGCATTTTCTTTAATTCATGCAGTGCTGCCACATAAACTGACAACAAGAAAACCATAGACTCAAACTAGAGTTTTTTGCCACAATACAAAACTTATCCATTTTTCATTTGGAATTTTGATCTGCAGCTAAGTCCCAAACTGCCAAAATTATCAACAGAGTTGAAAACCTAAACAAGAACTTGATTTTTTAAAAAATCAGAAATTTATTCTAAACCTAAAATTTATTTTAATTTGCTTGTGTGTCTACCTGCAAGTACATTTTTAAAGGATTGTAGCTGAAGATATACATGAGGAATTATATTACATTCCRGCTTCCCTGGAAGCTCTTCCTCTTCTGTGTGTAAGAACAGGATTCCAGGCAGTGTTTTTGYCTGCTTGACAGACACGGGGGCTGCTGCTGTGAGCTGAAGGATGCAAACACTGCTGAGGCACACCAAGGCCCCCAACACCTTTGCAGAAGAATGTAAAAAATCCATCAAAATACAAAACTTACTGTGAAATGGAGAAAACATGATCAAACCCAATATCTATTTAATATTTCATCCTTTTTCCGGGCCTTTTCCCTTTTTCATTCTAGTCATACACAGGCAGTAAGAACCATGGTAATACTGGTAATACTGGTTTATGAGGCACTTGAGTGATGGGCCTGAATTGTACATGGSAATGAGACCTGGGCCAGGGAACCTGTAGGACTGCAAAAACAGGAGAAAGGAACATTTTTTTTATGTGCACAGATCAAAATCAAAACACTAACATGGTGATGTGCAAAGGGTCAGTGTGCTGGCCACAAGCCCAGTRGGATCAGGGAGCCTCAGTGTGTGTCTCTGGAAGCTTTTTCTGGTTTCAAAATGGAGTTGGTTGGAAAGAATGGTAAAAAAGGCTGCACAGATTGCCTTGGAGGAAGAGTTGTATGAGMTCTTCCATTAATCACCTTTTTATCTCTTCCCTTCCAGGTGCAAGTGGGATGTACACCTCAGGACCAAAGAATTGTGGGATACATTTCCTGCACTCACTTGCAAGCTATTGCAGGTACTGTCCTAAGATTCAWATCTTTGTTTGTCTCTATTTCCAGGTCTGGGGTGGTAATTTTGAGCAATATGGCAAAGAAGGGTAAACAAGTATCCCCAACCCTTCACATCTTCAGTCTCAGAGAAATTATTATGGGGCACAAACAAAAACTATCCCTTGGGAATTTCTCTTTGCTCCCTCTTAACCAAATACTGGCATTTTAGAAATACATTACTATCATTGTTACTCAACAGCATTTAACAAACCATACTGTACCAGCATATAAACAAAAATTTATTKATACATAACTGGGGGATAATCAGAAGTTACATGGGACAGTAATTCTAGCTGCTGATTTCTGGTGGAAAAAGCCACAATTCTTTGGCTTTTGACCTGCAAATTTCATCCATAAATGRCTAGTAAGTCAATATACTCATTGGRAAATTCTCCTGGTCGTATGTTTAAAAGCAGTTCTGAACTTAGAGTAGGTGTAGCTATAAAAACYGAATCTACAGACCTTTACTTTGAGTATGATCAGCACTTTATTTAGCCAGAGGGCTGGACACCCTTCCTTCATTAAACACRGCTGTGATGTGGCGCTGCTGGGAGCAGGACAGCCCTGGCAGGGCGGCTGCTGCCAGCCCATGTGCAAATCCGCGCACGAGCATCCGGGGCTGCCCTGCTGCTCCCTCCTGCCTCRGCCACACGCGGACCTGCCAGCAGAACTGACATCCCTCGAGTCCATTAGAGACACTGCATGGTTCTAAAAAAGATTAATGAATTTTTCAGCTCCTTTTTAACAATGTAACATCCTTCTCTGCTTTTCTATTTTTAACTTACGGTAATGTACTGTGAGATTGCTGAGATTTATTGCTGTTCCAGTTTAGTTTAGTTTTTTGSGTTTTGTTTCTAGTTTTCAGTCCTGTTCCTTTCCTAGTCCTGTAGTCTCAGTTAGTCCTTGATAACCACATTGTGAAATTCCTCATATATTTAAGAGGAAGAGGGGGGAGGGAAAAGAAGAAAGGGGAAGTAATGTTCTATTTTCAAAGTCAACCTAAAGTTTGTTCAAGGGTAAAACACAACTTTTTATTTTCCTGCTWTGTATTTTTAGGCTTATCTGGTTCAAACTACATTCAACTAGAGCAGACAATGATTTRAGAATCTGTCCCTAGATATATTGTATTTGTTTATGTAATGACATGGAAAACTAAAGTTCGTAAGTTCGGCAGAGCTGTGCTTTCTGATTTGCATCATTTGATTCATAACATTCATGCATKAAACAAATTATCCAAAACCCCAGTTTAACGATGTAAAGATGTGTATCTATMAAAACAAGCAGTGTTTAAAAGGTCAGCCATTTAAATCATCTTGTCACACATGGCTGAGTGCAACCTGGTTTCCCTTCTAGGATACGTAAACTTACACTTGACAGTTCTGATACTTACACAAGTATAAAGTGAAATGATCCAACTGCTTATGATCAGGGACCAGCTGCTAATGCTTTTGTCAAGGTATGTGCTGCCTCAACTCTGTTCTGAGCAATTACTATTTGTTCAGACCTGACCCTCARCTTTTTCAAGAAACATTAGAATTAGATGTAGCTTTTCCTCTCAGGTCTCTGCCTGGTACTGGTTGCTGCTATGAAGAAGCTCTTTATTTCCATTGTGGAAATAGCTGCATTTCAGTGACAAATGAAGGGATCCTTTAATGAGATTTGATGTCATTATTTTGCAGGGCTGTTAATTTTACATGGTTCTTTTATGTCTGTTGATTAGTCAGTGATTAATGTTCTGGCCAGGTTTTGCTGCCTTGAATCCACCCACGTCCCGARTGCCGTTGAGTCACGGCTCAGACACCCTCCAAGCCATCAGCCCAGAGTCAGCCTCAAGCTACTCCAGCCCCAGCTGAAGGGATGTGGTCTGCTGGATGCTAWCTCCTCACCTGCTCACATCCCTCTTCTGCCTTTAGTGTGAATGTAGCCATCGGCAGCCCAGCTGATGGAACCCACACTTTTCCAGCCCCAGTTTCMGGCTCCCAAGCCTGCACAGAGCTGAAGCAGAGCTGAGAAAGCTCTCAGAGTGTTTGAAGCTGTGGTGGGGCAGCCAGGAGCAGCTCCAGTGCTGAGCATCCTGAGGCAGTGATTGCACAGGTGCTCCTGAGGGAGCAGAGCTGTGTCCCCAGCAGGGCAGCCTGGCCTTGCCCTCCTCTCAGCTGTGCTGCACTTGGCTGGGGACCTGACCCACTGAGAAGGAGCCCAGCAGAATAAAAGGGGACTTTGTTCCTTTGGGTTTTAGGTGGTTTATTCTTTCTTTGGTTTATTTTATTTCCTCAGTCTACCCTGGATTAAGTGTTCCAAGTGCAGGGGTCTGTGACACAGCCTGTCACCCAGCTGAGCTGAAGCCTTTGGTTTGTGACTTGGAAACAATTTCTCCTTGTGATTAGGCTTCACATCCTACACTCTGCAAGTTTTTTTTGCTCTTCTTCCCCAGGTTCCCTGCCAATATATCCCATACTGCACTGCCTCCCCTAGAATTTTTAATTTCCTGTGACTAGGCCTGTCTGTGCTTTGTCCTRCAACCACAGTGCTCCTTGCAATGTCTTTCAGAATAGGATGGAACAGTCAGTGCATAATTCTTGCCTGAGTTCTAACTGAAGCCAGGGTTTCACTCAAGTGTTTTCAAAGTGAACGGAAAGGGCAACTATGATTATTCTACAGTGAACAGAGGTGAAGTATTTATTTATGCTGGCTGAAGTTTCCCATATTACCCTTTCATCCTTCTACAGAATTTGAAGCTGAAAGGAGCTTTCAGAGAATTCAGAAATGCTGACTGCAGGAACCCATCAGGACACAATTATGTGCATTTTTCCAGGCCAGTTACTGAAGAAAAGAGTGCAGAGCAATTAGCACAAATCTGTATTCTTYGGCTAATCCTTGGTGGCAGTCAGATCACTGATTCTATCTGAATGTTTAAGAAGTTGAACCTTTGCTGGGAGTTACTACCTTGTCCTCTTCTGTCAGTRTTTACTGAACTGTTTCCCTGAGTGTGCTGGATGCAACTTTGGCTTCTTTTCTGCTTGGATGTCTGATGAGTTCACTCATCTTCATCTCCAAAGTTAYTGATCATTGGGAGCTGCTGAGACTGGGGTCTGAGTAGTAACTCTTGTATGTGGATATGTGCAGTACCTGCTGAGAGCTGCAGTGAGCTGGATAATATTAATCTTAGAAAACAATTACATTGAAGTCATTGATTAGAGGGATTCATTAGAGAGATCCCATCTTGTGTCCTGGAAATGAAGCCGACTGTGTGCCCCTGCTCCCAGCAGGGCCCTGAAGAGCAATTACTGCTGTGACCGCTAGTGGGGACAGCCAGGGATGCTGGGCTGTCACAAGTCRCACTTGGCTAAAGACAGATGGAAGTCATGTTCCCAGAGCTCCAAGGTTTACCTGTCAAGCCCTGAGGTTAAAAGCTGTGCAGGGCTGTTACCAAGGCTCAGCATCCTCAGAGAGAGGTGTATGTCACAGTGCAGTTAATGCTTTCCTAGAAACAGCAATGCATCTTMTCAGACACAACATCATTTTGCCTCTGTGTCTCTTGTTATTCTCAAGATTTTTCTGTTGGAGAATTTTACCTTTTTGTGTTTCAGTTAAGTGGGTTTGCTGTATTTTTCATGCTGATCTGGGACAGGTTGCTGCCTGAGTTTTATGCCCATGTGGTAATGGACCTGTTATTTTATTTCTCATTTGGTGAAGCCATGCCAGATGGATAATTCACAGAAAATGAGTGAAACATCCTTGGCCCTTCAGGAATGTAAAAGCACTTCTTAGAAAATGAAGCAATTTATGTGATTGGGACTTTGTGGGGAATGAGATTTTACTGCATTCTTGTCAACAAGCACCATGCCTGGAAGTTCCTTATGAGGAAACAATGGCAGGTCAGAAAAAGTACAGCTTAAGGAGAGGAGGCAGGAGAGGAAGATTCAGATGCTGCAAAAGGAGRACAGCCCATGAGTTTGAATGAGCTTCACCAGGAAAGAGAAAGCTGGGGCAGCTTCAGGATGGGAGGGTGCAGGGAAGGTGGAGACAGCCTCTCCTCCCTGGGGTCCAGTAATGGGACAAGAAGCACTGGGCACAAACTGAAATGYCATTTACACACAGGAAAATGGTTTAGATTGCAAGGATGACAAAGTTCCAGAACAGGCTACCCAGAGGTTAGGGAGTCTCCAACTRTAGAGATTTTCAAGACCTGACTGGRCGTGGTCCTGACCAGCCTGCTGCAGGTGATCCCTGCTTGGGCAGAAGGGTTGGGCTGGGTGATCTGCAGAGGTCCCTTTCACATTCACAGCTCTCACATTCCATGGATCTGTGATTTCTGCCCTGTCTTTAGCTCAGCAGGAAGGATCTGTTRGTCACGCACACCTTTTGTAGTGAGMGTCACCTGCTCCAGGCTCCATTTGTTCCATGTGACCTATTTCCTGTGCTTTTGTTTAGCTCCATCTTCACTGTGGGGCTTCCCCAAGCTGTGTGAGTRGGGTACAATGGGAACCTGAGGGACAAGTAACTAGAAACTGTAGGTTAGGGAATAGATCTGGGAAACACATCTGCTTTTATATTACAGCCCAGCTGGTAAAGGTTTGTTAGGAGTAACACAAACAGAAGAAAAAAATCAGKTTTTTTGCTGTTGGAATTACCAGCCTGAAGAGGTGAGTCAGTGTCAGAACCTATTTAAAACCCTCTTTCCCTAGTCATGGTTTTTTCAATATATCTTTTAATTTAGCATTGTATAAAATAATCCTTGGTTGAACATTTCTGATTCTGTTTCTATTTAACTGGAAATTTAACACCTTCCTGCTCACCCCTGCCCTGAGATGATGCTGAAACTCCAACCTTTCACAGGGCAGCAGTGGTAGGAAGGTGAAGCCCAGTGGCTGGAGCCTGTGTGTGCTAATGCAGTGACAGTGCCAATGTTGCAGAGTTCAATTTTAAGAGTCTCTAAAGAGTCCTGGTGACAGCTGCAGTTGAGATGAGTGATTAATAAACTGTGAGGATGCAGAATTAAATATTCACCATCTCCACAGTGGCCTCTGAAAGAAGCTCTGGACATACATAACTAAGTAGGTTTTACAAAGTAGTAAATTATGTCGAAGTAAAATTCTACTCAGACTAAGTAATTTTGGGCTTGCTGCTTTTCCTTCTGATTCTGACATTTGAAAACAAATCTTTTATTTTGAAGAAAAGTAATGTTATTCTGACTTCATGTATCTTTCAAAGTCTGAAAAAAGCAAAATTATAGCTGTTAACTCTAGGGACAGTGAAAACAAAATAAAAGGAGAGACAATATGGTAAATAATTGTTTCTAGACTGTATCTTTCTGCTCCTTTGACCACATCAAAATGATTTGCTGTAATCATTGTAAGAGAGAGACAGTAATCACTTTTTGTTAGACTTCATGTCACCTGATGTGCTTGAAGTTAAGTGTGGTTAGTTGCTGTAATTAAAGAGCTGTTTTGTGTGTCAGATGGTTCCATTTGGCAACCAATCAATCTCAACCCTTCCATGCAGAACAGGGCACATCCTGGTGTAACTCCTCAGAACTGGTGAAAAGAATCCTGTTCTCTATTTCTGGATTTCTGCCTACCTAAACCTGTTTCCAACATGTACCTTTAAAAATATAAAAAAATACTTTCAGTTTAGGCATCCTCCTCTTGACCTTAAAGAGAACCCTTCCTCAGATGGATTACTACAGTGTGAAGAAGCTGAATGTATATTTACAATTTACACCTAAAAGCTAAACTTTTCCTTTTTAAAAAATAGAAAGAAAAGCAAGATCAAGTGATTTACCCCAGAACATACTGCCTAGTTCTGTCTGAAGAAGGATTTTAACTCTGAATTCCTGATTATAAACATGGCACATCAGATTCTCCTATTACAAGAAACATCATTGTTTTGGGAGTTGTCTGCAGCACAGGGAACTCATCCTCTCATTTCTTCAGAAGTGCCTGGCTCCAGAATGAGACACTTCAAATCACCAAAAAGTGTGAGTCCTGATGGAGCTCCCAACAGGCTCAGCACTGTGAGTGCCCCTCTGGCCACACCATTTTTAYCTTGCAGCCTTTTTCTCAGGATGTCTGCCAATAGCTCAGCAACTCATATCTGGCTGAGGAACATCCTAACAGGAGCTCTTACTCCTTGTTTTGTTGTTTGTTTGCTACAGGAGACACAACTGTTCGATGTGAGCAACTGGATATGCTTCAAGATTGGCTGTCTGAATTCAGAAAATCTACCTCCTCCTCCAGTACAGCCAATCCAGAGGAGCTGGTGGCTTTTGATGTACTCTGTGGAGATCTCAACTTTGATAACTGCTCCTCTGGTAAGACAAGGTTTGCCTTTTCCTGGTGTCTACCAGTCCTGAGAAGGAATAGGAGTGTTCTTGATCCCTGTGGGTTATAGCAGTATATGACTGTAAACTAAATTATGACTGGCTTTTGCCAGGAGAAACTTAATTGCTGCAGACACTTCTAAAATAGGTATGAGCTTTGAGTGKGAGCCACTCCCTTGGCTCATGCCATGAGGTCTGTGGAATTATTAAGCATGATGGGTTTTAAGGCACAAAGAGCAATAATTTGTGACTTGTGGTAGCAATAATGAGGACAGATCCAGTGGTTTAATTTTGAATTAGGTAGAYAATTACTGTTCAACAGTTTTAGTTACTGATGAGAGACATGTATGGGATTTTTCTGGAGAAAAAGTAGTAAATTCATGCAGTTAAAAAAAAGTGGTAGTACATATATGMAAACATAGGAGACTAATGCTGCAGAGAGAATTCAACTTTGCTGAATCAGTCTTGGAAAAAAATTAACTGATGCTATGTCCTTTTGAGTTTTCTTTATTTTAAGAAATTTGTTTTTTTCTTTTAATTGGATGCTGAGGGTACTAGAAAAAGAAATCCACAAAACCATAATGAATGGGTGGTGAGCTCACAGAGATGGAAGCTTTTCCCAAACATGAATATTAYACTGYATAACAGTTAAATTGCCAACGTGGAGTGCAGAGAGTTGTGTCTGCATCCTCTGTGCCTCCCTGCTCTGTCCAGCTCAGGCACACAGCAGAGCTCCCTGCTGGGCTGGAGCTGGCCCATGGCTCAGAGGCTGGGGCTGAAATGCTACACAGAGAGCAGGGGCAGGCACAGGGACAGGC